>CM052318.1:22373949-22779317 GCA_028455605.1 Lasioglossum malachurum | reverse complement strand
CAATTCACAGATAAATATATTATTTCTGGCTGTTTAATGTTGTTCGAAAACCTGCAATCCGGTTTACTTATAAATTGCAAGGCGATTCCGAGCCGTTTAATTTCTGTATATTTCGTACAATAGACACCGGTGATATCAGCTGTGCGAATTCGACAACCGGCGAGGTGATCGACCTCCGATGTAAACCTTGCCGGATCGACAGTTGGTCGAACCCGTCAAATCGTCGCGTGGGTCATCGCATCATGTTTTCTTTACTCCAATTCCGTTACCCTATTCCTTTGTCTCCTCCGCAGCACCGTTTATTAGGTCATTGCCCTAACGAACGTTGCTTAGGTCCTACTCGTTTAATTTCAAAGTCTCCACTTCGTGACCCGTCCAAAACCGATGGCCCACGCGGGTGTAAAAGAGATCTTGTCGCTCTCGCTCTCTTGCGATTATTCTGGTCATACTGACACATATCAAAGTATTCGTGCGTTTATTCTTGTCATACTGACACTCATCAAATCTTGTTTCGTTCGATCATTCATTGTTCATTTTCTCATTTTGTTATTTTTCCTTCTGTATCGTTGATTTCTCATTAAATATACCTTATATTGTTAACCATAACTCGTTACACCTTCCTCTTCTACTCCTTTTACATTTCCATTAGCTAGAGTTTACAATCAAATGTTTATAACAATTCCTGTTGCTAATTAATGATGTTAACGAGCACTCGCTTGACCTATCCTTGCATCCATCTAGTCTTTTACCGTAAAGTCTTTTCAACATATTTCTGTTCCCTCAGATTCTTGAAACATTTATGTATAAAAATGTGTAAGGTAATAATTCTCGTTTAGATATAATAATAGATATAATAATAATACATCTTTTTAATTCTATAAAGGTGTTTACACTGAATGGTACTAATGGGACTAACTCTGGGGCGTTAGCGCACCAATACCGACGGACACCAAAACACATTGGGTGTCAAGTCTATTCCTATATCTCGTCTGTGACCGAATAGTACCCCTTGCCTTTCTTAGGCCCAAGAGACTTAGATCTTCATCCCTAGAACGGTGTATATTTGCCATCCTAAATATTACCAGTTACCATTATGTCAGAATGTTCTCCGATACTTGCAGGTGGAATGATGTCCGTCTTTCTAATGGGCTGCTACGACGAGGAACACCGCCAGTGGGTAACAGTGACCAAAGTGAGGATCTATCTGATCAGTGACAATAGCACCGTCCACTATCACTCAGTTTCCCAGAAATTTCGTTTGAAAAGGAAACAGTCTGATAGTTTGAATTATTCCTGCTTACTCTGTACGCTTCCAAATCAAAAACAGTATATACTAGAAGAAGTAGAAACAATTATTATCGGAGGCATCACATTAGAATCCCCTATTTATTATTAGAAATACAGAATTGGTATTGGGGCAGTGTAATCAATCTCGAATGTCCCGCAAGAACCCTCGAATTCCAGCCTCGACGAATAATATCTCATCTTAGGTTCACACGGGTCACGATGACGCGACACTTGCCATGCTGCAGGACGAGCTGGACATGATCAAGATCGGCAAGGACCCTAACAAGCTGCCATCCTGGCTGCGAGCGAACAAGCCGATGGTTCCCGACTTCGTAGCGAGGGATCCGAAGGTACGAACTCCTGGGAGTCCCCACTGTTGCATAACTACGGATTTTTGAAATGTTCACTGTTACTGACGTTAAAAAGTCGGGAATAATGCAACAACATCCTTAAGTCTTTCTAATGTCTTCAATGGTTCGAATGTGACAACAGCTCGATTTTGATTTTCAGAAGCAACCGGTGTGGGAGATCACGGGCGCGGAGTTCACGAACCAAGGTGTGCACACCGCGGACGGAATCAGCATCAGGTTCCCGAGGGTAACAAGGATTCGCGATGACAAAGACTGGTCCACCGCCACCAACTTATCGGAACTGCACGATCTCTTCAGCAAGAGAGCAGACTCGATAGACGTGAGTCTTCTGCTCAAGGGACAGCAGAAGACCGACGCGGAGCCAGAGTCTTCGAAGGGCCGGAAGAAATCGAAAACACCGTCGCCCAACGCGAAAAAGAATCAATCGATTGAAGACATGCTGGTTCACAAAAGAATAAAAGAGGAGCCGAGCAGTGTGAAGGTTAAGGAAGAACCGATTGATGCAAGCATCAAGGAAGAAACAATGGATACAGACGATGACGAGCAGTCAGTGGATATGAAGATTAAAAAAGAACGATCAACGGGTATAAGCATGAAAGAAAAACGAACGAAGATGAAGATTAAAGAAGAGCCAAGTCACAGTTTCGATGCGGCGAGTGGAAAAGATCAGAAGCAGCGGCCAGAATATTACGCGTTCGTGGATAAGGATGTACGCAGGCAATATTTTTGGACAGATTTTTATTGTTTTCACTGGTGTTGTTGATTTATTTATTGTTTATTTCGCAGTATATAGAATATTCCGCAGGTGGAACGCCTCTGAATTGGATAGACGGACGAAAACCCAAGAACGGTCTTCCTGCAAATGCGAAACCGTTGTCCAGGCTCTCCGTTAACGAATTAGTAAGACACTGTGCTAATCTTTGACACTAAACCTACCGAGCTCTAAAAGGGATCAAAATGTTTTAGCTTATATATAAATGCTAAGTATGCATCTCCATAATTTCAATAACTATAAAACGAAAAATATAAAATTGGTCATTTGACAGGCAACGGTTGGTTTAGTGTTAATATTTATCTAACTGATTCAACTCGGCAAAACTATCGAGGATATAGTCCAGTCATTATGGTGTTCAACGTTTGGGACAATGCTTTTCAGAAATCGAAAACGATCCTGGGAGCTGCTCGAGTGCTCCTCGCGTCAGGATTCAAGAGAGAGAGGCACGATCATGTTCGTCGTTTACTGAAAACGTATCCTTTTGTTCATCGAACCCGACATCCAGCTTCGACCAGTCACGAAGCTGATCTCCCGGTACAGATAGGATTATGTTTCTCCAACGAGGAATAAAGTAGGAAATCGGGGAACGGGTTATCGTTGGCCGTTTCGCTCGCTGAGAGATTTAAAGGGGATGATTGGATCTCGCCTAACGAGTTCTAGGTATTTTCCTTAATCCTGATGAATCGGTCGTCAGGCTTGGAGCTAAGACGTTGAAGGAGCGAGAGGGAGCGATGGCCACTCACGTGATCCATTCCAGATCTGAGATATCCTCCTCGATGATCCACGTGAGTACGATTCAAGATGGGGAAGATTCTTACCCCTTTGTCTATAGAGGCTACGTAGACAATTATTTCTTTTCATAATAATTTTGTAGAGCTAAGAAGATTACAGAAGTAGAATCTCGATTATCCTTGCTAATTAGCAGACCATGATTGTTCAGATATTACAACAATCAGTTACGGCGCTGAACTAAATCCTTATCAAATTGTACAATAATTCTTGCAGGGTATGGATTAGTCTACATTAAACTATTGCTTCGTGGGAAACATTTAGACATTAAAGACCTGAATAATCGAAGTCCTATATTTTTAAATTCTCCAAATGTTCTTAAAGTTTTGGGTTACATTGTTCGGCACTAATTTATACGATAGTCAACCGATTTTTTCGACATGTTAGTCGAGCCTGGTCTCTCGATAACCGGGTTTCGAATCGATTGAAAGGTTCGGGCCCTGGAATAACAGGGTTAAAGTCGGTTAAGCGGCTTCCGGCCGCTGCAACTTGTCAGCTTTACTGATCGCACGCGCCAATTACCAGCTATCCGGCGCCCGGCGGCCTGTCGATCGCGATTTCCGCTTGTTCCGCATGCTGCAGCGACGCTAATCTAGCCGACACGTTTTGCAGGAGTTCGAGGACGTGCCGAAGTCTGCGAGGCACGTGACCGTCGGCTGGCTAGAAGCATCCGCTTCGGTTTCTTCCGCGCAAAATGTGGAGGAGCACGCGGTCCAGTTGGCCCCGGACTATTGCGTTTGTCCCTGCAAGCACCGATGACCCGGAACCGCTCCCAGAGTCGCCTAAGTGGCGTACAGCGGAGTAACGTTGCCTAATGTGACCTCACAAGTCGCGACGGACATTGATGTGTCACTTTCAACTTAGTAAATCGCGTCCTTTCCTTTCACACAACTACGTAATTCTTCTTCTATTCTTGGATGAATTTCATAAAACTGAACGGAGTAACATTTTGCATTAGGCAACCTCACCCTTCACTCAAATCGATAACACGCCCCTCGAATGAATTACACACAATTTTTGTGAAATGCGCACGAAGAATTTTAAATATCTACAACTCTTTCGAAGGCTACGTTTTTTTTACATAGACCTTATTTTAACGTGACATGCGCTGTCAATTATTTAATTACATTTTTACTAGAATATTTACGCGCGAGAGATAGAAAATATTTCGAGTTTACAAACCCCCTGATCTTCGCATGAATAAACACATCGACCAGAAGTGCTTCTTGTAATCCCTCGATAATCCCTCCACGAACAAAACTTGATTAATATTTTAGCTGCTGAAAGCCTGCATCAGACTGCGGATTTAGATGTGTGCAAAATGGATGTCAACTGCGACATCTTGCGCTAAAGCACAACATGCCACTGGTGTACATCAAATTCGAAAATACTACTAGAAAATTGTCTATAGATATGTGTCTAGGATGAAAACTCGAGACCACATTCGAGCAGATCTCGAGCACCGTTCCGGAAGCCATAAAGGGTGACTCGAGTGATGTAGTCGACGAAGGGGTTAATTGCCGTCGTCGGAACATTCCGAAGATTGCTAAATCGTGTTCGTCGTATACGAGCATCACGCGCCGTTCACGGATCAACGGCGAAGAGCTATCGAACTCCCGTTGACTTACCTTTCGACCGCCGTAAGTACTGGTTCCTCGGACTCGTTCGCACGATCTACGAGGAACGGAATCAAAAGGAGGACAAGTCTCGAACGTACCACACTTTTATATCGCTTTTCTGGATACAATTTGCGCCGGGTAACTCAACCAAATTATCGTACATTCGACGATCGCTCGCTGGAACTACCGACGACGTTCTCTTATTTCTGCATCGGAGCAATAACGATTACAGTGTTTGCGAATGTCCGGGGAGACTGTGAACGGAGAAGATTAATAAGCGAATATAATTTCGATAAGCTAACGAAGCACCTGAACGGAAATTTATTGTTCGACGTTTCTTATTGGGGTTGCACATTTGCGCAACATTTCCTTTTTAATCACCGACTGTGCAATTCCGTGACATTTTATGGTCTGTCGAGAGTAAATCGATTCAGGATAGTTAAACATTCCGCGACTTTCATCGTGACGATAATAATACAACAATATTATTAAATTCTTCGAGATTTCTCATTTGTCTCAGAAATGCAGAAATCCGGTTTTACTATCGTTCTCCATCTTTTTTCCTCGTCTTTTTCCGATCGAAATGAAACTTTGTTCTCCTCTCAGACATTCGCGCAGAAACAAATCAATGCGAGTACTATCAATTTTCCTGTTCTTCTAGACAATTATATTGAACTAAAGTCCTCGGTGATCATCAGACTGCGGATTTCACGCATTCATAATAAAAATAACTCGTTAAAATGAAAAAATCTGAAGACAGAAAAATTCAAGAATATTGTTGCATCACTTTCTACAATATTATTGAAAGACGACATTTTCATTTCATTTCTGTTCTCCACAATTAACACAATTTTTATTTTGCATGAAGACCCACAGTCTAGTGATCATTGTATTTTATCGTAAACAAGCCAAATATCGTACAGCAAGGTTTCTATTCACGTTCGAACAAGACACTAAGACACGACAATTCGCATTTCCATTAATACATCGCAACTGTGCGAAAGCTCTAGCCTGAACAGTTCGCCCCTCGTCGATTAAGAAGCGAAGTTTCGCAATCGTTGGCCGTCCTTTCGCAGTCCAATTCGAAGATTGCTCGCTAAAAATTCACTGCTGCGCTGTTCTCTTGACGGTAGTTCCAGCGCGATACGAAAACCGGCGACATTTAATCAGAATGGAAGCTGAGAGGAAAAAACGGATCGATATCAGAGAGGTATTCCCGTCGATCACAATGGAAGGATATAGTTTTCTTTTTCGACTTTCGACTGTTCGTGACGCGCTGCGCAACAACATGTACGCGAAACCCGTGCGTTTGCTGACCCGCGTAAACCCACGGCTCGCAATTCTCGCGAAAATATACATATAATACACGCAGTAAACGGCATTGTTTGACACGAGCTCTCGGACGTGTTACTCGGTCTAGCTAATCTAAGATTTCTTGACGTAACACGCTCGCCGACGCCGTCATTTGTGTGCCGTCACTCACCGAAATTTCTATAAAGTCGCTGTGTTTTGTACCCGTGCGAAATCAAGACGGGCCTGTTTATGTACTTCTTTAAGGCCTGGCTTACGTTGCATTTTTTTTGTCCAGAAGAATTTAAAAGTTGTTGCACAGGTCTTGTTGCTACTGCGAGCTCCGATTCAGCTCGAAATTGTGCTTTATGCGAAACACAGAAACATTGCAAGACACAGAAGCGAAATAAAAAAATGGTGGCATTGTTAAAATATCTACGAAAATGAAGATGACTTTATAGAAATTTCGGCCACTGTACTGTCCCAAAAATTCCTTGAGTGATTCCAAGCAACCTTTGCGAAAATCTCCGCGGCTTCGTTGAGGAATTATTCGCGGCTACCACGGCTCGTGCTGATTGATCAACGAAGCCGCGGAGAAGACTTTCGCAAAGGAAAAATTATGTAAAATCACCCGAGGAATCGCCTCTTTCAAGAAAGCACATTTTCTTGGGTCACTCTGTCACGTTTGTAATTTATTTGATCGCACTCAAATTCATTTAACAGTCGAACTCTTGCAATTTTTAGAAAGAATAGAAGTCGGTACACATTGACAACTGTTGGCGCTTCTAGTGTTGAATTCGTAGTACACCGCGTAATGCTCAGAGGCTTCGTGAGTATCTTCTGTAAGATTATTTCAATATTTTACAGAAGTGGCGCGCTGCATTTAATGAAACATTTTGACAGTGAAGGTAGACAGCGAATGGTGATAGCGAACGTGTTAACATCGAGTATGTATTCGCATCCGCGCGGCTCCTCCGGCACTTTTTACAGACAACATTACATACTAGGATTTCCTTAAACTTTCGGATCTGAAAGATGACTTAATTGTAAAGATCCCGATTAACTTACTGTTGGAGTAACTGGAGAATGATCGGGCGAGTGTTTCTTCTAGTAAACTCGATGTCGAATGTAACCATTGATTTCGCTTTTCGATAACCTGATTCTTCACGAAGTGAAACGCTTTCGTTGTCGACCAAAAACGATTCAATTACATCTGCGTTTTTAATTGGCGCTGTTCCACGAACGATGGTTAAATCGGATTGCTTCGACAAAAAATCCGTTCTCTCCAGCAAAAATATAAACAAATTGATGGAATCCGGTAATGGAGAATTCGACTTAGCTGGTCGACGAACGAGAAACATGATCGGTCGAAAGACACAGTTTTAGAATTTAAAGAGAAATTGATCGTGACTGCAAGAAAACAATTATTTGATAAATCGATTTCATTAAATGTACGTGATGATTGGTGGTATAACCGAGAAGGGGATTCTTTATCATGATAGACAAATAAATCCGATCTAGAAAAGTGCAATCCAAAGAGCAAAATTGATGTTCTATTTGAATGGAGGGAGACTAAACCAATTCAGGGGGTTGAAAGCGAGTCGCTGGGGCTGTCCGCGCGGATGTCGTGTCGACCGGAAGTGGATATCAGTGTCCGGAAGAGACCGGAAGAGACAGACGAAGAGGAGACGAAGGGGAAAGCTTGCTGGTCGCTGGGGCTGTCCAGGTCGATCTATTTGCCGAAGCACGAGACCGCGTTGAACGCGCACTGCTTCCAGTAACTGCGCTTGCGCTGTAGATCAGTCACGTCCAGCTGGCTCCGGAGCCGCTTCTCGATCTGTTTCCTGAAGAGGTAGTTGATCAGGGCCGTCTCCACGCTGCTGTCGTCGTCCACCATCTGTAAAACACAATTTATCGTCTCCGATCCGCTCGATCTGTGGATCCATCGATCTCCGGGACAACAAAACAGCATGCCATCTTCGATCTCACATACTATCTTCCATTCCGCATGCTACAATAGGGTGAAAGCTACGAGTGGTTTGAAAACACTAGGCTTGAACCCTGAACACTCTTGCAAAGTCTCAACACGCGAAGATGCTTCGCATACAATAATTTGTAATTTTAGCGTGTAATTTTAGATGAAATAAAATTTGATTCGTTTGTAGTCAATATTTAAGCATTAAAATAAATGTGGACATACAAAATATATGCATTTTCTTTTCCCTTCCACGACATTTCTGTGCATAGAGACGTTCTAATCACTGTAACTGTAAAAGAAACTGTAACTACAAAGGCTATGGCTGAAATAATTACTTTTACATTTTGTTCAGTATTTCGACGAGTTCTTTTAGAAGCTGAATTATATCTCCACTTTGTTCGGGCAAGTAGCATCAAGCAAATTAAAAAAGCAAACGGCGGAGGAACGCATGCAGCATGTGCTTCTCGAGTTGTAACGTGTTTGTGCCTCGTTTGTCTGTGTTATCGTCAATTAAATCGCTGCATTGTTATTAGTCTGGATCATTAAGTTTCGATACCGCAACGGAGACCCCCGTTCGTTCTAATTGAATAATGTGATCAAGAGAAGCTGCTTCGCGGTTAACGATGCAAGGATTCCTCTTGTCCTCAATCAAGAACACATTAATGATCGTAACGCGAACAGATTGTACCAGCTTCTAATTAATACTAAACGTACCGTACCTGGACAATATCGGATACATGTTGGCTTACATACCTCGGTATACGACCTTAATAATAATTACTTTTTTCAATAATTAAAAAATAATTAATAAGAAGTAATGTAAAAATGATTAATCCGCGTTCCACTGATGACTGACTAACGTTATACCTACATCAATAGGGTTGTAAAATAATTTAAACGCTGTTTAAACACATAAATAAATAAAAAAGAAACAAATGATATTCTATTCTGTGGAAAAAGAGTCTCCTTGCGATAAAACCTGACATTCTGGTGTTTTTTCTTTTTCCGTCTTTTCTGTCGCTTTTCACTAGGCTCAACTGGTTCCACTAATTTTTCCTCTGAGATAATTATTATATTTTAAAATGAATGAGAAAAATTTGTCACGTCCAAACAGCACGTATTCGTAGAGTTTGCAGAATAATTACACGTAAGAATTACTTGTTTTCGCGATTGAACCAGAGAACATTCTTCAAAACGAAAATCTATTGCTTCGAAATTTAATTTTTAACAGTGAACCTACCAACGTCAGTCATGTGACCGATTTCATTTTTATAAAGCAACATTGACTACATTTAGTGAACGCTAATGGCAAGGAAAAATTCAAGTTAGCTGAAGAAGCGTTGGACCAGACTAACAAAAGTTCATTTTAATTCATGGTGCTTCGTGATCGAGTTTATCCGCTCGGAAACCATAAGCTTCGCTTAGCACGCCAAAGCATATACGAAGCGTTAATCGGAGAATACTCTCTCGATGCATTTCCGCTTTTACCCGGCCGTAAAAGCGACCAGCACACAAAATCCGCCGCGGTCCTAATTCGAAGTAATCGATGCAAACGTTCCGGGTCCGGGTCGCGGTCTCTCGCCGGTAAAATGTCGCCGCCATAAACGAATATTCTAATTTCCGACAACGGGCTCTCTCTCTCTCTTTCTGTCTCTCTCTTGCGCGCGTGCCTCTCGTTTATGAATTTACCATCCCGATTGAGAAGTCGACAAAATTGAATCTACGCGGGGCCGGCGCCATCGTTGCCGCCCCCCTTTTTCCCGTTTAATCCGCTCGCGAATAAAATCTGCACTCGGCGTTATCGGCCATTAACGCCCTGTTCGAATCGTTGCGTCGCCGGAAAGCGTCGGGAACAAACACACTCGCGGACGCGCGTGGCGAGCGGCTCCCATAGGGAAAACTATGAAAAATAGGTAGGAAAATCGTATATCCGACGCGATTCGTTTCAATTATTCAAAGCGATGCGACGGTTATCGGCCGTTAGGCGAACAATATTCGTTTCACGCGCTCGCGAACGACGCTCGTTAACGAGCGAGAAATCGCCCGTGCGAGCTCGTTTCGCCGGATACGTTTCCCGCGGAGACCGCCATTTTGCTTGACGTAAAAGCCGAGTACACAACCGGACCAAGTTTCGAGGGGATTTCTCATTGCCGAAGGCTCGATGTTCGTTGCTTGTTTGCGGATTTTTATGCAGAATTAAAATCGTCCGAATTCATTCCGAGACACGAGGCTGTACAGGATGTCTCACTAGAGTGTGCTCCCCAGAATATTTTCTTTAATTTGGACAAAGTAAAAAATTCTTTACGTATTGGGTTGGCAAGAAAGTAATTTCGGTATTTTAAGGTTAAAACCGAATTTCTTTATTCAAACGATGAACTTTAATCAATAAGATATTTTCTTATTTATTATTTTTTGCAAAAGATCATCGAACAAAAGGGAAAATATTTTATTAATTAAAGTTTATTGCTTGAATAAAAAAATTGGGCTCTATTTCACCTTAAAATACCAAAATTACTTTCTTGCCAAGCCAATAGTTATCAAGTGCTAAGAAAATACATCAATGACCTTGAAAACTACGAGAAAAAATGACATTGAAAAAGCAATTGCTGCGGAATAAGATACAGGTGACTTTAAAAAACTTTTCCAGAGAAGTCGCTAACTGCTCGGGATAAACATCAAAATATTTAGCGACGGTGTCGTTAATGGACCGCCGTCCGTTTAGTAAATGATAAATCAGATTTGCATATTGGTCCGTCCGAGTCTCCTCTCGGCCCAAGATTTTCGATTTATTTCATATTTATTCTCACTGAAAGTGGACCGCGCGCGCGCGCTCGCTACGATTTGAATATTAACGAGGCCGCTGTAATCACAATTTGTCGTTCGCGCGCGGGACTTCGACAGAAAGGGGAGAAAAGGAACGCGATTATAATATCCTGGAAACGCGGCTACGCTGATATAGAAAACAGAGCTTCCCGTTTCCCGTTGCTGTCTGTCCCTCCGACGACAACTTTCTGCGTCTGATTTCTTGTACAATAGTTTTCAAGGTCATCGATGTTTTTCTTCAAACAACTACATATATTTTCGCGCTGCGTCGCGTAGCTCATAAAAAAAGATTCATTCAAATATATACTGTGACATAACCTTCAGATGGCCTTGAACTGCGAAGATGAAGGTCAAACTTAAACGTTTCAAAATGTCCATTAACATAGGATACTGACCACTTGATACAATTGAAATTACACATAAAAAATGGTTGTACTGCGTCACAATTGAGCCGGTCACTTGGAAAATCGATTAACTCCATAAAACAGAAAGTGTTTAGAATAAAAATAGAAACAAACATTTTATAATGCATAAATACAGATGTAGTTTCCATATAAAAACATGTAGAATGAATAAGATAGAATAGCCTTGGTGTAATCGTTATTAATATCACAACTTTTGGGTGCCTAAGTTAATCGATTTGACAAGTGAAAAAAAAAGTAACAACATCAAAATGAGTCTTCAAATTATATTTTTTATCGCAGAAAAAGTTCATTAACCGCTGATAAACGTGGGCGAACATTTTTATTAGAATCTATTAAATTAACCAATGTCCGATTTATTCGTAAATAGTGCAGATTTACATTCCGAGATCACATTTCGCAGATCGCATTCAGCTTTTTGCAAACCAAATTCACCCTTCAGCGGATCCTATTCAACTTTTTGCAAACCAGATTCTTCCTACGGCGGACCGAATTCACCCTCCTGTCGCAAATCAAATTCACCACAAAGTGCTAGAGGTTGACTCTTCCTGCATAACTTTCGGCATGAAGGGGAGAAAAACAAATATGCCCGGTCAGCAAAATCTGCTCGAGCAGATTATGACCAGATGTCTACAATCGCGGGGTTATTCTGAGTTTTTAAAAAATCGATTTTCATTCGCCTACTATTTTCACGTAGAATTTTGACACTAAACTTCGCAAGCAGATACTCAGCTTAAGACAGAAACAGATGTGTCGGTATTTGCTCTCAATGTTTGGTGTAAAATTCGTGCTCGAAGGAAAGATCTGCACGAGTGCTCGACACACCCGATAGATGCAGAGCCGTTCCCCTCGATTTCCGCCGACAACGTCTGTTTTCCCGCGCGGCGAATAAAGTCGTTAAGCGAAAAGTGAAATAAGGGAAAAGTGAAATAAGAGAAACACCTGGGCAAAACAAGACCGTCGACGGGAACACGTCTGGAATATGATGAAAATGCGAGATGAAAAATTCATTAGAGGAAGAACGCAACAAGATTCTCTTCTACGAGGAAACAGAGAGAGAGAGAGAGAGAGAGAGAGAGAGAGAGAGAGGGGGAGGGAGAGAGAGAGAGAGAGCGAGCGAGAGAGAAAGGAAGCAATCTCTTACGCAAGACGTTCTCTCGAAAGGACCCGCGTAACGCGCGCTCGCCGATCGCAGTTTAAACGTAACCCGTGTATGCTAATGTGAGCGAATTCCACCGTTTAAACGTATACGACAGAGACGAAACGAAACGAGACGAGACTCACGCTCGCGATCCCCTGTTTTGCAATTCAAACGCGTTACGCAACCGAACAGAAACGCCCATTGTTGCCTTTGTCAGTTGCGGAGTGGATGTGCTTTCTCTGTTTCCCCGTTCTTTCTCGCAGGTCCTCTGACATTTTTCTATTTTTCCCGTCACACTCGGTCGACTTTCCTCAAAAACCTGTTCTCCAAAGTTCCATGATTTTACTGCCTGCTTGCCTGTGCTCACATGCATGCTCCGCTAATCTATTTCACGGCTGGCGCAACGAGTCTGCGCGATGACCACCTGTTCTACATTGTTAGATAACAATATCGCGATTGTATGCAATTGAACTGTTTATTTGGACTGCAGTCTGGTCGATCACACTCTATTGTTTCCGGTCATTTCGGTCATTGCGGTTATGTTCGGTAATTTATTCTCTCCGCCAGAAAATACAGTCGTACATCGCTCCACACAGTTTCCTTTTTCCGTTCCAACATACTTTTCTCGTCGCACACGCCATTATTTTCCCATCGATTTCCCCGCATTTCCTGCGACTTCCGAGAAGAGCTACTCAGCTTCGTTAAACATACGGAGAACCACAGTTGCACCAAGCTTCTCCGAGAGACTCGCAGACAAGTCCGCCACAGCTGTCGTAACTTTCGCGAAGTTGCGAATATTTAACGGCCGGAATTTTTACGGCGACCCGTTAAATTAACGCGACACGACGCAGATGTGTCTCTGATGGGATCGCGGTTTCCCATCCGATGGTGCTCCGATAAATAATTTATTACCGTGTCGCCTTCGCCAGAGGAACATCTTTCGAACCAGTGTTGCTCTTTGTAAACACAAATCGGAAAAACGAATCGTCGAGCCGCGGAATCTCGTTACACCGACGACTCTCCTTGTAATCCATCTCGCGGATCTTTTCCCCAGCTGCTCCTCGAATAAAGAAAATTTAATTCGCCGCTCTTTGAAGCATTCGCCGCTGGTACCTACTCGAGCATTTCCCCCCGTGTTTGTACAATTCGCGTTCACCGTCTCTGCACGATGTAAGGAAGAAGCGGATTAGGCGAATAACAGAGTATTTTCCCGAGGAAATTCGTTGTCGCGAGTCTTCGAAACGACGAAGATCGATCGGCTGCGGCCTCCATAAAATTCCGAGCTTATCGGCGATGATAAGCACCGCGCAGGATATTGGAAAAACATTGTCCCTCGTTACACGCTCGAGTCGTATCGCTACTTTCGACGGCAAGGTACATCGCTGCGCAAAAGTTTCTTGGAGATCCGTCTCCAACAACGATTCTCCAACTATTTTCTGACGCGCAGAATGCAAGTCGATCGACACGTACCCTGTTGTCATCATTTCGTTTCGGCAATGGTCTTCGTGATTGGACTCTAGGATTTTGTGGTGTAGGTGGTAGGATTTAAAGGTGATTAAAACGTTTCAACTTATAAAAATGACAAAGCTCTATTGATTTCTATTCTCTGTAATTTTGTTTACAATACATGCGCGGAGAAAGAAATTTGCCGAATCAATTTCCATGCAGCAACTTCATCGTTTCAATAAAATTGCAAAATGAAAAATATAAAACCGGTCTTACTTTTTAGAAAATGTTTTTGTTGGGCGATCATTGTGGCTTTTCATTAAGAATAGAAATCGTGTTGATTATCAGATGCAGGAGTAAAATTGCAAACAATTGTTGATTACAAAAGACAGAGTCTTTTTGTAATTTAAAGTAACACTTCTTAATGGCAGACGAACACTCGACGTAAACTCTGAGAACATAAATAACTTTCCTGACCATTGTGCAAGGCAACGATTTAAGAAGACGAAAAGACGATTGAGGAAGATTGTTTCTGGCAGTCGTTGGTAAATTCCAATGATCGCAGATGCAAAGCCGGCAGGGTTAATGCCAAAGGTTGCCGGCAAGTTCTAATCGCGTCGCGAATGAAATCGCAGTTTGCAATTTCCTCGCGGAACTGGTGCTCGGGAAGGAAAACGGGGGCGGTTCTTCGCAGCTTCGGTTAACGAAGGAAATTCTGCGGGAAGGAACCGTTCGGTCATGCTAACGGAGATTAACGCGTTACAATTACCGTCGGTATTACACGCAAGCGAGGAAATCGAGAGAGAAAAGCGAGCGAGGAAATCGAGCGAGAGAGAGAGAGGGTAGAGGAGAAGAGTGGAGCTATGCTACTGTATCGTGTGTCGAGAGGCTCCTTTGTCTTTGATCGCGTCGAGGACTAAAGCGCGATTAAACCCGTATCTATGGATTATTAGAGACAGCGTTAATTGTTCTCCAGCCGCCGCAACGCGACATTACCGAGGCATCCGAGCATCCACTTGAGCCCTGTCCAGGAATTAACTGCGAATACACCCGAGAGCGAGAGAGAGAGAGAGAGAGAGCTTCTCTCGAGAAACTGAGATTCTAGAATTGGCCCTCGACCGACTTGACTGCCCGAAAGAAAATGTTAATGGGGCACAGTCGAGGACCACGTTGGTTCCATTAGAAGCTGAAGAGGGACCCATAGATTCGAATTTAGTTATGGTTGATTGGTTGGCGCTTTGATCACATATAGTTAATGAAGAGCGGAGATTAGATCTAATTGCTCGTGATATCGATGTGATTGCGCTGGGAACGTGGGAGCATGATTGCGTGGGTGGTTTAGCTGTATCTTATTCGTGGGACGAAATTAGTCAAAGGGATCGAGGACTCGAGGAGAACGATGAATTATGGGATCTGTGAATGAGTGTAGTGTACATACACTCGCGTAGAATGTAGTTTGAGAAATTGTTTAGAAAAGGAAGCGTATCAGAAAATCGTGTCAGGAAATGTTCATACTGAATTACTTGCTTCATAATGTGGTCATGTGTGGTCTAAGCGTATCAGAAAGTGATCATATCGAATCTACTCGTGCCAGAAAGCGATCACATCGAGTATAATCGCGTTAGAGAGTGAGATTATATTGCCTCCAGTCACATGAAAAAAGTGATCATATCGTTTCCAATCGGTCTGGAAAAGATCCGCCGAGTCCAACCACCAAATAAATCACACGACCAGTATCCTACAGTATTCTTGAGGTACCTTAGAAACGCCTGAATTCCCAGGACTCCACGAACACGTCCCATCAAACAGTTAATCCCGGTCGTTTTCAGGAAGCAGGACGTCGAACCAAGGAAACTCTCGTTCCGGTAGAAGGGGGCCTCGTGCAACAGGTTCCACCCGTTTTCGTCGTCCTGCTTTAACCCTCGGCCGCTAATCGCGACAACGGTTTCCGTTTGAGGGATCCGAGCGTATCGACCGAGGTTGGTTTATGCTAACCCGACCCTAAATGTTTCTCAAGTGCGGTAGAACCAGCAACTCCGCAAGAAATCGAGAACGCCCGTGGAAGTTTACCAGGTTACAACGAAAACCTCTTTGAACACCATGAAACTTTCTACTTTTCACGCTGCGTTGGCTCTTTCAGGCGAAACGCTGTCCCGCGTTTGCTAAAATGTCAAATCTATCCGAACTATTTCACTGAAACTTTATTGACTCGGAGGTAGCCAAGACTTCGCATTATATTTGATACATTATTAATAAGTTATAGTATTTAATTGTACCTAACTCTTTGATCAACCCGGACAATGTTTATTTCGCATGAAAATCCTCAGTGAAATGCAGAAACAAGTCCAGAATGCAAAGATGCAAAATTCACGAAATATTTACAAGCACAAACGAAAAACAATCACGTCGAGCTCTCTGCGCGGAACAAACCCATCGCAGTCTATCGAAACACAAAAGTATCAAAAACTATCGAACAAAAACGAACGCAACACGTATTTACATAATCTTCTGTATCCCCTGGCCGCTCCTACAAAACGCTCAGTATATTTTACAAGTTCTATTTCCGCTAAAACTTACTGGCAGCAACTTGCCTTTATCGGAACTTCTAACGCGAGAGAACGCTTTTAACAAAAAAGCTTGGCGGTCCATGTCTCGAACAGAATCTATTACAAATAATTCTCCGCTCAACCCAGAACCCAATCGATTTGCGAGTGGAAGCTGTGGGGTGTAGCCCTTCGAAGGTCCACGTTAAAATTCCGTACAAGTTTATTCAAGTCCACTGTTTCTTTTTATTTTGCGCGCGTTTCCCCGGAAGAAACGGGACGTTTACGGGGGGTTGTAGGGATCTGTCGGGCTGACGTATAGGCATTATATTAAAGCCCTTATATTAAAAGGGAGTGACCGAAACCCGACGGGACATCGTATTCCATTTGTCGGTGGCCGCGCGTGGTCGCAATGCGAGATCAGTCTCGTTCCTTCCGACGAGCTTCCCGTCGCCAGGGAAATTGTTCTGGGAAACGGAAGACGTTCTCGTTCCGGTGACGCAACCGTTGCGAATCGGCCCGTCGCGTCGATCCGCTAATTAATTGTCTGATCGAATTAATTTCCGAGCGACCGAATTTGTTTTAAACCGCGTCAAAGCGAACCGGCGCGAAAGAAACTGGAGAACGTTTATGGGCAAATTAATTCGTGGGCCTCGTGACGAATTTATTTTAAATGAAAATCATTTTGCGGTGTATTGTGTCAGCTCGCACTGTGAAGATGAGACTCGAAGATTATTAACAGAGTGTGAATTATTTAGTTTTGAATCGATATAATTTCTGAAATTATTGAAAGAGAAAATACATTTTTATATAATTTCTGCTCTTTATAATCGACTTAGATTTTTATTTCGCATAGAATCGCCTGTTAAGTTCCTATAAACCGAAATAAACCGAAAGGAAGTTCTTGCGGTTTTTGTTATTTTGATTTTCTAATAAAAACCGCAAGAACTTTCTTTCCGACCTAATATATCCAGCGGGGAATACATGGATTACTTCTTTCTTCGAAAAGAAAAGAAAGTGGCAGCAATTTTCAGCGATCCCTCATAGAGTCGCCATTGCAGTGCAAGTAGCACATCTTAATTCTACCTCGGGGTTTTTCTCATTTTTACACGTGTACCGGAGCGGATTTATCCGCGGCACACTTGCACTCCCAGCCATTTATCCAATGCAAATAAATTCAACAATGTAATATACTGTTCTAAATTATGTTATGGAAATTTTTCGCGGTACCTCAGAGTCGCCGCTCGACTGCGAAATGTTCAAATGGCAGCAATTTGTTCCTCAAGTGTTCGAATTCACTGGACTATACATCGAACTGGCAGTGCCGGGAGTTGAATTAATTTCATTTCTCGTAAATCACTCGTAAGCAACATTCGCTGTGCAGTACTATGCTAATGTAGAACGTACTACCAATGTTGTCTTTGCAGTCTGAAATTTGTTTACATCGTAAACACAGCCGAATCGTCGAGGAAAAGGCTCCGGCACACGTGGAAGTCGATAAGGAACTTTGACCTTAAATAAACGGGTTAGAAACAACGAAGTGGAAAACAAAAGAGAATTAATACGCGTGGATTTGAATGGCTCTAATAAGAGTTGGAACAGTAAGGTCCTCCGCGATTCCCATTTTTATCAATTATACCTCGCGGCACGAGTTTCCATGCAGCTCGCTCGGCGGGTCGCAACACTTAATTAACCGCAACGTGGTCCTTTTGGCGAGTCATTTCAAAAAATGTAATGAAGAATAGTCCCGGGTCCCTCGAATGTCGTGGCACGAGTTACAAATGCGAAGCAACAACGAGCGTAAAATTAATTCGACTTCCTTGCGTGACGCACGTGGTCGCATAAACTGCGGGTCATTATGCAAAATCAAATTTTTCAAGCAAAAGCGAAAATCGCCATTTTATTTTCAATAATCTTGGTACTGTGTTTTACTGTGTTCAATTTCAGCCACCATTTAACGGAACAGGAAATTGCTATTTCATTTTTAATGTTCTTAATGCGATGGAAATGATACATCGACATTCTTAAATTCGTGTTATCGGCAACGGTATTGCGTTGAATCGTGGAAATAAAGATAACACGTGAAACAGGAGTACATGACAAAAGAAACAGGCACCCCAGGCAGTCCAGGCCCTCGGGTACACAGAGCGGAACGAAAAATGAGGGCGCAACAATATTTAGCGATGCACCGCGACACGAATATCTACGAGTAAACAACGTTGCGTAAACGCGGAGCTCATAACGAATGTTTACGCGCGGCTGTGTCGTCGGAAGCGCGCCAGCCGAAGCGCGGGTCACCGTGTGCACCTGCTAATTAGCGGCTGCGAGGCGCCAGAGAATTAAAAGAGTAATTACCATGGTCAATTCGAGCCTATCTCCGGGGCTCTCTAGAATTTCTTTTGCCTCGCGTGAAATTATCGAAGGCTCGTCGATCTGTGAACTTTTGTCAGTTCCGGTAAAAAATATCTCCGAGGTCTGTGTCTGCGATTATTTTAGATCGTGAAGTCTCTTTCGCGTACTTCAACTAGGATTTTCCAAAGAATTTTTTGTCTATTAAATGATCCTGATGTCGAACAAGTGTCTCGTCGGCCAGCTGTGCGTCAGCTGGGTCTAAATACTCAGTGTGTTAGTTCGTGCAAGTGGAGCAAGCGGATGATAGCGCCCAAGTAGAATGGGAACGTAATCGGTCAGACGGCCGGAGAAATTTCGAAATCAGCGTGCTTAGCAGACGACGTTCTTCCTGGAGAAGATCGAAACGAGTTCAAGACGAGCCTGGCCGTTTTCTTGGGCGGAAAAATCGGGGCCAACGGTGGCCGAAGACGGTAACGAGGCCCATTTGTCGGCGCTCGAGGGCCGCGGGTATGCGACTCTAACAAGCGCGACATTCTCCTCGCGAGTTTCTAATTTTTCTCGTATGCCAACCAGTCGCTATTACCTGCTACACGGTTTCCATTCGAACGAACGATACTCGACCGGAATCGTGCCGGAAGCATAACATCTCGATATGAAACGTGACAGGCAAGAAGGATTACTTTTCCTTGATAATTTCTGGCGAACGATAATTACTAGACTGAAGAAAAAAAGAAAACGATTTGAAACAGTAAAAAAATTATTTCAACTTTATTTTGCCTCGAGATTCGTAGTATAATAATTACTTTAGAAAAGTACTTCTGTGACAATTTATTTCTACAGGGTATATAGAAATTATATGTCGCACCTCCGGTTGGTGGAAATTGATGTACGAAAACTGCAGAAAAATTCAATTTGACCTGAACTTCAAGGTGAAAAAGTCAATGATTTTTTTTTTATTGCATCCCATTCAATTCATCACGAGGATAAAAAGTGCAATAGAACTCGTAACAAAATGTTGACCTTCTGACCGTGAAATTAATTTTACACATAAAACTTCCACTTGAGTTTCCCCGTTTCGATGGTACTAGAATTTCATCTAATTTCTTTATCGCCGCGACACACTTTTCCGAACCTTTTCCTCCCTCCAAGGAAAATAAAGATTGCCGATGCGTTCCCATTCTACTGACAAGCTGGCAAGCGTTTTGCTACTTACGTCTACCTCGTTCAAGAGTCTCTCCTTGTCACCGGTCGGCAGAGCCGTGGACCAGTCGACTAGGATCATCAGAACCGTGGCCAGGAGCACGGCAATTCGCAGCGACGACATGATCTCTTTAATCTGCAACAATCATTTTCCAAGATGCTGTTACTCCACACAATCCTCGATGATTGTCCATTTGACAACCCCTTACATTCTTCCATATACTAACAAATTCGATCATTCTTTAGCACCATCTCTCCGACGTTCATTAACACTAAACCTACCGAACGAATGTTGGACTTTCTTAAAATCTTAGAAATATTTTTCTATCGTGACCCACGCAACCGCTTCGTTTTAAAACAAAGCTAAATCCACAGGGCTCCTCGATCATTCGTTCGCCACCGTTCCCTACCAATTTGGCAATTCGTTTTATCACTCAATTCCTCTAATTTCGGTAAAAAAATATTTCTCTCTGTACAAACGCAGACCGAATAATACTCCTGCATTTTTGGGAAATTGTACCGCGAATGAATTTACCGTAGAATCGAAGGACGACGCAGCTTCCTCTTTCCAACCTTTGAAAAATTTATATATGATTGTTTTAGTCGTTTTATCGAGCTTTCAACGAAATTCAACGATTTGCGCGACCGAATTTGCTTTTGTTTCTGTTTCATAAAACGTTGTGAAGAGAGAGCTTCGACTTTTAAATCCATGGTATACTCGATCATGAAAAAAATTTTACGAAAATTGTGGGGACGTTTGAATCTGCAGTATTCTTAAGAAAAATTGTGTCTTCGATACTAATGTATGTGTTCTTTCATTTTTGTTTTGATCAAACAGGCTTTGGGACGATCGAACCTTGAACATCGTTCTCCGATCGAGAAGAGTTCGGTCGACCAATGATGGACCGTGTTCAGGATCGGCATGACTGAATGTCGGGGCTATCTTTCTTAATTACAGTGGTCGGGACACGGTCCAGCCGGGCCAATGATCGCTTAACGAGAACGAATGAGGTCCTAACGCGGCTCGTTATCACCGTAATTCGTTCTGTTTCGTATTGTTCCGACCAACGGGATTTTAAGGACTCTTTATTAATTCGTTTAATGATATTGTCCCAAGAAATTCGAACCTTTCCTGTCGCTTTATTCGCAAGACTGCTCCAATTTACTGCTTCGACAATTACAATCCCTCTAGCGATAATAAAGAACGATGAAAATTTCGCGGTCTGGGTGGCGTTCGTTCACGTTCTATTGAAACGAGAGGCGAAATTGATCGAAGATCGATCGAGAGAGCGAATCACGCGTGGAATTAATCGAGAGAGAGAGAAGGAGAGAGTGAGAGAGACGATTCGAGGAGCGTTGATTGTGGGTCCTTGACAGTTAGTTTTATTCGTTTGCCAGCGGCACGACACCGGCTGCAAAATTCCCTAGCGAATCGACAGTATTCGACGATTCGATTCCGCTCGGTGAACGACGGGCCGGCTGTCGTTGACAGAACGACACCGCGTCCGTGAAAATTTCGCCGATGGAAATTGCCAATTACGCGGTACAGCATCTCCGACTTTGGTGGCCTCAACAAAAAGAGTGCATTCGCCTTCATAGTATTATACAGGATGAGTAACGTGACCATTCATTTTTTTCCTCAATACGAGACAACTATTAATTTCTATTTATTAATGAAAGAAACAGAAATGAACGTGAAAATAAATAATTGATGCGTTCTTATATTTTCCTGAAGAAACTCTTCAGTGTGTGTACTCGCAACCGAGGAGCGAGCGAACTAGCAGGCTCTGTCGACTTACAATGTGCGAGACTTATTGGCATGATCTAGGCTAGAGTAGACGCTCCCGTCAAACGGGACTTATGGTCACATTAAGGATGAGGCAACTAGCTTGATCACCTCGAATCTGAATTATGCACAGCTGATCAAACTTTCGTGAATATCTCGGTAATCACTAGCTTTAGAACAATGTTCAATACTTTTTTACTTGTAAATACGTCCGGACGTAGTGCTCTTCGAGCCATTTATCTTCCTCCTTCAGCATTTTTCCGTAAATGCATTAATAACGGGGTTATGTCCTGAAACAATTGCGTGGATCACCCTGTTTACGGTTTATACGGCTTTAAGAGATTATTTAACTTGTACGGAACAATGGCAGACGCAGCTTTCGGTTTAAGCTTTGTCTTCGAACACAGAACTCGGATCACACCCACTACAGCAGAATCTAAAATGGAAACAAACTGCTGGAACAATTGAGAAGACAATAAATGAGGGGCTTCAAAATTAGTCGAATGCAGGGACCATAACTGTTATAATCAAAAAGAAAAAATGTGGAAGGATAACAAGTATTCCATCGACTAAAATCGTATTGGTTACAAATAAGTCACTAATTATTATGAACAAATGAAAGGAAATTCGATCATCGATAACTGTTATGAGCGATAGAAATAAATTTCTCTCATTGATAAGTGTTATGAGCGATCGAAATGAACTTCTCTCATCGATAACTGCTTTGAGCAATCGAAACAGTTTTTCTTCATCGATAACAGTTATCGAGGAGGATCCCATTTTGTGGACACTAATAACTGTGATTTGTAACCAGAAAGTATAAAAATCGATATTTTTTTTATCGTGGAAAATGTTATAATAACTGTTATTTTTGGTCCCTGGTCGAATGTCGTTCTCTCTTGTAGGATTATTTTTGTACCAAGCTATAAAAGTGCGAACATGCACGTCCTAATTTAATATCAATCGCACTTTCTACGCACTGCGCGCGAGTTCAAAGGCAGATTTACCCCGAATCGAATGTCAACGTGGTTGAAACGATCCAATTTAAAAAATGAAAGGTCAGTCTCGCCCCTCGAAAAACGTCACGAACGGTTCCTGCTGCTTTATTTTTCAGGTAGATTTATTTATTGAATTATTTATGAGCAACTGGGCAGTGAGAGTGGCAAGTAACCGAGCGAGCACTCGGCACGATTAGCAGATTAATTAACGAATTAGCCGGTCGATAGATGCTATTCGCTCGTGCAGTGGACAAGTCCCGATAGAGGACGAACGTGTTCGCTTGCAGGACCGAAGGAAACGATTTTTCAAATGCAACGACCTAATACGTTCCGGCTAACCAATTTCAGCCTGCGGTCCGCGGCTAATTGCCTGGAACACGAGCATGCTCCGCTTAAATAATCTACGACTCGGTATACCTATGTCACAACCGCGATAATAATAATAATGACAATAATGAAAATAATATTAATAATGTCTCGTTGTTGGGCGTCGAATTCGGACAAAAAGCTAATCCCGTATAACCGCCAATAAATTGTTAAAAATGTAACACGTGAACTTATCTAAAATTGATGAGTCCATGAAAAATTATTCAAAATGTAACACGTTAACTCTATCAAAAATTGAAAACCACACAGAAAGGTAACATTATTTAAAATGTAATACATGAACTTTATCAAAAATTGGACAGACAAAGAAAAATTGTAGAAAATGTGACACATGTGAGCTTTATCAAAAATTGAAAAGCCAAAGAAGAATTGTACAAAATGTAACACGTGATCTTCATCAAAAATTGAACAGCCAAAGAAAAATTGTACAAAACGTAACACGTAAACTTCATGAAAAGTTGAACAGCCAAAGTAAAACTGTACAAAATGTAACACGTGATATTTATCGAAAGTAGAAGAGCTTTAAAAAGATTGTGGAAAATGTGACACGTGAGCTTTATCTAAAATCGTGCACAGCCAAAGTAAAATTGTACAAACGTAATACGCGAACTTTATCAAAAGTTGAACAGCCAAAGAAAAATTTTACAAAATGTGACACGTGAACATTATCTAAAATTGTACAAAGAGAGTCGTCTCTATAAAAATCTTTGAGTCATGCTACAGTAATAAAAATAGCGTTACAATTTTGTCGTCCGACGCTAGAAATTCTGAAAAACAATTCTTTCAGCTTCAAAGTAACGTGGACAAATTTCAACTTCAGCGAAATCGGTTTCGTCAAGTTCTGCTTTCTTACAAACACATACCTTGACGAATAAAAGGTTAACTCGTTGACTGCTACAACAGAGTCCATAAAAGTCACACGATACCGGAACAACTTATTTCATAACGCCAGGATAGAGAAAACCAAAGATTTATTGTAGCAACTGCTTCTGTAACTCACGTTGTATATTTTATATTGAATATTTTATATTGAATATTTTATATTGAATATTTTATCTTGTGTATTTTATGTAGCATACTGTATTATCTACTATACATCTTCTGAATAATCGAAAACATTTTCCAACATTATTTCCTGCGAATAATACCAGCAACAAACGAAAAAGAAAAGTAGGAAGACTTGAGTGGCTACAGCTCGCAACAAAAACTGATTGGCAAAGTTTCGCAAATTAAATTGTGTGGCTCTGAGCGATCAAGAAAGCTCCCCAGTTTAATTTAATCTCGCAGTTTAATCCAGCATTGCTGTCTCGAAATACGCGTTCCCGCGACCTTCCTCTATGCAGCATCACGCACAGTTAACTTCAGAAAAATGGCGGGCAATATTCGAACGGCAGCCGCCGCCGCCTCCGGCACGTTTGCCGAGGATTATCCGAGAAAATCTGAACTACGAAGCTGCGAGATTGCCGACAAAGTTCGCTGCCATTCGATATAGGCCCGTTAATCTTTGTGCTGCTAGTGAAGGATCGATTCGCAGCGTCGATTTTATGCCGTACTATCGGTGGTGTCTTATCAGTAGATTGCGAGTATTAGCTCGTTTGTCGCATTTTTACCGAGCGTCGCACAATTAACCTCTTCAGAGACGGATTTTCTAAATATTTAATTTCCAGTTTTCATTAAAATATTATCAGCGCTCCCATGCGACCAGTATTTCACTTTTATTGTCGAGAGATTCTGCAGGGACTAGTTCACCAACAGATTACAATTTTAATTTTTAAATTTGCATTAAATTACGAGAATTTTTAAATCCAGATTAAATTATTTTAATGAGAAAAGTTCAGCGTGTGATTAACATCATCGGAGACGGAATTTTTCGAAGTGAGAAAAATTATAATTGAGAGTTTTGATTGATTGAAATATTATCGGTACGCGACGAGAGACTATTATATTTCAAGAGATTCTCCGGTTCAACAAATTTTGATTTTGCTTTACCCAGAATAATTTCTAATTATGAAAGATGAACGTACACGTACGTGTCTGTGTCCCTGAACAGGTTAAATGAAAATTAATTCCGCATACACTCCGAGGTTCAATTGTGGATACTTAATCTTTACAAAATCGAAGTTGAGAAAGACTCATCGGTAACTCGATTGTAATCTGGACATTGTGATCGTCAAGCGTTGCGATTCAGAGTAAAAGTTCGAAATCCAATTTGACTCATTCTGCTAATCACTCCGGTCAGGATTAAAACAATGTACAACAAGATGAGATTACGCTGAAGCTGTTCAAGGTACACGAAAACACGGCTTTTAATCGTAGCATGACGGAAACGTCAGATTTGAATTTACGAAATTAAAATGAAATTTTGATGTGCAGTTTAATTTCAATGTGTATACGTGTTAATATTAACGCGCCGTTCGCCTGATTCGCATCGACGATGCAGAAGTACCTCGTTGAAACAATGCGCTTGCAAAATCTTGTCTATCCTAATGGATCAAAGGGAACCTACTTGAAAATGCGACAGAGGGAAAGAAGCTTTCGCGAGAATTCGAAAAGTTCGCGAGTCGGAACCGTGCACCCTGGATTCTGAAACAACACTTTACATCACGTACTTGATTTTCGAACTTGAACGCGTCCTACGACGAAAACGAATCTTCATTTCGTTCTAACACATTTTATTTTATAATGACTGAAATTATAAAGATGCTCCCATTAGAAATTTTTATCATAATAGGTGCTTGAATGAAGGAATTTATTGAATAAATTGTGAAAAATCTCAATACGTTCAGTCTTGTAATTTTTATAAATAATGTATATCCTATATGTTCTGTATCCTGTTAGCATTAATAGCCCGTAGCATAAATAAAATTTACAATCTCAATAATTATCTTCCTGGAAGATACCTAAAGAACATTTTCAAAGATAATATCAAGAATATTCTGCTGCAGTAAGATCAGCAATCTTCTTATACTGTTTCCATCTCGTTTCGTTATTACTGCGCCCGCTTTCACATCGTGTTAAAATTATTCAAAGATGAAACAAACTATTCGACTCCAATTCCTCGCAACTGATGCAGCAGATTTTATTTTCATAGAGATCTCGGAAGCACAAGACACCTTCAAGGCTACGAATTTTCTTTCAGATCTGCAATCTGTTATACGGTTATCACTAGACTGCGGATCTTTATTATTGTACGAAGATTGAAACGCGTGAGAATCCGAACTCCTAAGGAATTTCTTGCCAGTTTATCTGTGAAATCGGATCTTCGATGTTACAATCAAGAATTTTCACAAAAGATCTCTTGAAAATCGACTTTAAGGGTTCTTGTGCTTGGGGGCGTAGAAAAGTGAAGTTCGAGAGTATGGAAGCGCCCAAAAATGAAAATTATTCTTTAAAAATATTTCAATAAAATTTTGAATATCACCCCTTAATAATCTTAAACTTTCCGTAATATAAAATTGAAGTGGAAGACACAGGGGGGGAACACAGAAATAAAATGAGAGTACCCGGGCGCACCAAAATGAAAATGGAAAGCAGGGCGCACATAAATAAAATGTGAAAGCACGGGGACGCACATAAACAAAATGTGAAAGCACGGGACGCACGTAAATAAAATGTTAAAGCACAGGAGCGTCCAAAACCCGAAAATAGCAGGAACGGGCGCTCGAAAAAATGAGATTGAGAACATGGGGGCGCGCAGGAATAAAATGTTAAAACACGGGGGGACCCCAAAACCAAAAATTAAATTGGGAGCGCACAAAAATATAATGTGAAAGCACGGGGGCGTTCCAAAATCGAAATGCAGGGCACGGGAGCGCTCAAAAATTGAATTGAGAACACGGTAACGCCCAAAAATTAAATTGAGAGCACGGGAGCGCACAAAAATGAAACTTCAGAACACGGATGCCCCCGAAAACCGAAAACGGGTAGCACGGGGCGCCGAAAATTGAAACGTAGAAAGCACGGGGGCGCCAAAAAATGAGATCGAGAGGCCGGTGGCGCTCTCGTTTGGGCGCGCGCGAAATAAAAGGAGGTTGAATCAGGAATGAGAAAATACCTCGTGTAAAGTGACGAAGGAGCTAGCGACGTGGGGGTGCGCGATCCAGGGATCCAGGGGTTGTGTCGGGTGGTTGTTGTTTTTGGCTCGCGGCGACAAGCGGCAAAGCAAGGATCGGTGCCTTCACACACAGGGGACAGAGTGACTGAGCTTGCAAGCACGCGACCACTTTATATCCGAGACACGGACTGGGTCGGCGCTGTTGGCGGTGGTAACGTCGCGCTACCGGTTCGCTCGGTGGTGGAAAACTCACCCCCGCCAGCCCACACCGGCTTTCCGAGCCACTCTTTCTCGCATCTCTCCCCGAGCTCGACCGTACACGCGTTCTGTCCAACCCCCTTTTTCCTACTCCTGCCACCCCCCCTGCCGCTCTTTTGCCACCCCTGGCCACCCTATCTGGGAACAATGATGCGAACGAGGCGAACCGTCCCGTTCGGTCTCCCACGACGAGAAGTCTCTCGCGACGAAACGAGACAACGATGGCTGCTCGATGGACCTCTTTGTTGCCAGTTGTCCGTCGAATTCCATTTCTGAGCGACTCTTCCGCGCTCGCGAGCTCGTCTTGTTCGGCAATTCTTCGATCCTTCATAGGGGCAAGTTGATAAATTTTCTCAATTTCTCATTTTTGTAATTCTACTAAAATATTCTTTGTACCTTGCTCTTTGTTAATAGGATTTTCAATAATTGCGCAGTACCAAAAGGAAGCTTAAGAATCTTATTAGACGATGTTACTGGGGGTGAATTGTTGTTGCTATTGAAGGATAGACATAGACTTCTAAAAATTATTATATAAACACCGGTAGGTAATGTATTAATATTCGGACAGGCTTGAAAAGACGATCGCTTTTTTAATATTGGAGCAGAACGACGCAGATATTTTTGAGAAATTAAAATAATTAGTTACTACATACCGAGGGTTGCATTTTACAACATTCCTGTGTGTGGGACAGTATTGAAAATTTAAATAACACGTTTTGCAGATCTGTATCAATTATATGGATTGTAGAAATTTCGTTTAAATTTTATTTCGAAGTTCGAGTCAATATATTTACCTATACAATCGTAAATTCTATCATACGAAATAGTTAACTACAGTTCTGGCTAACAGGTAACGGTGTCCAGATAATTGCATTGTATCATCCTGTCACTGTATCAACTTCCCCCTACTGTTGCTCGTGGATTGTTTTAAACGTTCCAATTAATAAATGCAGTGCCGAATGAGCCGTGCACAGGTCGAAACGATTAACTACCTCTCGAGTTGTTTTCCATTTAAAATGCTTCAGTTCCGTTCAGTACTTTAATTAAATCACGTCGAAAAGTGTCAGAACCTTTGAAATTCTGAAAGCTGGCTTAGAGAACCTTGTGTAGTCCGAAAGCTTCGAAGTTTTCGGCAGTCTTAGGAGACTTAATAATTTGAGAAAACTCAAAAATTTTGGAAAACTCAAAAATTTTGGAAAACTCCACATTTTTTTAATGCTCCAAAATTTAAAAAAATTTCAAACACGATGATTTCAAAGCTCCCGAAATTCTAAAAGTAGTTCTCAAGAATCACACAATTCCAAGTCTTCGAAACACAATTTGAAATTGCAAAGGTGTAATTTTCAAAAATCTCGGACAGCTTTAGACCGATTTAAAAAGTCGAAGAATTGTAACAAGTCTACGAAAAAGTGGAAAGAATGTCAAGGAGCCCCAGAGCTTCGGAAAAATAGAAACGATTTTGCAGGCAAGCTTTTAAAAGCTTAATACCATTTACTTTTCCAGAGCAGTACGCATCTCGCTCGAATTATAGTAAACACATCCGACGCGTTCACGGCAGAATCCGATATTCGCTGAAATTTTGCACGCACTAATTGCTCGCGTTACCGAGTGTAATCCTGGAAGTGGCGAGAAAAAACCCGACCAAAATGTTTGCATATTTTATATATTCTATTTACATTTTCAGGTGTGTTTTAAGTGCGCGAACGTCCACGATTTCGACGAGCGTTCGATGGGGACTGCTGCTAGTTTCCAAATCCGATTGAATTCGCGTTTCAAATTGCTTGCGCAAATTATTCCAAACCGTACATCGGTTATCAAATGCGTTAATTCTCGCATTCAGGGTGCATGTGTATATTTCTAGTGTGGCCTAACAAAATAATGTCATCGATAGTCTCGAAAAGGTCCGCGGCTCTCAAACGTTTCAGCAGCCCACCACAGTGACAGCCAATTGTTCGCTGACAGCGTGACAATATTCTGCCACGGGCCATTGTCTGTATATTGCGGTACAGATAGTTTTTAATCGAAACCCATTCGCGTGTCCCATCGTTTGCTTTCAATTACCGGAAACTCAAATTCGGTCCGACCGATTACCCGGCCGATAGTAATTCCCAACATTTAACTCCATCAATTGTTTATTCAATCCTCGACCACGATGATCTATCCAATTTTTAACGCGACCGATACCCACGCTCAATTAACAATTCAATTAGCTGCTTAACGGGCCGATCGAATCCACCACAATAGCTGTTGAACTATTAAACATTTTCGTTGAAAGTAATCTGGTCCCAGCACTCTCATACTCGACTGTATTCGGTATAAGCTGGATTCGCTGGACTCTGTGGCTAAGTATACTAAATTTTACTCAATTTCAGCTTCTTCAAGTATGAGAACAAAAATCCAAGTTTGAACCAGCATTTGCAATCTAGTAACCACTTCTTCTTTCATACCATACCATACTTCTGTCTATATATACAGTACTATGAATGCTCTTTGCACGCAAAAAGGTTCTACACAATTGACGCAAAAACAATATCCCCTCCACTGTAGTAATCTGGTCTCGGCTCGGTGTGAACCACTACTAATGCGACGCGGAGAGCCGCAGTCGTCGGCACAGTTCAAAGGGCCGTGCGTGCTCACAATGTAATACCAATATAAAATCTTTTTTATTATTGCTTATATTTTTCTGAAACTTTTACCAATATATTTGTGGCATTTTTCTTATTAAAATGGCACTAAACGCGATATCATTTCAACTGTATTTAGTGGTTTAATTGACGATGAAAGTTTCGGGCGGAAGGAAGGACAGCGTACGGGAAAAAAAGAGACGCGGAGAGTCGCGGTCGCTTCGGCCACGCGCGGTCTCTCTTTGCACGCGCTGTCCTTCTCCACGTTCGGCTCGGCCTTTGAAACTCAACAAAATAGTGTCCCTCTGCGATCGATGCAAACGAACCTCCCCGAGGCTTTTGCGTCGATAGAGGATTTACTGTATATTGCCATGAAGAGTGGGCAATGAAGAGAAGAATCGCGTCAGGTGGATGGTGGTTAGTTGAAGGGATAAAGAACCGCGTGACGTGTCCAGGGGCGGCCGAAACAATATTTGGACAGGGCCGAGAATTGCGGGACGGTCAGGTTGAAATTCGGCAGCGGTTGTCCAAGCCAGGAATGTCTCATCGGCGAAAATATGCTAGCCGGTATGCGGGGCGGTGCGGTTTCGCGTGCCACGAGCCATAGTTTATCCCTTTCTCACCCCCTTGTGCTGCAACCCTTCCGGTGGGCAACCGCCGTTTCCGGCGCACTCGACACCGTCAACTGTCTTCGTTGAATTACCATGACACGCGACCGATCCAGTCCATCGACGCGCGCGGAATTTCACGCAAACAGGTGCGAATCGCGTTCGCTCCACTGCCTCGCCCACCTTTGCGCATCCGTTCGACCAGCTTCGCATTAACTCGCCAATCGATTTCCGTGTCGATAACTGCCGTCGACGGACAAACCGCTGTTTCACTGCCATTACCTGCGCAAATAAATTGGGTACCTTTTTTATTTATATTCAGACTGAAAAGAGAATGAAAGAAAGAAAATGTGTTTTCAGTTCAATGTTTTGAATCGACCGTATCGTGTATAAATATTTTCGGAGAAATCAAACGATGGGTTACGGAAGTGCAAACTTTGAAGCGCCTACAGATTTCTCGTTGTACGATTATTTTTCGCGAAATTAAACCAGCGCGAATATCGAAAATTCTTCAAAAATCGGAAACGTGGTGTTCGAAAGCTTTCCGCTGTATTTGATACATAAACACAGTAGCATTTAAATGAGAAGCAACCGTGGTAAAATTCTCTGACATCGAAACCGCGACCGGTCGAACAGGGTCGAACGATTTATATGTGTGCGAGTATGAACGCGAAATTGTCCGAATTTGATTCGAAATGTGCACAGAGTCGTGGTAAGCAATACTAAGTATATAAATGTATAAAACGTGATCGTGTTTTTCGATAGAGATCCGTGGTGCCAGAGAGTCTGTTGGTGTAATATAAAACAGGTCCGTTTTTCGGTATGAATGTTTAAAATATGCAAAATATTTAAATATTCAAAATGTTCCAAAAATCGTTTAATATTAAAACAGTTTTTAAATTTTTGTTATATCAACAAGGACGTTACATTTCTCCTCTTACGGAATAAATTACGGTTTGGAAGTGTCACCATCAATTCGCAACGGAGATAAACATCAAGTTCGCATAGGATACGCAATGTGGGACACTGAAAATATTGCAATTTAATTCGACGTTGCCCGTAAAATGCAATGAAAATCGCAGGTACGTTTCGTTAATAAATGATGAAACAGGAAGACAGTATGTCAACGTCAAGTTTGCTCAATTCGAAGCAGCGGCGCGGCGTTTCGAGCGCTTCCAGCTCGCGACTGGCTAGATAACGTTCGGGAATTGATTTTGTGCGATCGTTCTGTTGGCAGACGGGGGCATAGACGGTAATCGATAGTCGACGATAGGTAATCGGCTCGGCCGAGACTGGCCATCAGCCGTTGGGAGCTGTAATCTGCTCGTCGACTACCGTGAAACGCGATAGAACCGATGCGTCACTCTGATCGACGCATCGATGTTAGAATCAAATCTCTTACGCTCGAGAGAAGATATCCTCCGATCGAAAATTACGCGGAATTGTGCTTACCGTGCCGTTTCCTAACGCCAGCAATCCCTATCGAACAAAGTCATTTAGACAACGGAAAAATTTAGATACGACTGTATCTATACAAATCCGATCATAGTTAACATAAATTAGTTGAAAATTGTACCCCGTTGCCAATGAATACATAGACTGCGGATGCTTCTGCAAAATAAAAATTATTTGCATTAATTGTAAGACATAAGAACCAAGAAGGAAACCAATTAAAGCAACGTTAAAAATATATTTAATACAAGATTTACATTATTTCGACGGGTTCCCGTATGTTTAATTTATGAATATTGAGATTGTAAAGATGCATCAAAAATTATTCAATTTTATTTCTTTGCGGCATTCTTTCTACGTTCATTTTAAGGGATGTGTCATGTTTAAGATGTTTTGGAAATAAACATGCTTGAAAATTCATTTCCAGAACTTCGTTCGAGTTTTACGCGAGCGCCGCGACGCATCCGAGTCCGTCGCTATCAATCTTTCACGAACTCAGCACGTTCATAGTTAAAACGTCGTTCTGGTTCCAAAAGAAAGATCACCCCGACCAAGGTGAAGGTCAGAGTCATCCCCTAAATCTGGATCCAACAAAAATGAAATAAAATAACTTCCTTCGGTTACATTAGTTTTTTACAATGAGAATGTACAACACAAAATTCGGAGAAAATTCTGTCGTGGACACCGCACTGTCTGCATCGTGTCAGATTTTTATTCTAATTTTCGCTCGCAATTCCAAGAAGAAAACGGGAGCGTCTACCGGTCCAGTTCGGTTTAGTTGTAATTCTGACCGGCTATGCATTTTTCAGGAGAGAGAATATCGCCTTCCGACTGCGGCTGTGAAATTCCAATGGGAATTTCAAACTTCTCTGACAGAAACAACGCATTCTCGACGAGGTCTGTCACGATGAGATCTCTATCTCCCGACAAAGACCCGTCCCGTATCTAAGACGCGAAGGAGCCACTCCCTAGCAAATTCGAATACAATTCTCGCTATCTTTCAAAGGATCGTGTCCTTGAAACGATTGAGTCGTTGTCAATGGCGAGAGAGTGAGAGAGAGAGAGAGAGAGACGAGCTCCCTGAATTCCTGTCTTGGAGTCGCAGTGGAATAGGTCGGCGTGCAGGCAGACAACGAGCGTCGGACAATGCGTTCTAACGTTTCGATCGCAAGCCAGTAAGGCGAACGCTCGTCGATCGAACTGATCGCATAAACCAACTAATTTTCTATAATTTTTACAATTCCGTTGGACAATAGGAACCTGATGTGGATGCAGACTCTTTCAGTGAATTGTTAGAAAATGGACAAGATGAAATATGATGATCTATATATATGTATAACTCTTGTATGACCAAATTAATTTATTATTAGAATTCCTCTAAAATAAAATTATTATAAGAGTTCCTCTAAATAGATTCTTTATATAATCTTCTAAATCATTTTCTAACACAATACCAGTGTTCCATCGTGAATATTCTATACTGCAGCTACGGTAAAACTCAAATTAGAGGACATACAACGAACATGATCGGGGAGAAAACCATCTGTGATCTTCCAGCTGATGTTCTAACATGTCGCTAGTCTTTTCTACCGTTGTCAACTTTGGAAAATTTTTGCCATTTGGCCGAGCAATTTTGCACTCGAGTTTCACTTGAACGCGCCCGACGACCGTTACAGGCCGGCACGACGCGGCGCGAGAACGTGACCGTTCGCTGTAGGACAACAACAAAGAAGAAGTTATCGAGGATCGTCCTGGCGACTCGTAGGGACGAGACAATTACTTCTCGATAATAAAGCCGCGTAAACGTTGCATCTCGCCTGCAAGAATCGTTACGTGACACTGACGATGACCGTCGTTACGCGAGCACCACGCTAAAAAGAAGCGACGACGGCTAATAAAGGCGTTACGCAAATCTGACGGTGAACAAAGATCACCGTGGAAGACAATTAACCCGTGGCCTTTGGCTGAATTAGACACAGCGTGATTAGATGGTCGCTCGAAAAGAACCGAACTAATTACGCGTGCGCGGAATCCAACGTGTGAAAATTAGTTTTCTTTTTTCCGTTTCATCAAACGCGGTTCCGATCCCTGTGTGCGCTAGGTGGTAGCAGAGAAAACAAATGTTACCGACAAGGATTCTGTGATAATGTTCCAGCTTCCTAATGCAGGGTCTTCTTAGGTTTTTGTTTACAATTAACAATTTAAAAAAATTTTTTTACAGCAATTTCTTAATGGGACACTAGGAATTAGTTTCGATTTTGCTTATTGATAAACAGCTGATATATGGAGCAGAAGCAATGCATGCGGAATGAAGGACCACCCCTAGAAAGCGGAAGCAGCTTGTGTGCCTATTTCCGATGCCATTTTCGAGAAATAACATCCTCGATAAACCGAAAACGACTCCTGAATGTAAATGTTGCAGATGCTAGCACAGCGACAAACAATTCTTTAAAATTGTATCTTTGTGAACGTGCGCGTCTACGATAATAAAAACTGGTGAAATCCTTCTTACATAGGGAATCGTGCACGTTAGACTACATTAAATATACTATACATAAGACAATAAAAATTACTTGAACATGTAACCTGATGGACTGTGGTTGACGCGAATGAGTAGGTGGAATATGAAATGCAGGAGAGCATTGTTTCCGACCCATCGTGACCAACAAATGTGGAAATAGATTTCAATTTAATTCCCGTTTGTCGCAACCGGGCGCAGACGATTTTTATTTCGCAGAAAGGTCTAACAACTTGCGTCACTCGGGTCAAATAAAAATCTCGGTTCTCGGTGTCGCGGCGGCGTGGGTATCGCAAAAATCGAACGGCCAACCGACATTTTCTTTACCGGGGACCGGCGGAGGATCAGTTTGCAAGGAAACCGATCGATCGGCGAGCGTAGCGTCTCGGTTTTCCGCCGGTGGCGAAATTAAAGAGGCGTTTGAGCAGCGGCAGAAAAACGGGCGAAAAACGGGCGAGCAACGAGCACAGTAATTATCCGGCTAACGAGGCAGAGTTTCGTTCCGATTCGACCCGAGGGATCGATCCACGGACGCAAAGAGTGTCCCTGTCAAAGCCCCTCGTCCCTCGTGAAATTGGATCCCCTTCTTCCTGAGAAAGGGTTCCACAATCAGTAGAGTTTCGTTCGACTCTTTGACGGCGTTCCCGTTTCTCGAATTTTCGAGACGATCGCCTCGTTATTTATTAGACGCCGGATCTTTACAGGAAATAAAAAGCTTCAGCGTCGACTGCGAGAAACAGCAGAAGTGTCTTTGACGCGTCGACTGCCAGCTCGACCGCCTAAAAAATTCCATGAAGTAAAAGTAATCGTTTGAACGACGTTAACGCTGAAAAATTCAAATGCGCGACACTGAAAGCACGTATTTCTGAAAATTTACTACGTTTGTTAGCTGCGTCAAATTATGTAATCACACGTGCACCGTTAACAACAAAAATTGATCAATTCCTTCCACTAAGAGAAGAGTTATTTTACATTACAAAGAAGAGATGTTTTTTACAATTTACAATTTTTTACTAACCACGCGTTCAAGAGTGCAATTGCAATTCTCACGAATAGAATATAGCGCGAAATTTAAAATGACGACATCAAGCAGGAATTCGAGAACTTCCATGTTTTCTTAACCGCGGCATTTGTAAACATGTTACGAGGCGCGTTAGGGGAAAACCCACGTGAAAAGTTCAAGCGAACCAGCAACGTTCGAAGCGCTTCGGAGAAACTGTTCTCAAGAGAATGATCGCGACGAGGGGCTTTCGAGGTACTCGTTGATAAAAAACGAGGCTTCGGTTGAAAAATTGATCACGGGAAAGAAGATCGTTGTCGCAGAGTGCGCCAGCCAGCATAGTACGCCGGTATCGCGTCGGTAATCCATGTATTGCACAGTTTCGATCCTCGATAGGTAGTTTATCGAACCTCGCTCTCGGCGGCTTATCTCGCAAGCTCCGCCCGGGAGACACCTGTTACTCTCTGTCGATAAAATCAGCCGTTTCCCGGCAAAATCGCCGTATTCCACCGGCGAATCCACAAAATTAAACAAAGATTTCGAAGAATTTCTATCATTACCACACCGTAATTATAAATAATTCCACATCCGAAAATATAGCCGTTGTTTCGGACATTACAGGAAAAATTGTAGAGTCAGAATATTTTCCGAATTTATTTATTAACCCTCTCGGTCATGGCGTCCTCATATGAGGACATAAAAAATCATAATGTAATTCAAAGAACTGCTTAGCAGAGCCATGATTTTTTTCCAGGAATAAATAATTCGACTTTATCCAAAAAAAATTTTCTTCGAATAAGATATTCGATTTTTTTCCGTACCCTCATGGCCATTATTTAAATAGTTTGAAAAATTCAATTGACCTACTCACGTAAGCTGTCGATTTTTTGTCGCATCACTTTACTTACCCGAGGCGAATGGGAGTCCAACTTTTTGTTAATTGGAATGAACAACGATGGCTCGAATGTTCCTATTTGATCGGCTCGATTGTTATTAACGGGACGGAGTGTAATTGGCCGGGGATCGAACGTAGGGTAGCAGGAAGTCGCGAGTCGCGTCGTAAACGGCAAAATGGTGGGGTAGAAGATCGCAGTAGGTGGTTGAGTGCTACCAGAGAAACCTTTAGGGCTAGTTCCCATTCCAGGGCCCGTCCCGGCCAGCTCGCTGATCGACTTCCAGTGTCGCGAAACGCTTCTCATCGCCTCTCCCTCTCTTGCCACTCGTTTTCTCCCCGCCTACTCGTCCCCCTTTTACGGGACCCCGAAACGAGCGTCGATAAAAATCTGTTCACGGGATTAAACCTTGTTCCTCACATCCACATCCATCATCTCTCAGCGATTTCGTGAACGGCTCGCCGAACGGAACCATTTCTCCTCGACTCTTTCCCGTATCTCTATTTTGCCCTTACTGCGATCGTAACTAAACCATCTTGTGAAAAATCTGTGTTTAATACCGGGCAATGAAGCTTTATAGAGTCTCGTTCCGTCCCGATGTCGTCGAATATTTTCACGATCCCTTCGAAAGCGATCAAATATTCAAGAAGATTGCGTCGAACTGCTGCATCTTGCTAACGGTAAATTTGCGTAAATATTTACGAGCCGGTAACGAAATTCGGTCGATTGTCGTAATGCAAGTCGAAGCTCGATACACGTGCCCTTGTAACTCTTTATCGAGAATATCGAAACCAAAGTGCTTCGACTAATTAATACCGTTAGTCTTTAAAAGGAAATTATCGGAGAACGGAGCCGGAGCTGTCGGCAAACGGTGTAGCCAAATGTAAAAAGTTCGACGTCAATTAATTCAACAATAATTCTCTACGTATTGTCGCTACTCACATTTCTGCGTTTCCCTCCACGCATTCTTTTTATAGAACCACCTCCGTGAACATGTTGCACAATTGATACAGAGTGTCTCAATGTTCCTTCAACATTCAAAAACAGGAGGTTCCCGAGATCACTTGAAGCAACATTTTCCTTTGCAAAAATGGCGTTCGCGGCTTTGTCACGGAGTTATTAACGAAAAACACGGACCAATCAGAGCGCGAGCTAGACGCGTGTTGGCACAGTCGGCCAATTGACAGTTGGCGCGCCCGGCCAGGTCGCGCTCTGATTGGTCCGTGTTTTTCGTTGATAACTCCCTAACAAAACCGCGGACGCTATTTTTGTAAAGGAAAATGTTGCTTCAAATGATCTCAGGAACCTCCCGTTGCCTAATGTTGAAGGAATTTTAAGACACCCTGTATACGCTCGCGATACGACCCCAGAGACAGAAAAAACAGCACAACACAAGCGCGGTTCACTGGCGCGCGGCACCGGTAATGTCCGTACTGGTTAGCGTTCGCGGAACAACTGAGCTGTCCTTGGATCTTATCGTTTACGTGACCGGCCATTTTCCAGGTAGAAACATGGACCGCGATCCCCACTCGTCCAGCAACATTGTCTTCACGATTCTCAATCAATTTTTTGCACGCGATCGTTCGGCAACCGACTCTGTCTCGATCCGCGCTTGACGTACCGTGGCGTCATCGGTCTTGACCGTATAAACGCCGCACTTCCCGACTCTGGACTCCGAGCCTATTTGTTTATAATTCGTCGTATATTTACACCTAAGACAAATCAGGCCAGATTCCAGTAATCACAAACAACGTCTGCAATTCATTAAATAGGATCCGGTACCACGAAAAGGTGACGCAAACTGTGCTTCATTGAAGGTGGATCGTAGACTAGCGGTAAAACGTCCGCCACAGAAACGGAGTTAAACGGATTACGAGGTTCGTCGAGGGCTCGTTCCGTTTTTCTTTCCCTCCGACTCTCTGCCTATTTTTCGTTGGTACATTGTAAAATTTTAGTAGAGTTGGACGAGAGGGGTGGGGGCGACCCGCTGCGCGGCGGGTAAAAGCTTCGACCCGCCGCGTCGGAGTCAAGAAGCATTCCATCGTTCTCGGGGTTTTATACGGTCCATCGTCGCGGTCGTAAGCGTCCCATTATCGCGTGCAGCCGACTCGTTAAACGCCGCTTAGCTTGCCCTTCTCGAGCTTCGACGCCCGCTCGAGCGGACTCGACCGCGAATCCCAACATATTTCGCGGGACAGTGACTTAGTACCATCATCTTGCGATTTTTAGCTCTCTAGACAGTCAGGGGCACCGATTGACTCGTGGAGCATTGCTGTGGCTCCGCCAAGAGCAACGAAGCCACGCCCATTCAACAAGAAACGAAACAAATAATGTTCTATCTGTTTCGCCATCTGTTCTGCCATCGTTTCCTCTGAAATGCCAATTAAAATTAACGACAAGCGTGAAGATTCGTTATTTTGGAACACTATTCCGACCTAATCGAAGTTCGGAGCAACGAAGCCACGCCCACTCGAATTGCGACGTTTGCGGCTCGATCGAATAAAGTCGAGAGCAAATTGATTTGACCAAGTGAGAAATTTGAATAATTGCGCGGTGAACAACGCGAAAACAATTTGGAGAGCACGCTCGCCGACGGGGAACCGCAGCTCGCGGTGCGCGCGTGTTGTTTCAAAGCGGGAACGAATCACGGTTCGTTCGACCGTCATTAGCTAATTAATGGCCGCCACCGGAGGGACTAATTGCTCGATGAGCCGCATAATATTTGTTGCGGGGACGGTCTGGCTCCGTGTTTCCCTAAATCAACTCGAACCCGCGAATCTTGTCGAACACAACCACTTCTTACCGTTCTCTAACTTTTAAGTACATAACTTGATAGTATGATGGCGTGATTGAATTGATCAAAGAATTGAATTGATGAGCGACTTCCAGCTATGGGAATCAACTAATCCGTTTCACGGAATTATCCAAACCGACCGGCTACAGTTTCCACGCGACCCCCAATCGTATGTTGAACGATAAACAAGGCTTTCCGCATCGGTTTCTTCAGATGCAGGCAGGTTCGACGTTAACCCGTCGACGCATTTGTCCGCGTCTCCTTATTTTTCTCTGCTCCACGGGACGAGGAGAAACAAACGAGCCTCGTATCCCGAGGGGAATCGGAAATGCGACAGGTGGTTTCCCGAGGGGAAACGGATAGATTCAATTAACCGTCTTCCGGTGTCACGCGCCGTTCCGCGCCGGCTATAATTAACGACTAATAACTCTACACAGTGACGAATGGACAACCCCTTCTTTCCTGTGCTTCTTCGTCTTTCCCTCGACACGGAACTTGAAAAGACGCGCGTCCGTCCGACTCATCAGGCGAATTGAAACAGCAATCGCAGATATTAGATCATTCATCCCCCATCTCCCTGTAATCAAGATAGTGCATGGCTTCTTCGAAATCATTTTTACACCCCTTACTCCCCCCTTCTTCTTCTTCCAGTTCTTCTTCCATCGCTTCCCCATTCAAACTCATGGCGAGAAGTTTCTTCGTTTGTTCTCCCCATGGAGAGAGACCTTTCCGCGCGAGTTTCTGGCGAACTGAAGGGAACTCGATTATCCAACGCGCAACCCTATCTGCGACCCCATCCAGCTACCACGCTTCCTTTCTTTCTCTCTTCCACTTCTCCGAATATCGACTAATCGCGTTTACGCCACTTTTCCGCCGTTTCACTGCCACGGATTTTCTCGACTATGTATTCATTTGCCACTATTCGAATTATGTATATCAACGCTTCAAGTACAAGATCATTAACGGGGTGGCAAAAATCCTATTTTATCACGTTTTTATTAGCTCGCTTTCTTGTTTGTCTGATTGTTCGGTACTTTGCAATTGATTTTAAACTAACTTCCCGATGAGCTGGAGACTTGAAATTTTAAACACAGCTCAGAACTGAATGACAATGCAATATTTAAAAAATTTTTTTTTAAAAGCTTATGCGCTTAGGAGATATAAACTATTAAATTTAATTTTACACATCCGCGCGCGAGAGACGCTCGGCAGTACGTGATCCCACTTCATGCCCGCTCCACTGACCCGCTTTGAACCGAAGGAGCTCAGTGTGCGTTCGAGCTCCGTGCGCTGTTTACAAAGTTACTACGTATTATTATACTATAATGTTTCTTTACCAAGCGAAAGGACAATTACACCGAGATTCTCCGTCTCGAATCTTTGACATTTTACCACGGCGTTTGTTTTCGATATGACGCGGTCGCAATACCGTCTGAAATTGACCACATGTCTCTGTTATAATCTCATGAAAATGTTTAAAAATCGATTGAAGGATTTCACACACACAAGATTAAAAAAAGCATTCTGAAAAAGCTGTTACATTTTAAACTGTGCTTGGATCCATCCATTTATTTATTCTCTAGGAAACTAATCGATCTATCTTCCCAAAAATGTCCAACTCACTTGGACCAATTTTAACTCACTTGATTCTTGAAATTTAAAATTCATGACGATGAGAAATGAGCTGCGCCGAATGTTCAACAACTTCCAACGGCGACGTCACGCTGTTTCAACAGGAAAGAAGAAACAGTAGAAGTCGGTCTCGAGTCGAAAGCGTAATCATTCGAGGAGCAGCACAATATTATGAACAGAGGGCGGTCTCAAGCGAGTGAAGAAAAGGTCAAAGGGTCGCGCGGCGGGAGGGCGTGAGTGAAAACTCCAACTGAAGATCAAGATCCTATTACCCGGAGAACGAAACTTTCCGAAACTCCCGAGACCGGAAGTTGGAATTCCCTTAATCGGCTAATCGGCGACTTTGTAATCGGTCTGCCATGAGGACTACCTCCTCTGCTCGTTGTCCGGAAAATTGCATCGTTCAAAAACCTGTTACACCTGCCCAAACCGCGACGAGAACGAGACTAATTCAGGTAAGTAAATTTGCAAGGATAATTAATTTCTACGCAAAATATTATTTAGGTGTTTTCAACTAAATGGTGCACTCTGAACTTTATACAGTATGTTTCACGGATGATGACGCGATTCCTCCATGGAGACATAAATCAAAAGAATACGATAATTCTGTTCATTCAACGTATTGTTGAGTTCGCGTCACTGAGGCAATCAAGTTGACATCAAATTTCGGCCGAAATTGTGACGACGACGGGTGCGTCTTTGTGGCTGGATTTGCCAATTAGTTAGCCAATTAGGCACGATTCAGCGCGATTGAGTCTCCGGGCGCTGTTCGATGTCGGCGAAGATCAGCTCGCAACAAATCGGTCGAAGTCGTCGCTGATGGTTCGAGGTTCGCGAACTTTAATTAGCGAGGCTCGCCGCAGAGGAAGAAAAGACTCTCGGGAACTTTGATGCGCCGATCTCCGAGGAAGTTTGCAACCGCGATCAACCGTGCAAGCGAAACCCGCAACCTGTTTTTGCCACCTGCTACCCGCGAACCAATTAATTTTCTTCAACCCCCTTCGCCTCCGAATTCCATGAATTTTTCATTTAACCCTTCGCGTCATTCCCAGTGCGGTGCAAAACGATTAGTGTTACACGATGTCCAACACAGGTTCCTATCAAACGCGTCGTCTTTTTCTGATTTGAAATGTTTAAAGGATTTCTGTGGCTTTCCTCTCCCGCTCTCCCGGCATCCGCAGAAGAAGAAAAATAATTCTTCTCGGAACGCGAGATTATGGTTCATCGAAGTTGCCAACAATAGGTATCGTGTTGCACAGTTTTCTCCGGGGCCCATCGTTCGGAAAGCCTCGCTGGAAAGTTTCTCCCTCAAGTTAAAGTATTTACTATGTACAAGCAGAACACGGTTGCTCGATGCTCTTGTCGGTGGACGTTTGGGATTTCCATTTTTCATAGAATTTCCTTTAGAGATAATATTGTAGCAGAGTGCTCGATTTCAGATACTCTTAACCCCTTGCCCTAAGATTTATTTTACGGTTTCAGTGATTAGAACTTTAAAGGAGAAAGTTTATATCTATTGTATGCCTACACGTTCTCCAATAACTGTACATTAACAAAACCAAAATAGAATTTCCTCTCGGTTCAAATATCAGGCACACATATTTATTAGACTCTGTTCAGAATCCTCATCACGAGTTTGACACGATATTGTACGGCAAGGGGTTAACCCTCTCCTGAAAATGAAACTTAAATTGAATTGAATTTTGAAGAAACTTTTTCCTTTGCACAAATTTTCGCCTGCTATAGCAATTTTTAATGGGGCCTCATAGTCGCCATTCGAGTACTGAGGGTTAATCACTAAATAGCCGGGATTTCTTATTTTACAATTGCTGAAGTTACAGAGATGCCTTCGAAGGAAATTGTTGAAGTACATATACTCCAATAAAAATGGCGGAGAATCGGAATAAATTCCATCTTGTCATTTTTAGAAAGCGACGTGAAAATTTGGGGCGAGGAACGTAAATTCAAATCTAAAAACGGACTGCAATATTTTGCGAAGCCCCAAAATAGCCTGAGGAACAAGATATATGCGAATCGAAGCTTCCTACAAAGAATCAGCAAGATTCAGCATCGACCTGGAAGTGCATACTTCAGTTTAAACATCATATATGTCAGAGGAATGAAAGAGACCCTACAGATCAGGGATGGAGCACGAAGAACCAACTTCGAAAGTACACTTGAAATGGCAGGATTGTCTGGATCTGGAAAATCGTCCAGGAACGAGGAAAAACCTTCACCAATGCTTTCTGCAGGGAACCAATACACTTTGTTTGAACATCCATACCGAAGGGGTGAAACCCTTGAAACAGAAGGTGAGGAAAAGATCGGTTCGAAAAGATCCTTGAACTGTCTACACTTCTAAAATCGTTACAGTACATTCCTACAAGGGACCAGCGATGTTTAGCAGAAGTCTAAGAGGGTATGCTTTTGTTTAAATATTACTCGTACTGAAGGGATTTTTTATTTTACGATTATTAATGTAATAAAAATAATTTCTTGAGAATTGATTGTATAGATATCTTTAGAGGAGCATACAGGGTGACTCACCTAACGTTGCCACCTCAAATATCTTTGTTGTTTTTAAAGATACGTCAAATGTCTGAAGGACAAAGTTGAATGATTCAGTGGGGCTCACACGATACCAAAAACATTTTTGTTTTTATGTGATCTTTTTTAGAGATATCAAGGTCACCTTCACTGTTTTAAATGGATGCACCCTTTTTGAACACCTACAATAATAGTCCCTTTCATTAGGAATTCAGTGACTATAATTATATATAACATTAACCATTAAAAATTCGCAGTCTGCTCGTTAATCAATCACTAATTTTCGAAGACTTAGGCTTTAAAAACAACAAAGATATTTGAGGTGGCAACGTTAGGTGACTCACCCTGTATATTACACAATAGGAGCTGCACAAAGTCTAAATAAAATCAATCCTGTCATTTTTATAAGGGAACATGTACCAGTTGCTCACACCAAAGGTAGGAAAGTAGCCTGCTGATCCTTATGCAAAATAAAAAAATGTTTGCAAGACACAGGAGCAAAATATAAATGTCTTTCTTCTCCCAATTATTAGTTCCCTGTATGTGTAACTTGATAGCACGCGATAGTAACATGTCCCTAACGTAGGTGGAGCAATTCTTCGTCCTAAAAGAGAGTTCAAGAAGTAATTCGTGCGTGTCAACATTTCACTGTTTATTGCAATGACCAAATTACTTTGACCTTGTGAGATTCTTCGGGGATGATAATAACGGCAGCCGATGCGTTGAAAGAGTCCCAGGAACGCAAAATTCTCTGGACTTTGGGGAATCGGGAGAAGACGAGACGTGTGAAAGGGAAAAGGTCCGATCGGGAAGGGACAAAGGTGGTTCGATGGCGCATCGGTGGTCGAGGAAGCAACGGTTGGTTTTGCGGGCGGAAATGGGCAGCGCCTGCGTGGAGTAGAGTATATAGGAGAGCGTTTGCCGCTCGAAGCGTCACATTGCGTCCTCGAGAGCACGTCCTTCGTCTTCTTCGAATAGCCAGCTGTCCTGCCGGACGTGAGATCGGTCTCCTGAATCCTCGTTGGATCCTCCTCGAGTCGGATCCTGCTGCGCGAACCCGCCGAAGAAGAAACACCGTAACGAAACTCCCATCGATATATTCACCGACATTCACCGGCCGCACCGGAGAACACCCGAAAGATCATCCGGTAAACGACGATAGATCATCGAGGAGAGATCTAGAAGCGGGCCGACAGCCGCAGAAGAGTTCGAATAGCACACGAGGGGTGGTCCGATCCTGCCGAGCCTCGCCGGAAGGATCGACGAAGATCGAGAAGACCCCAGTGTACCCCCTGTTTCTTTCTTTGATGCTGTGATCGGCTGCGAAGCAGACAGACAGACGGACGTACGGAAGAGAAAGACGAAGAGGAAAACGAAGACTCGCAAATGGGTAACGGTGTGATACCATTGGTGGTGGTGGCCATGGTGCCCATCATCGCCGGCACCATAGGGCAACGAGCCCTCGGAAAACGGAACACTAACAGCATCGATTATCCTGACTATTCGACGAAGTACGACGAGTATCCGGTGAGTAATCCCACGCGTTCTATTCCCACCGGAACACTGTCACCGCTAAACTCTCGCCATCGTGGTTTCTCATCATCTCCGCTCCGCGACTGAGTTACGCGTGATTTGGATACATCGGAAGCTGGGTCAATTGGCGGTTTCGAAGATCTCGCGCGGGCTCGGGAGCCGCGATGAAACGCGGAGGACCTCGTGCGCGGTCGGCGGCTGGAAACTCGTTTATTGAATTTCTCAATTTTCATGTTCTCAACGAATTTTTCTATTGCTTCAAAACTTCAGGATATTAACGATTTTATACAGATAATTATGTGTGCGGGAACGTCACTTGGAAGACAACATTCGGAAATTCAAAGCGAAAAAACTGATTATGTAATATATGTATATGTATTTTTTCATTATTTAACTATTACACTTTCGGATTATTTAATCCGCAAAGATGCGGCAATGTTTATAAAAATTCAAACTTTAGGCTTCTAAAAAATGTTCAGAATCGTTAGACGTGGGACTTTCTTCGTATAACCGTGAACTTACGCTAAAATAATTTCGACCATGGAAAAGGTGTTTCATGCTCTCTGTGTGCTGAGAGATTATCAACGCGGTTAGGGGTGTCTCGAGGTTCCGTTCGCGCGCAAAAGAAGGTGCGAACGTGTCGTGTTGCACAGGTGTTTCAAGTTGATTTACTCTGGTAAAAATGCTCCGCAACTTCGTGAAATAGAAGAACAGTGAAAATATTATTGATTTCAACGTAAAAAGACTGTTAAGGGTTGGAATGCATTTTTATTTGGCTACTGCTCCCCACGACCGATGCAGAATAATTTTATTTTGCACAAAGATCCGCAGTCTACTTGTGATACTTAGGAAATTGCTTCAAATTTTATCGATTGAATTCGAGCAAAGTTGTTCGATTCCAATAAAAATTATTCGGTTAACTTCAATCATTTTCTGCAGCCAAATTTAAAAACATAAGTTGCTGACCATAAAGAGCACGATAGATGCATATTTCATTACAACAAATAGTCGTATTCATTTGAGTTTTGCGAATGAAATTGGAGCAAAGCTTGTTCCCGAATTCGAGTGCAACACGTGGGGAATTCTAATGGTACATTAATTTCCGCGTTGTCGAGAACAATTGAAGAGAAAGAACAATTGGGAAGGGAGGTTTTTTTCGGTAGAATCGACCTAAAGGGGTGATATCTCCCGAGTGGAATTTCCTTAGTTCTCATTGGCCAGCGGGTTCCCTACGTCATACATCGACGACGTCCACGATCCGCTATTTAGGTTGGAAATCTTCCAGAAACTTTTTCAATACAGAGTTAATCGAACTTTTGTCCAGGTTTGATTTCTTCCAGAGAAGAGGCAGTCGATTTTCATTTCCGGTCAGCGCGTGCATAATACATCGTGTGCTATTCTAGAAACTGAAGTCTCTACTTTGTTAAATTTTCGTTAATATTCCATAAAGTTCACAGACTATTTCCGAAGGATACAAAATCGAACTTAACCGACACGATTTTTCGTCCGCGGAGGAATGTTTGATTCTTGTCTGGCCCACGAATTATTTACACTTTTATTTAGAATATTCTTTTCAAAGGAATCGATGCCTGATTGTACACTGAAATTAGTCGGAACGTAACTATTTCTCGAAAAAAGATCAATTTTCTTCCCAGCAGAATGAATTACAACCCAGGTAACAGATTCGAGTTTAAAACGAAATTGCAATTGGCTGTTGATGACAGTCACGAATTAATTTCTACACCCACTACGATTTCGCAGAAACGTTTCTAAAGCAATTCTTCGAAAAGCGATCAATTTCCTTCAGGAGAAGTAACAAATTCGAGCTTAGTACGAAATTGCAATTGCCTGCTAATGAGAGTCCCGTATTAATTTCTACACCCACCATAATTTCGCAGAGGCGTTTCTAAAGAATCAAACCATTCTTCAAAAAGAGATCAATTTTCCACAGGAAAAATAACAAATTCGAGTTCAGAACGACGTTAAAATGAAGTATATGTAATACATGGCCAAGACAGCAGTGTCAAACAAGAAGACCAGAAGTCCCAGTCTTAATTAGTCCTGCAAGTTGGACTACATTTTCGTCCCTAAAGAAAATGCAAGACATATCCAAGCAAAGAAGATTCCCGCATTTTGACCAAAGCGCGAAAGTGCAATTGGATCTTCGTCTCGGCCGAGTTTCCAGGTATTCGCGCGCGTCTCCGGTCTCTTTAATTACCTCGAGCGAACAGGGCCGAGAGGATCAACTTTGACAACCTTCTCGCTGTCCTGGGGGACTGGTCCAACCTGTTCGAATCGGTCCGGAATCGCTCCTCTCGTTTCCCGCGATGAGTCGCATGATCGCCGCGCGGAATCAACAAGTAGCTACCCTTTTCCTGTTCCCGGTCCTTTCTCGACCCGTCTGTACCGTGGAATAAGTTCAAATCAGGTCAGTTCGAACTTGGGACACTGTCTTATATTCAGTCTCACTCGGTGAGGTACTGTGGGTTTCGAGACCGCTTTTGCATTAGGATTTTGCACACATTTTTATCTCCACTTGAAGTACATGTGGGATTTTTTCCCGGTACAAATAATCGAGTTAGTCGGAACACGGTTTTATATTCAATCTCATTTGTTGAGGTACTTTTCAATACTGCTGTTGCACGAGTTTTTAGCAATTTTTCATCAGCATTCATTAGCAATCAGTATTACCTGAATTACATATTTTTGATATGTTTCATGTGTTTTGAAAAACATGGACCGAAACAAAAAATGAGATTTTAATCAGTATGAATGCAGTTATAGTCTTATAGTAATGGTTCTTTTTCGAACCAAAAGAGAAAACAAATTTGAGTTACATTCTTCTAATGCCTATGACTACGTTAATTGTACGAATACAAAGAAATATTTCTTTGCTAACTTGCAGTTACAGGAAAAGCACAAATTGATTATTATGAAGCATTATGGGTGAAAGACACAAACTCGATTCGGCTATTATTCGATCACATAAAGAGTGCATCCTCGAATCCGGATTTTCTCTGTAATTCGAAACGAATATTCGCGGTGTCCTGCATCGAGAAATCGAGATCACCCGCTCCTGTAACACCCTGTGCTGCAATGTGTAGGGACGATGCTATCGATTGTCGATAAGTCACTGCTATCTAATGATACCGCGATAATATCGTGGACAATATCGAATTTTACGCGTCGAAAATCACGCGAACCTGTTTGCAGGACAAAGAGGTTGGATCATTATAATATTAACGAACATAATGCCGGTAGGTGGGCATCGGAACAATGTTCTGTACAGCCAACAAGTAACAGCCAGTTAATAGAAATGTCTTTATCTCGCTTTTCCAATTGACACGGCAATTAACGCGGCTCGACATCGCGTCGTCGCGTCGTGTAATTAAGATCGCCATTGATTTTTCTCGGACCCGTGGTGGCTCTGTCACTTTTCCTTTGACTCTGTTGTTTCCAAACCTGTTACGGTTTTTCCCCTTTATGAGTTCCACATAGAACTGCAATGATTCAAACACATTTTCTCGATCGCACAACGAGACGCACATGCGTTTACAGTAGTACAGTCACAGTAATATTCGGCAATTATAACCTTCTCTCTGTGTACGGGATGCAAATACACCTCTGACTGATGAAAACGAAAATAAAAAATGGACGGATGGAATCTATCTGCGCTATATTTCAAATTTTTTACACTGAATACTAATCATTGTAAACTAAATGACATTTCAGAAATACTTACGCAGACAAATTTTATCTTTACATTTCGCTGCGAAAATGTATGCGGTCCAATTAAAAGACATTTTTAATATCGAACCATACGACTTGGATTTTTTTCTAGAAGTTACAACAATTACTTTACTACGTGACGCGGATAAAAATTTTGATAAAAATTGCAATTGGTCGCAATTACTAGAACTTTACTTTACCTGACTCAAAATTTGTACCTTTCTCCTATAAATTATGATGTACGTGGTATGTAATCCAGTAGATTTGTACCCGTGGCGGCTGCAGATCGAAATTTCGATCTTGTAGGATCAATGGTTCAGGAGTTATGCTTGCTTAAAGTTGAGCAATCTGCAGTGTTTTTGACAGGTAAGAACCGCCGGTCCTTGCCGCCCTCCCCCCGATCTAATCACCAACCAACTACTAATTATTATTCTGCTCGGTAAGCGGCGCGCGACCGTCACTACAAACAAATATGGCGGCGCCCTTACCTGTAAAAAACACTGCAGATTGCTCAACTTTAAGCAAGCATAACTCCTGAACCATTGATCCTACATGATCGAAACTTCGATCTGCAGCCGCCCCGGGCACAAATCTACTGGATTACATACCAAATACATCATAATTTATAGGAGAAACTGCATTCGCGGTGCACTCTGAAACCATTCATCTCTCACAGCCATACAAGTTGCCGACATATAATAATTATAAACAGCAACACTCGGGAGGATATAATTAAGCATTGGACATCACGATCTGTCCGAGAACCAAACGCACACGTGCAAATGAGTACAAATGAATGGAAATGCATTTAATCTGAGCGTAGACTAATTGCATTAGACAGTTCAGAACTTTTTCGACCGAATCGAGCATCAACTTTGGTCTAATTTCATACACGATATTCGGAAGCAACAGTTTCCTGAGCGGCGGTGGGCGGAGCTTAAAATGTGACGGTGTTAGAATACATTTCGTTCTGGGATATTATCGTGTTTAGACGGGAACAAGAACATACATTAAAGCAAACAACCAATTTTTATTTAGCTCCAGTCTCGTAATTGATGAAGAACATTTTTATTTTTCGTCTCTCGTATCACTCTCGTGTCACTCGAGTTTGGCTTCTTCGCAACGTCATTTTAGGGGATGAAAATAGTACGGGAATAAATATCGATTTCTGGAAACCTCGAATACCCCCACCCAGTGAGCAATGTGCTCTTGATTTGGTATGAATTTGACACCAAAGGCGCCAAGGTATTTAGCGACAGGTTTCGGCCTGCAGATTCAGAGCAAATAAGGACCAAATCCTGTTCCAAACATGTCTTGGCACCAAAATGACCGGCTTTTGCTTGCAAACTATAGTTTCAGTCATCTGCTCAAACAGATTTTTCTGACTGAGCATAAGGTCGCAGGGGGGCGGAAGATCTGCGTTCTAGGAGAAGGAGGCCAGATGAAGGCCTTCTAAAAGTCAACGGTATCCGATCTCGTAATCAAGCGAAGGAATATCTGATTCCTGATCGACGTCGACGTTGTTACCGCGAGTCTCTGAAATCTCATACTTCTCGAATTTCTTTATTGCAGGGACCGCGAGCGGTTTGACTCGCGTTTGTTTCGCTGCGGTCCTCGACGGACGCGAGCTCGAGTCATCCGGTGTTCCGTTTCCTCGGTCCGCGATAACGAGCAATCTTCTCTCGTGCCGCGGAATCCAACTCCTATTTTCTTCCCATGCTGTCCCGTGATCGCTCGAGTTCGCTGCTGGGTTCATCGCGGGAAAAATTAATCCTGTCGCCTCGACGCGCCATCGGAAATTCATTTTTCCGACGGACCTCAATCTTCGAAACATGAGACGATTCAATTCTCGGTCGTTCCTTTCATCCGATGAATTCCATCAATTTTATCGTTGTGTCGAGCTCGTGATCTTCGGGAAGATTGAACTATCAAGTTTTCTTCGATTGATCCGCGTTGTCATGCGATACTGAATCTCGCGGCGAAGATTTCTCAGATGGAATCTGGCGAGATGTTGTTTCTTTCCTGGCGAATGAAAATTCAATTTTTCTGATATTCATATTTAATACTTAACTGAACGATCTCCCAGCGTGCATCCCGGAATACCGAAGTAATTCGACACGTTCGCTACCAGCATTTGATTCGTCTTCGAAATGTTTTATCGAATGGAATCCGATATAATCTAGCAGAAGTGATGCACTCTCTGAACGGTATGCTGTGTACTATGATTCAGAGCAACAAAATATACAATTAATTCGGCTGTCTCTAAGTAGACTGCGAAATTATGGACGTCGCGTGTACATAGTTGGTATAGTCTTGGTGGTAGTACAAATTACAACGGACTTAGATTTAACACTACACCTACAAAGCATTAAGCTTGTGTGTGTCTTATAAAAATAACAAGAATTTGCTTAGAATTTTCAAAATCTAATGGAGATCGATTCTCACTCATCATAATCATGATTATGAAATAAAAATCTGAAGCCGATCGTTGTATCGTGGTTTAACATTAAGCAACTATAGTATACATGTCTGTAATACCTGAAAGGGTTGAATTGAGCCGAACATCATCATCGTTTCGAAGCACGAGGCGACCTTGCGACCAAAGCACCCATGAAGCACGATAAATATATTACTCTGTTCAACGGCGGACGTGATCAGGTCGAATGTTTGCGTCGAGACCATGAGGAGCAGCGGGATACGTCGTTCCCCGGGCCGGTAAATAATACGTCGTCGCCGCTACGAGTCGATTTAACGATGATTAAAGCCGCACGGTCTCGCCGCGTTACTTTTTATTAGCCGGCCCGTGTAAAAACCATATTGCGTGGTCCTCGTATGCTCGGCTTTCATGGTTTTCTGCTCTATCGATCCCTGTCCTGGCGATCCGTTCGTTACAACCCTCACCCCGTGCTCCCGCAATCTAATTTTTCCAAGTTTCACGCGGAACAACATGACTAATCACTGGCTAGCCCCACGTTGTTCATCGCGACTTCGTTATCCTCTCGTCTGAGAGGGAAAGTTAGCCAAAGGGTGGCTTATGATCTGCTACCGGAAAACAGGGGGCTGCCACACGATTTTTAGGCGAAGAGGGTCCCAGGAACTAGAGCCGCCAAATTAAGATACGTGTCCCCACTCTACCTTCCCCTTCTCCCCGGCCCGGTCACGTGACGCGTTCCGCCTTTGGCGAGATCTGGACGCGTTGATTGGCTCATCTCTTCTTGTTTCTGGCCGTTGTCTACACCGAATTTCGTTGGCGAGCGAGAACTTCTTTAACTGCACCGCGTACACAACTGCTGAGCAGTGAATGTGTCCGATCCGTTACGCTCCGAAGTGAAACGCTAGTCTAATGCGGACAGTATTGGTCTGCTTTTTACGACTGCAAAATAATTTCCTTGCAGAACGATCATTGTATTTTGTCGAATTTGATTTTGAAATTTTTTGATTCGAGTTACATACTTAATGTTTCTAACCATGTCAGGAACATATCATGGTCCTTCACCAATTTTGGTCGGCCAAACGACCTATTCCTCTCACGTCGCGCCCGACATGGCGGTAATAACTCGTTCCGCAGACAATTATTCGACAAAGGTCGCCAAGCATAGTTCGTTCTTGTTACGGAGTTAATAAGGTCACATCCTGGGAACAATCTTTCGCCCCTCTGCCGACAATATCCGGAATTACCACCGAGTCGTCGTTCCTACGAAGCAGGAGAGATGACAGTGTCGTGTCGGACGATCAACTCTGTCGGACACTGTCAACGATCCCGAAGAGAGATGCGAGCGATAAGATAGTGTGGCAACGCAGGCGTTGAAATCACTGAGTCTCTCAGGACTCTCGCGATCGGTACTCTAATTTCGATTCTTGCCGTGACCTGGGAACGTGTTGGAAAACATTTGCCCACCAGGTACAGGGGTTTCATCTATTTTTATGCAAAATAAAAAGTTTCCAAGTCGATTCTTCTGGTTATTTCGAATTTGTTTAGTGTCTTCACAATTTTCTATCTGACCCATTCGTTTTTGTTATAAACGTATAAATCCGCAATCTAGTGCTATTCAAATCATGCAGTAATTGAAATAATGATAAAGATAATTGCATAAAAATTGAAAAGGAAGATATTCCGCGCAACTTGCTTCTAACACTCGGTGGATTTAGTGTCCAAAAAATCGATAAATAAAGCGTCGGTGAACTGTGTGCTTGCAAAAAAATAACCACGTCGTCCAAGGGATTGGTAATTAGCCGTCGAGCGTGACACGGGGCGAGCAATTAGCTCGGTCCCGTCTCATTTCACCGGCGAAACGGAGACGTGATTAATGCGGCCGGAAGTTCACTTATTAATGAACCGGCACCGGACACTTGTGGATTAACGGGTCGCGGCGCTATGCCAGCTGGATTACCAGGGAGTCGTGGAAACTGTACGTTTTTCCGAGGCAGAGAAACTGGGCGATGCGTCCAGGATTATTCGGTGTGTCGAGGATTATTAATCGAGACGGGACGAGCGACAGGACGATGCTGGACGGGCTGCACCATTAAGACGACGAAACTCTCGATTGAGTTCTCGAAACTTTCTAATTCGGCGTCGATCCGGTCGTTGAAGGGTCTTCGCCGGCGAGAGTTACTGCAATTTTTCAATTGTGAAGCAACCTGCTATTTCTCTCACTCATTAGCACAGTTTTCAACTGTAAATCGATTTTCTGTTTCTTTATTTTGGGTGTCACATCCTCCAACTGTGGACCAACCTTTACTTCATTTACTTTACTCGATTTTGACAACGAAAATTTTCATTTCGAAACCCAGCTGCTATTCCTTTATATTGTTATTAATGGACTGCGGATTTTTGTATAAGATGGAGCTACATAGACATTTATATCTTCATCCACTATTTCTTCGTCTTAATAACTTACTAAGGAAACTTTTCGATTTCAAAAAATTTTCCTATAGTCGTCCTCGTATTTCTTTATATTTGTTAACTGCAAACCAGTTTTCTATGTCCCGTGTAGAAAATTTTTCGCAAATCGGTATTCAGCTTCTCCAGCCTGTATTTTTCTCTTTCATCGAGGATATTTCACAAGATTTATTTGCGCGCACAAACAGCTTGAAAAGAGGAGCGATATCTTTCTTCTCACGAATTTTTCTGCCTTTCTCGCGACCCACTGCTAGTTTCCACTGGCACGTCGCACAAAGGCCACGCTGGTTTGTTCTTGGTAACTATAATTTCGCGGTGAAAAGTCGAATTACAGAGTCGCGAAATATTCTACGTGCAGAGCATCGTCGAGCACCTGTGAAAAGACAACCGAGGAATCACGTGCAAACCGTCGAATCAGCGACATTTGAAGAGATGCATAACAGACAAACAATTGCAGGCCAGACGGAATTGAATCGAGAAAGTTCGCTACTATGTATTGAATCCCAGAATTGAAATTATTCCTCTGGAATTTTGAAGTGTAAGCCATCCGAGATTAATTTCAAGTTCAACATTAAGTTCAAGAGAAAATTGCAACCCGGTCACGGCAACTGAAATCAACTTTTCATTTCTATGACTCTATTCACTTCCAAGGCGAAATAAATTAACGTTTATCCCAACGATTGACACGTTCTTGGTCTATCTTTAGAAACGAATTTTTCTTTATTTTCCTCTCAGGCCTTGTCCTACATAGTAGTCGAATAAAACAAGCCCGAAAATTTCCATTTTCATCACTGTCTCCCGACGCATTCCACCTATGAAATATTGTCGGAATTTCAGCTATGCCAGAAAATTAAATAACAATTTGTTTCAATTGTTTCTCGGCCTCTCATTATTCGAAATATTCAAAAACCTCGGATCGACCTGACATCAGCAATTTCAAGAATGCTCTATGTAATAAACGGAAGAGTTCGCTTCAGCAGGAGAAATATTTTTTTATCAAAATATCGGAAAGAAATTCTTGAAACATTTACGGATACAAAGTTACATAGCGAAAGCTCCTGATCCGGAACATTGAGATCAAGACGATCTTCGCGATCTTTCTCCAAGAGAACAAGCGAACGGATCAATACCAAAAAATTCAGAAACAGTTTTCTGACTTCTGAAATAAATTCTTGAAACGATGGTAGACACAAGCAGTTGGAACAGCACATTAAAAACAAGGCGACCTTTAAAAAATTCTATTGGAGAAACTACTCAACGAAGCACGATGACGTGTCTCGACTTCTCGCGTACACCTTAAAGAACACTTCTGAATACATATGAAAACTTTTCGATTTCGAAGTGGACCACGTACCCGGCCCACAGATTAATATCAGCGGGGAACTTCGGCGTCGCATCGCGAAGAAACTTCTTCGGTAAAAATCGATTTTGCGGAACTGGATTAGAGGGACGACCCCTCGAGGAATCCATTAGCAGACGCGATCTCTATCGGACGGATTCGGACGTCATAGTTGGTCGGGGTAACGGGTGTTCGCATGTTTTCCGGTCCCGTTTCCGCCCACGTGTCCATCGGAATTATTTCGGCGAATAGGCTCCGCGTAGCTTCGGCATAATAAAGCTCGACCACCGTTTGATCGCAGTTCACGCAAACTCGCGAAAGCTCGCAGGCAATTCTCCGACAATTACGCGGCCATTCGCCGCCGCAGAATAGACGGTGCCGATCAATTCAATGTTAGTCACCCGGTGTACACGTCCGATCACCGCGTGTGCCACTCCACGCTGCCGACATCGGCACAATAATCGCGTGTTAAACGCTAATTCCGGCCAATTTATTCTCAAGCTAATTTTAGCTGCCACGGGTCAACCGGACAAGCGTCGCGTCGCACAACTAATCACGCTGGGAACTAATTGCAGGTAGTCAACAACTCTTCTTCAGAATCCAACGTACATATTGGTCATGTTAGAGAATCATGTCTGCTGGGACAATTCTACAAATCATTATAGATCGTCAAAAAGCCAATGCGAATTACTGTTTTATACATAGGGTGAATCACCTAACGTTGCCACCTGAAATATCTTTGTTGTTTTCAAAAATACGTCAAATGTACGATGGACAAAGATGAATGGTAAAATGGGGCTCATACGATAAAAAAATTGTTGTTTTTATGTAATTTTTTTTAGAGATACGAAGGTCATCTTCATTCTTTTGAATGGAATGAGGTATTTTTTAACCTCCCGGTAATATATTTGTAAGAATTTAAACGCGTTGTGGAGTTTGAATAACATGTTTAGGAGTTTGTCATGTTTAGTGTTGGTCATCGCTAGGACAATTATTGCCTGCGTCAATGACGAGGGACTGTGGCCATTTCACTCTCACTGAAATAATTCTAGCAAGCTAAATATAATAAATCGCCATATTTAGATCATTTTATCTTCGCCACTGTTTCAACTTGGGCGTGCTCGTTGTAATAAATCCGTCAGATCCGCAGTCTATTAATCACAGTTTTGTCGAGCACCTGATGCTCGCATTCGCCGACCATCAGTCAATGGACCTACTTCATAAATTTGTTCATTCATTTAATAAACAGTAGAAATACTCGCTCGACAAATAATCCGTGGCCTGTTTAAGAGAAAGTCGCCCAACATTGTTTGATTAGCGAAGCAACCGTCTGTTTCCCTTGCTTTCAATATCACGGAAGAGGTCAATCAAGATAGAAGACATTATTGGGGCAATGTAGCGATCTCCTTCGATGAAAGCAGATGTATATTAAAGAGAACGGTTGCTCATAAATTGAGAATGGAATAGCGAGTTTTATTTCTGCAAACAAACAGGGTCAGCGGGGGTGTAGGTTCCCCAACGTCAACAGTCGCGGAATATTTACCCTTTGCACTCGGAATGCTAGCACGCAGCTGATATTTCGCGTGTCTCGCAACAAGTCGGAATGCCAACGATGCTCTGGAATTGTGCATCTTCATTGTCGTTGCATTGCTGTTTAGACCGAATCTGATAAACGCCTCCCCACTAAATACTCGAGTTGTTCAGATCGCGTTGCTTCCACTATAATAATAAGAACCACAACATATTACTTAGTGCTTGACTAATTAAAACGATCGAGAAAACACTGTCCAGGGAACTTCAAATGGAATAATCGGAAAAATTGAACACTGTGCTGACATCCTCGGTATAGAATTGAACCAGTTTCGTCTACACAGTACAGTAAAGTCGCGATAGTACTAATATCACTCTGTTCTCGGTCTAGCAACATTTCGTGGTACATATTAATTGAATTAAAACTTCTTTTCACAATAATATTATCGACTTGAAAATACTGCAACAGAGTCATTAGATTCTTGCAATATTATCATTAGACTGCGGATCTTTATGCAAAATAAGAAATGTGTTCTTGTTTTAATTAATTTATTGAACTGAAACTAATACGTTCATGTTCTTAAATTTTTTAAATATGTCCACTGCTTTAAATTTTTTTAAATTTAAATGCATAAAATCCGCAGTCTAGTTATCACTGTTCCACGTTCGACACACTGATCGTCCCCTGAACGCTGTAGGAATTCAACATAAAATTGAACTGTGCCAGTTCCTTCTGGATCTTGCCACGGAAGAGAATTCGCATAAGCATCGCGCCGCGAATGGGAAACACTCGCATAAATTTCCCCTCCCAGCTACACCCACGCGACATAAGTCTCCTCGCTTTCGAGAAGACAGTCCATTTCGCTTGAACGCGTATTTACGAGCGGCAACATCTGCCCGCTGCCTCTTTAATCGCTCGTAAACGAACAGCCGGCACAAAGCGTGCTTCCACCCACTTCGGGAAGAACTTTCCGCTTCACGGTGGATTGCGGAAGCAAGAGGACTCTCCCCGAGAGCAACGTTCAAACATTCTACCCGCGAAAAAGCGCGTCGCTCCTTCCCGCGAGATCCTTGTCGGTTATTAGCATTTTTGGTCGATCGTCAACAGGCTCGGTAAAAGAAACGATACTTTTTTGATGTGTACATAAAAATGACTATATCTGGAAAATATTTTCCTTAATTTCTCAGAGTATTAACAATGTCCCACTCTTTACTATCATGACATGTTGAAAATAATGTCATTGTTAAATTTTTTTCAACCTTCCACTGTTTTAAATTGCTCGCGGGTCCGAATCTATTGTTCCATACTGATTAAAAAGCGGTGATTAGAATGAAGCATTCCGAAACGGAAACACTCGCAAAAGTCGACGAACAAGAACGAGTTTATGGGATCCTTAAAGAGAGCAAAGGTCGATTAGCAGCGAGCGTGGGTGGAAGAGCGATGGAGTTTGGGGTTTGCAGGCGGAAGGTGTTCGCTGGGTCGGATACGTGTAGCTACAAGCGTAACCAATCTTTTGATTAATTAGATGAGCCCACGTAAACCGTGTTCATGCGTTTCCTCGTTGCCACGTGGCGCGATTCCCACGCGCCGCGCCGAATTTCAGCGACAAGTATCGAAGGAGATCTTCAACATAAATATTGTTCCTCCAATGTTTTCTTTGCCTCGTGCAGTGACATTTGGAAAAAGATCAACCTTTCGTACTTAATTCCATTCTGCGGATTTTTATGAGAAATAAAAATTGTCTGTTTCAATTGTAACACATAGCAACCATGTCTTTCTGTAATCGTGTATTTCAGTTGGAAATAACATATATCTTTCACTCATTCTACCGTTTGAAATTCCAGCCATCCATGCTTCCTACAAAAATGCACAAAACCAGTCCAGTAATGAACGTCGTAATTTCGCGAGAGAGTGGAAAGACTTCCTTCTCGAGTCTATCAAAGAAAGAAAGAAATTTCCAAGTGGTCTCTGTTTCATGTAGACAAGTTTTCGTACGCATAAAATCTAGGATTAAAATTACATGTCAAATCGGACACAACTCGCTGTAGAAAGGACAATCTCGATGGAAGAAAAACCGTGGAAAATCGAAGTGGCACGTGGAAACGTGAACATTTCCCTGCCACCCCTAAAAATAGCAAACGCTTCAACGCAGTCGGTTTTCGATCCGGATATCGAAACAGATCGCGATTCAATTACCGATAAACGCGGGAACCGTGAGCGTACCGCGCGTTTACGATTCGATTATTATCGACAGGGCTCGCGATAACGCGGCCGAACAATGGCCGGAACAGACTCGAAAGTCGCGCCTCGATTTTAATTAAATCGATCGGCGGGCGATCTCCGCTGGATCGGACGCACGGAACTCGGCCAGCCTTTTCACGTCCAAGGATTAAGCATCCTTTGTTGCAGTTTCGCTGCTAATCTCGCGATTCTGCGAACCGTGCGTGTTTGAATTGTCGATTATCACTGTTGGATCGTTGCACTATCGATCGTTTCTGACAACCCTCCCGCCAAAGCAGCAGGCAATATCCGGGAACCTTTGACGCGGTCCTTTATTACGCTGAATTTCAAAAATCGCGTTTATTAAGTACCGAGAACGAGGATGCTATTGCAATCAAGTTCAATTTTTTCTGATTCTCTGTTCGTCCTTGGCAGATCCTGGAGGATCCTGAAAGATTAAGGACGATACCTTTTCCAACAGCAACCACTAATAAATTTAAATTTTTCTTTTATTAAAACTATTGACAGTAGACCATTCAAGGTCTATTAGCCAAAATATAAATTTGCTTTCTATAGAAAATGTTCAAGGGCGAATAAATTCCAATCGATAGACAGCAGATTTTCATGCAAAATAACAATTTTCTACCAACAAACTGGAGTGAAGTAGAAATCTATTTTCTCTTTGAATATGTGTTTAATAGGCTTTTTGAAAATGATACAGCAGTATTTTTAAATTACACCTACTCATTTTTGTCAGAAATGCATAATATCCGCAGTCTACTTATTGCACATTAATTATTCGATGATCAACCCGACAAGTCGATGAGTCTTGCTAAACCGAATCGGCGAAGATCGATATCCAATGAAACGTTTTCAAGGACCGGAATGTTATTTTCCATGTAATGACGATCGTCCAAATGAACAGAGTATGCGAATGCAAGGAAACAACGTTCGTTTCCCGTCCTCGGCTGTTCGAGAGTTAATCCGGTGCTGATTTGCGTGTGAATGTCGCAATTAAACGCGTCCGTGATCGCGACAATCGGCACCCTTATTCCCAGAACGTGCGGACGCGCCCCTCGCGCGAAATCGATTTAAATCGCGGCGCGCCGAATACAAAACACCGTGAATGCGATTGCTATGACGCGCTGCGCGTTATACTGCACCCGTGAATTCGATACCAGCACACACGGTCTCTGTTTCTCTGTCTGTCCGTCTCTCCCCTCGTGATCGATCGACGTCGATTGTTGCGGGGACAATTCGGTGTTGCGGTTTCTCTGGGATCACAGGGTACGATATGCTCCGATCCATCAACCCTCTTTTCTAATCGCGAAAATGCTCGCGCGAGAATCGGGGAACGGTGAAACGCGACTGCGAGCAGAGGCTGCTCTATGGTTCGTCCCGCCATCCACGAAATGCCACTGGAAATCGCCGGCGAACCGTTAAAAAAACAAGTTAAACGATGCGGCACTCCAATTATATCGAGGAACTTGATTTCGGACGATCGAAAGAGGGTGGTCTTCCCAATTTTTTCAAAACGTGAAACGCTTGTATAGTATAGTATTTCGAGGAATTTGTGGATCGCAGAAGCTGGATTCAAGCAAGACGAATCGTCGGACGTGTCGAGGAGAGGTGAGAACGCGATTTCGCCGCGGGTCGTTCCTCTTTTCATCGGAATACCGTCTGCGAGACGTTGTGAAAGAGATGGGACGGCTCGGACGCGATCTTTTATCCGGAATTTGCCCGGCGCGGCGTCAAATCACGCGGAATAGGTTGACGCGTCGAGGGAAACGCGTCACCCGAAAATGGATGACGTCTATTCTCGACGCAAACCGGTCGCGTGAAAGGGACACCTCGATCAAGGGACGGTCGAGATTACATGACGTTAACGCCGACGTAACACGGATAAATCTTCCGGAAGGAACACTACAATCTACCACCACGAAACGATTTCCGGTGGGGCCGACGCAGAATGTTTTCCAGAGGAACCGTGTTGCTTGTTTCCTTGAAACGTTTTCTGTTACTATACTTTATGCGTTTCCAATATTAACACATCCAATATTAACCCTCGGACAGCGGACCATTCTTATAACTACATAATTGATGATGCTTCATATATCAATTTTTTAAAAACATATTTTTGAATCTATATGGAAACCGTAACGGAAACAATACTTGAAAAATTTCGATTGTTTAGAAGAATTCTGTAGAAGTTTGCGGAGGTTTTTCGCAGTTTGCATTAGTCATTTTCATTATACTGTGTCGAATCGCTACTAATTTTTGTCAAAAATTCCTGCAGAAAATCCGAGGTCTGACAAATTTCACATACTTTGCAAAATAAAAGTCGAGACTCGCAGAATGGTGAAGATGTTCGATTGGCCTTCTCTCGCTCGGTCGAGCGTTCGGTTCGAACGTCGAAGGGGAACAACCCTCGAACAACCCTTTAGGGGTGGGAAGCATGAGCCCACAGAAGATCACTGCAAACAGCAAGACGTTTTAATAAGAAATCCGATCGAGCGAACGAGAATTGCCAGATCTTGCGTGAAAGATTGCCGACGTTCAAACCGTTGTAACTTCGACGATCTACCATTGCTCAATTTGTGGAAATAAATTATTTGTAGATAGAACAAATTTCTTCTAAAAACAATTCCTCCTTTATCATTTTTTCCATTTGGCGATTTACACGAAGATAGTCAAATTAATCTATGCACAAAGTTAGACATTTATTAATAATTGTATTGTACCAAAAGAAACCCTTACAAAATCATCATTTCTACATTAATCTCAAACGCAATTATTAGATTATGGAGGTGAGTTGTTGGTTTGCGATTGTAATTGCTATTGTTGGTGAATAATCTATTCAAAAAATTACAATTTATATAATGTGTTAAAAACGATCATGGAAAGTGTTGCCGCAGCTGGCAATCGTTAAGCAAAAATGTTGAAGAAGCAAATTTAAAACTGACTCGACAAATCCGGCGACTTCCCGTCGGAACTGCGACGTCCAGCGATATCCTGCGAAAGGAAGGAGAGTGGCACCTGTCCGGAAGCGTCTCTTCCGCGACCGTTCCTGATCCCGTCACGGATCCGAGCCCCGGGGCTCCTTGATATCCCTTCTTTAATTGCTTCCGAGTCTCCGACGCGCTCTTGCTAATTTCTACCGCGGATTTTGACTTACTAGCGACTTCCGCGAAACTCGTTCCCCGTCGTTTCTCGTCGAAGCCGCCCGATACTTCGTCTGTCCGAGATAAGCCGCTCGGACTTTATGCATTTATGAGAAAAATGAGCAACTGGAATATAAAACAGTAAAAACATCAAAAATAACTACAGGAAAATTAACCCTCAGCATCTAATCATAATTTTTGGAAAATCTTTTTTCATATCATTTCGTAAACCAATGCTTCCAATTGTTTATAAAAAATCGGGTCGTTTGGTACAATTATAAAAAAGCTATTAGTTTTTGAAAGGTGTACGAATGCTTTGTACACCCACTGTATATCCATAAAATGGAAAAGATTTGCAGTACATACATCGAAGAAGCGACAAAGGCAACGTCGATTTGCTAGGTAAAGGGATCAACTTAATTCGCCGGGAAACGGAAACACAGCGAACGCCGACCTTTCTCCTAATTTTCTCGTACGTCCTCCCACGGTTCTATCGGAAGTCTTTGTCGAAATCTGTATTACTTCGTCGGAATCCGGATTAACCGGTGACAATAGCGTCGCGAAGGTAAACGAAACTAATTCCTGCCCAGATTTATCTCTGTCGTGGAGTCACGTACCGGTTATTCCAAAGCCGTTCGCCCTCCTAGACTTAGTTAGAGTGTCCAGAACGCTCTGTGCTTGAGAAAAACTGTCTGTTCAACTCGTACACACACACAGACACAGCCTATCAAACGCACAGTCCGTCATCAACCTGTTCTTCGTAACTAGACTGTAGGTTTGATGCATTTGTGCACAGGAATGAGTGGGTATAATTTGAAAAAAGTGAATTCAGAGATACTGTTGCATTATTCTCAACCTGTTAAACATATCGAGAAAGAAATTAAATTTTCATCTCACCCCGGTTTTTCTTGCGATTCAGGTAGATAGTTTTAATTCTCCATGAAGATCCGAAGTCTGTTCGTAACAGTGCAGGAACGCATTTCTCTTCCCGACCATACAATTTCTAGTGAATAAGAACATACATTTTACAATGACTGTTTTATATATTTTGCAATTAATGAAATTATAAAAATTCTAATCTATTTCTAATCTATTATTGTTTCATATTTCCTTATAAATGCATAAAAATGCACACAGTCTCTAATAATAACAACACTGCGAACCGTAGCTAAATATCTTGTACACAAGAACGCGATGAAATGGAGCAATTCGAAAAGAATACAGTGGGTGTGTATGTATACCTGGTAAACAATGCCACGAAGAAAACTAATATCGCGTTTCAGGGCAGATTCGGGGTTGTTCCGGTTTATTGGCCGGGCAATCGGGCCCTCGGCAATCCTCCTCGAGAATGGTATAATAACGTTTCCACGGGACTTGCGAACCGTCGATGATTCCGGTTGGCATCGATAGAAAAGCTCCGGGGCCCCCGGGGGCCGCGTGAGCCGCTGGGAAATCGCGTGCAGAACGAATAACCACGTTTACGTTTGTTTGCCTGCGGTCGGCTCCGTTTCCGTGGGAAATCAGACTTTCCCGGTGAAAATCATTTCCTCCTCGGATGACTCCACCCGTTAAACGCGCCCTTGCAGCCGCTCATGGGACTCCGACGATTTCGCGTAGTGCGTCGCGAAAGTTCGCAGTCGGTCACCTTTCGTGCGGGAATCGCAATGTTAGGAAACATGAGAACGTCGTACGTGAGTGCCTTCTGCCTAATAATGGAGAACGGTGAACGCAACAGTTCAATTAATTTAACTTTCTTCTCACTAACGCTGAACCTACCACCACCGGTCAAATGGTCAAATTATTGATATTATAAAGATGCTTTCGTGGTGAATGATTGAACGAAGTTGTAACATTTGAAACATCGGGATCCTTATGTAAGTTTTTTTCTTTAGAAGGAATTTCTAATAATATCATCAGTTAATTAGGCTCGCGCCTAAACATGCGACAGTCAGAATCGAAGGGAAAACGTTGCGTTCCGGGCGTATCGGCGCGCATCTCACACGACACGAGATTGGCGTCTAGCAATTTGAACCGGGCACGGCTAATCAACGTGATACATAATTAGATCCCGGGACGAGTTCGCAACTTTCGGGCAGCCCCGAGCAAGCGGATAATCGAGCGCAAACCTCCGGTAAACGGTCCCGGGAACTTCGACGACCTCTGGAACCTCGTTTCCTTCCCGACTCCACTCTTTCCACCGAACACTCTTCGATCAACTACGGTGACGCGAAGATTCGCTTGAGAATCTTCCGGCGATAGTGGAAACCGTGAACCGGAAATAATAATAGTTAAATTGCGTAATTTCGAAGGGCTGTCATTTTTAAACAAATTCTAAACCGGCAAAATGATGACTTAAATCCCCTCCACTTAATTTGACATGGACTACAACATATTAGAACAAAATCGTCGATGGTGACATCAAAAAGTGATCTAGCATAGAATTACCTATTTATAAACAACGTGGGTAGTTTCGATTTAAAATAGACTTCTATGAAAATTATTAGAAGCAGAAATCCAGGCAGTCGATTTTTATGTTGCATAAAGGTCCGCAGTCTGGTGACAGTACAGTCTGAAAAAGGGAGATGATTCTACAGAAAAAAGTGAGTCGAAAATGTAGAAATTTGCTTCGACGATTCGCCAGGTTCTCATACATTAAATACAAAGTAGAATCGGTCGGTCAGGACCAGACGCATCAGCCAATTTCATTCGCTCAATAGACAAAACAAATAATCAATATTTGCATTTAACGCGTTTGCTACTATTCGTACACGCGCGTGTGACGACTACGATTTTGTACATCAAGCAAATAAAATCAAATTAATTTACAAGACGATATTACTAATTGGAAATGATTACTTCATACGAACTGATAAAAACGTAAAATTTTCGTGTAAAGATTGATTCTTGTGAAATAGTCAACTTGTGTAAACTAGCAAAGATACCTCCGGACAAATAAACGAGGGCCAGCCTCGGGGCTCCAAAGACAAAGATAGCCAAAGATAACGAGTACGCAGGATCCCCGGCAGACGAAAATTGGTAGTTACAAGTGGCCATTATTCAGATCGCGGCTGAAATTATTTTTTAACGATTCCCGACGCATTCGGAGCCGTAACGACGCTCGCGGTTTTTATTGTCGCATTATTGCGTCGCAGCTAACAAAGGGGACAACAACTGATAAAATTCACCTACCGAGATCCGTCGTCCCGTGTCGTCGTTGTAGCGTCCTCGCAGTATCCCCGCAGCCTGCAACAAAGAGAACTGTTTTCTCAGCTAATCGAATAAGTTGCGATATTACACTGCGAGCTGGGAAACTCGTTATCGTCGATATGAAAGCGAGAAGGATCAGAGAGGACACTGATACGAATTAACCTTTTGTTCCTTTTGCCACCGTGACCGACAAGATGGCGGCGTGCACGCTCATTTTACTATATGTAGTGATTCATCGTTGCGCGAGAAAACTTCGGTATTTCGCCTGCGAATGACCTTCAAGTGTTTCCCGGAATGTCTCGCGGTTTATGCGAGCTGTCCAGTTTATTGGAAGTCGTGCTTGCGTGGGCGATTCTGGGAACAGGGTCTCTAGATAATCTATGGATTCTCCTTCGTTGGGCAGATTCCGTTTGAAAGTTCATCCATTTCAATGTTTAACTTTAACAACGGTCCAGCTAGACAGCTTCTATTTTGTTTGCTCTTTATTAATTGTGTAAAGACTGTTTTTGTATAAAGAAGTGTTTTATCGTTAAGCTGTTACGGGCAGACGAGTCGTTCGTTAGCTCCACGAAACAAACAGTATATAAAATAATTGATAAAATACTACACACGTTTAAAAGACCGCAAGGGGAAGCTCTGAAAACTTGATCCGTCGATTGACTGCAGAAGAAAATTCAGCAAAGCGTTTATAGTTAATCGCTCCGGCCCACGAACGAGTCAAGTAACGAGCACGCGGTTAATTGATCAACGATTTAAGAACTACGAAGACAGCGGAGGTTCAGGACCAGTTTTCGGGGGTTCCCGCGCGGCCGGCCAAACAAGGCAGTTAAAACTTCGCGGCAATCAGCCTCGTGGCTCTAATTAATTTTAATTAGCGTGAAGATTAAATGTCGGTGATAGGGGGGGAGACGGTAGATCGATGGAAACGGCCGGGATAATAAAGAGTCCGGGATTTCGCAAGCGCGCGTGTTACGGGGTGTCGCCGTAGCTCGATGGCATTCAATCGATTATCACGTAAATCCTGCGTGCGTGTAATTAACGGTTTGCGGCTTACGATTAGTTGCTCATTGTTGCCGAGAATCCGGGCGATGACCGAGACTTGGTGGGAGGAATACATTGGAAATTATTGTTGTTGCAGGTGGTGGTACCTAAGAGGGCGGCTCTATTGTTGGATCAGCTGATGGTCGCGCTACAAAAAGTAGTCGACAGTCAAAACAGAGGCGAACTGGGTAACGGCAAATCGTACGCGAAGTCCTCATCACCCCACATCTCAACCGACGAGTCGCAGATCATTTCCAGCGGGGGCGAGGAGAGGGTGAAGGTCTTATTGCCCTACTTCCGCCACGATTTCTCTCTCCTTAGCGTCGCGTTCACAGTGCACGCCGTTACTTTTATTGGCCAGCTGATGTGAGAGACCTGTGGAAGTGCCACGGGACGAAATCGCGACGATAAAGAGGGAGAACTGTATTTTCAAAGCAACCGGTCTGATCTATGGTGGCACCAGACTGTGAGACTTCTCGACGTTTAATTCTTTTATTGAAACAGTTGGGTCACAGATTCATTGGTGAAAATTTCGAGAAATATTCGACACACTTGTTTATCCACCATCGTTCACATCGAAGAGGTCAAAACAGTCCTTAAGTGTATGAATTTGAAAATCTAAGTCAGCAGATCCTTGTGACTCTGCACATTGTCCTGGAAGGGGGCGTGGCTTCGTTGCTGCCGGTTGCTTCGTTGGAGGTTTCGCGCAGCCACCGTAGATCGAAAGAAGGGCAGATTTTAATTGAAAATCGAATTTGTAGATGGACCTGCAGCGACGCGGCCAGACGAAAGAACATACGTTCTGGCGGTGCTACTTCAACGCGGTGGCGTGCTTCAAGAGAAAGTGATAATGCGCTGTTCAACAAAGCCAGCCACGACTTCGACGCCCGACTCGACGACTCCGCATCATCGCCTCGACCTGCTGCTCGGGGAACCGAAACTCGAAACTCCTCCTCTGTCGCGTGCATTGTCCGATCGATCCATACACACACATACACAAACAGCAGATGAAATAAATCGCGGAATCAGCGGAAAATGGGCCCCTAAGGCTCTACCGTTGAAATTGCTCTCTACCCTTCGTCACGAGTCGGGATCGCCATCTGTTGTTTCTACTCTCTCTCTCTCATGTGTTTCACCAACTATGTTAGTCCCCCTGGCTTATAAAACGACACCCCGGCATGCTCGATTAAACGTACCCACTTGAAAGCGTACCAAGCAAGACGACACTCGCTGTTGCTGGTTCAATTGGCTCCCGAAAGTTAAAGCGATCCCTGATCCGCGTCTACACCGTGACATCCCGATCGACTCCCATGTATCCCCGTCGTTCCCTCCTCCCGAGGATTCCATCAAACTCTGTCTCCGCCTGTAGACTAAGGTTCTCTGGACGCGTCGCGCGTACGACACCCGACAAACACCGCTGGTCTTGGTATTATTATATCGAATAAAATGATTATTCAGATTACAAGATTGTGTACAAGGGACGCTGGTTTTAATCGAGTCGCTCGCATTCGTGATCTGTTGCGGGCGGTCGGAAGCTCGCGAGTTTGAGCTCTGGGCGAAGCAATGACACAGGGAACTCCTCCGCCAACTCTGCGTGATGCTAAGCAGGGAACAGCTCCTAAAGCAGGCCTGGACAACGAGTCCCGTTAGAGCTGGTTAGAACGGGCATGCTTTCCCCAAGTTGGCGTGGCATCCCTATTCTCGTCAAAACGGTGGCCCACAAAGGGAACTCATTGTCCACGCCTGTTCCACCGGACAAAACTCAACCCAGAGACATAGAAACGTTTCTGAACGCCAACTCCCCGAGCTTTCTTAATCGGTGCAAATACGGATCGTAACGCTTCCCCAACGCTAACTGGAGCTCTCCTCGGCTTTGACCGCGAGATCGCGTGCTTTCATCGCGTCCGACAACCTCTGCAGGCAAAGCAGTAGCTCGCAGTGCTTCGTGTGAGGAAACATGTCGACGGCGACGGCCTTGACGGGCACCAACGGATCGCCGACGTACTGCTTCGACGGCGGCCTGGCTAGGTCTACCAAGTTCCTGGTGGCAGCCCGAGGATCGCAAGACACGTAGACCAGTCGCGACAGCTTGTTCGCTTTCCGCAAGGTCAACAGGGCTCGGTGATCTAGAATATTTTCGTCTTAGTATAATCCTAGCAGCAACGGACTGTCCTATTAGGTCGCTGCATGTGAAACCCAAAAGTCTCAATAGTTAGAACTGTATATGCATCAACCTAATAGAAAAATTCCGCGAGGCGTTCTTACGAAGTCCTGCGCGGGGTGGGTCGACCACAGCGACGATGTCGGTCTTCGTGATCCTGCGGATCACCGGCGGCAGCATGTCTTCAGCTTTGCCGACGAAGAACTCGGAGTTGGTCACATTGTTCGCCAAAACATTCTCCCTAGCATCCTTGATCGCGTCCTCCACCATCTCAAGGCCGAACACCTCACCGCAATGCTGCAACGCGACGCATTCAATGCTGTGATCCTTGAAGCTATCCAGATATACAATGACTCGCGTGACTGATCTAGCACTCACTAAACAGAGAAGCTTCTCTGGAGGAGACCATTATTTAACGCAAGACCACTTGTGCAATTTCGAAAATGCTCTTCTGCTTTACAGAATGCCTGATCAATCAGGCAAGTCACTGTACACGGAGCAGCAAGCGAGTTACTTCGAACAATTTTCAGATGCTTAGAGAAGAAGAAGAACAGATCTTGCCAACCTTTGAGAAGGCCAGGCCAATGGTCCCAGTGCCACAGCAGATGTCCAGCAAAGCGGTGTCCTCGTTCGGTGCTGCCAGCTCGATAGCTGCCTTGTATAACACTTCAGCGGCTGGCGTGTTCACCTGGAAGAACGCCTGCGGCGACACCCTGAACTTCATACCTAGCAGTGTTTCCTCTATACACTTCGAGCCAGCGATGTGAGAGTAAATGTCCTGATTCAGCCCGTCACGGCTCCTAAGCAAGAATAAAGAGATAAAATCCCCCAAAGCGAGACCTCCTCCTTATCGTTTTGCTTTGGCAGTTTACTTTTTATTCATGATCTGAAAGTGCAAGGACGTGATGCCAGCTTCCAAGCCCTTTCCAGTCTCGAACAAGTCCTTCAGCTGCAACTTCAGCTCCTCCAATTGTTCCTGTGTCAAGTCCTGAGGGTGGATGCCCACTATCACCATCATATTTCCACTCTGAGTCGTCCTGACAGTCACCTGCCTCCAGTGGCCACTGTGATCAACCGGTTGGAAAGGTTTCAGACCTGAGTTTCGTACGAATTCTTCCAGAATCTAAAAGTTGCTTGTGCGAAAGACGAATCTGGAGCCTGGACAATGAAGATCTGTGGTCGTTTCAGGGAACTTACTTTGATTACAGTCTTCATCCTGCTGGGAATGTGACAGAGGTCGTCTATCGGTCCCACCGCTGTGGATCCCGCCGCATAGCTGGACAGTCTGAATCCTATCATGGTTTCGTTGCTGTCTGTGCTGGTACCTGTACGCCGATAATGCATTGTAGTCCTTTCGATCTCTTGCAGACGCTCGTAGTACTCGAATGGTTAACATTATTATTGAAACGAATGGGATCTCAAATTACCAACTGTGAATTCACACTTGTTTCTGTACTCTGTGATCTTGTCTGTACTGAGAATGGGAAGCAGCTCGCAGGGCAGTCCTCCGTACTTGTCTTTCTGATAGTTCAACCAGCTCAGCAGATTTTTGTCTTTACTTGCTTTTAACATTTCCTGGCAAATATTTGTCAAAATAGACCTCATCTCGTTTTGCTTCAACTCCAACTAAAAACAACATAACATCCATGTCACCTCTATGTTCCTGTTTCATATTCTAACAATTGTCTTACTTGATCAGGGTAAGGTATATTCCACAATGGAATAGTGATGGATTTAATTTTATCCTCTGCAGAGACAGGTTCACTGTCTTCTGTCTTCAGATGCTTGTTTCTACCACTCTCCTGCTCCAATTTTCGTTTCACAAATGGATCTGGGGCTGGCTTGGCGATCTATGTCCCAAATTAAAGATTGTCACTTCTGATGCAAAGTACAAAAGATCCCACTGATCGGTCTAACAGTCATTTATGTAATGTAATAGATAATGAACAAATATATACCTGAGCAGTAAGTTTGCAGTTCTTCCAAACGATTCCATTCAGCTTTTCTATGGCTTTCTGACGGTTCTCTTCGTTTCTGAAGGACACGTACAACCAACCACTGCCTCTCCTCGGTGGCTTAACTTTACAGGTCTGCAATTCTAGCTTTTCATTCAGAAGCTTTTTGAATTCGCCGATCCCGTAATACTTTGGCAAACCGCGTATTTCAATTTTGTACTTCTCTGACGTGAAATCGTCTCTGTCCAGATACGCATAAGGGTTCTTCTCCGCCTTTTCCGCCGACTCGTTCGCAGCCATTTTCTTCGAAATTCTCTTCCAGTTGTAATTTACACTAACTGAACTGTCGCACTGTTCTCTAACAAAGAGTAATACGCACTCCAATTGAGTCCACGTGTGTTTCTGTTTCTCTATCAAAACACCACGTGCTGTTGTCCGTTGTGTAAGGTTAGGTTCGTGTCAGTCCTAACCTTCCCTGACCGACGCAGCAGATGCGAAAATGGTCGGGAAGAATTTGCAACTGATGAAATTGAACGGTGAAGCGGAGGTAAAGAAATTTTATGAATATAATAGAGCGCTTTTTAACTTGTGCCAATCAAGATAAATAAATATGTGAGTAAAGATTTAGATAACAATCTTCCAGAAATGTCCATTGGTATCTGTAAGACGTAACTTTGCTATTTTTAGCACCAGCTGTACGGAAACCGCAATTTTTTTTCATAAATTTACTTAATTTACACATATTTCAATTCGATAAAATTCTTATGTCTTGACCTGAATATATCATTCTCGTTAATATCATAGATTCAGGATCATTTGCTGTATAAATTGCAATGACTCACGAAGCTAAGAGTTGTTATTTAAAAAGCAATGATAAGGCAATACTGACAGTACACCTGCCACACCAAAAACCAGTCGTTGTGGGACGATGCCCAGAGACGAACATTACAGACTCTCAGTGTTCTAGACAACAAGGTTTGTACTTCTTCGCATTATTAACACGCTTATGTTGAAAATAACTAGGTATTATTTAACTATTATTTCATTCTGGTTTGTTGCAATTCCGTTGGAAAAATTCCATTTTGCATAAACATTTGCTGTCTAGTTAATCGGTGGCTTGTCAGTTTAACAACTATAGTTATTTTTCCATAGTGAGATTATGTGCCGATTATCAGGAATACAAGGTTACCGTACAGCAACTGGGTAAAAGACCTTGTGGGTTTAATGGCTTCAAAACCCGTAAGGATGTTAAGTTTATAGGCAAACACCAAGACTGCTTAGAGATTTTGTATGGTAAATATACATATGAAATTGAGTTCAATCCTTCTCCACCTCCGAAAAGCTTTTCTTCTGAGAAAAGGGCTAGAGACATAGTTGAGAGTGCAGAAGATGAAGAATACTCTTGCAAAGTGGCAAGATACGAAGATAACAACTTGAGTTCTGGAAGCTCTAAAAGCGAACAGCAAGAGACAGAAAAGACAGCGAATGGGAGAAAATCAAAAAAGAATACAGGAACTGGCATTCTCAAATTTTTGAAGAAAGACAACATGAGTTCGGATAAGTCGGAAGATGGAACAAGCTCAGTGGATCTCAACGATGAACAGGGTACATGGGAAAGTATAGACAAAGGAGAATTATTAATGTACACGAGAAGCGGTGTAGAAGGCCGCTCAAAGGTAATTAAATAGTTATATAAAAGTCTACACAGGAATTACCGGGATGCTTCTACTTTCAGATAGCTGCGTATGACATGGACGGGACTCTGATAAAAACTCGTTCCGGCTTAGTATTTCCAAAAGACTATGACGACTGGCAACTTATATATCCAGAGGTAACAGGGAAATTAAAGGCGCTTCACGGTAATGGTTACAAGATAGTGATCTTCACTAATCAAAGTGGACTTGGCTCTGGAAGGCACGTCGTCAAATTGTTCAAGAATAAAATAGAGAACATTGTGCGAAGAATTGGCGTGCCGATACAGGTATACTTCACGACTCCAATTCAATTGTAATCCCGTATAACTGATCAAATTGATTTTCAGATTTTCATTGCCACTGGACACACCATCTACAGAAAGCCGACGATCGGTATGTGGCAGAAATTAGAAGAAGTAGGTATCAATTAATTCATAGACTAACGCTTGTATTCACGAGAAGCTGAGTAAAATTATTATTCAAGAACAACGACTCCGTACCGCTCGACAAAGCGAAATCATTTTACGTGGGAGATGCAGCCGGTCGACCAAAAAATTGGGCTCCGGGAAAGAAAAAGGATCACTCGTTGGCGGACAGATTGTTAGCACTGAATTTAGGACTGAAATTCGACACCCCTGAGGAACACTTCCTCGGTCAGAAGGAACCACCTTACCAGCTGCCCGTGTTTAATCCAAAAAATATAAAAACTGTCGAGGTGTGCACAGGAGGCGACATGACTTCGAACGAGCAAGAGGTAATTGAAGCAGAAGAAATACGTAATTTACAAATACAATGCGAGTTGTTTAATTGTATTTTTAGATAGTCCTGATGGTTGGATGCCCAGGCTCGGGCAAATCCCATTTTGTTAAGAATCACCTAAATGACTATGGATACGTGAACAGAGATACCCTTGGCAGTTGGAAAAAATGTGTTGCCCAAATGGAGCAAGACTTGACGGAGAAAAAGAGCGTGGTTGTGGATAATACGAATCCTGATCCTGCCTCCAGACAACGTTACATAGAAGTAGCGAAGAAACGCGGCATTCCTGTCAGATGTTTTATCATGACGACGAACGCCGATCACGCAAAGCATAATAATAAGGTAACAGAATACTAATTGCTAATTGCAATCATATGGAGCAATGATCGCGACAAGAAAACTGTATCAAATGTTCTGTTTCAGTTCCGGGAACTAACAGATCCTAGTCACGCTAAAGTCAGTGAGATAATCATTAATTCTTACATGTGAGTTGGTAGAAATGATATCAGTTATTAATTATAACAATTAAATGTTCGGTAATACAAATGTTTCATCGGTTTTATATTTTTTTTAGGAAAAATTATCAACCACCGACTTTGGACGAGGGTTTTACTGAAATTGTGGAAATCAACTTTGTTCCTGCATTTCAGAACAACGAACACCGAGAGCTCTATGAAATGTACTTACTCGAAAGCTAATGATATTAATCGCGTAACTTATATTATTCGAAAAGACATTAATTTTATAACAATAGTCCATCGAAAAGATGCTGGCCTTTACTTGAACACAGTTGAGAAAGTATTATCATCGAAAACATTAAAGGAATTGTAACTTTTTAATAAAAATAATACATTCCACATGCCTGTTTGTTTTTATTGATTATTTCAATACAATCGTGAACCTTCCTACAAATATTTACAGTGTTATATATCTCGTCTGTCGTTATATTTCGTAGCCACTATTTTCATCTTTTAAATTTTAAATATTCGCGCCACAAATTTGAAATCCTGGGGAACCTAACCTCTTAAAAACCACATGGTGTACTACAGTGTGTCAATGTAAACATTCAGAATTTTGTCAAAAATAATTATGACAGATAGAAAATGTCGCGTTTGATCGTAAAAAATTTGCCGAAAGGTGTAAGTAATAAACATTAATCTTGTAAATATGGTATAGAAACAGAAATGATTACATAGACAATTCAATTTTGTAGACTACAGATACCAAATTGAAGGAGTTGTTCAGTCAAAAGGGTTTGGTGACTGATGTGCAATTGAAGTACACGAAAGATGGAGTGTTTCGACGATTTGCATTTGTTGGATTTAAGATAGAGGAACAAGCTATAGCTGCGAAGGAATACTTTGACAAAACCTGTATAGACACCAGCAGAATATCCGTTGAACTCTGTGCAAGTTTAGGTACCCTAACAACTACAATATGTTAAGACTGCTTTGGAATTGTTATAATTTGATTTGATGCATTTAATCTCATAGGGGATTCTTCTAAACCCAGGTCATGGAGTAAATATGCGCTTGATAGTTCCAAGACTAGCAATAATGACTCTACTGATGTAGCAGAAAAAGATTCTACAGATAAAACACCAGTAGTTGAAAAGAAAAAGGAGAAAGACAAAAAGGAGAAAGACAAAAAGAAGAAGAAGAAGGACAATGATACTAAAGACCAAGTAAAAGAGGCACTTGAGAAGGTATGTCTCTAGATTTACTCTATCATTGCATAGTATTAATAACAATAATGTAACATTTACACTGGTTTGATTTAGTACAAAGATGATCCTTTATTTGCCGAATTCCTCGAAAGTCATGCAGTGAACAAAACTGTGTGGAACAATGACACTGCGCTAGACAATGCTCAAGAGGAGGAGTCTAGCAACAGCGTAGATGACAAGGAAAAAGACAGTGATAATGATGAAGATGAGAAAGAAGAAAAAGAAGAGGAAGAAAAGCCAAAAGTGGCGAACAAAGTTATATCTGACTTGGAGGTGACTGAAATTGTTTCACATCGTAAAATTACTCGTCTTTATAAAGACAACAACTTTAACTATTCTTTTATAGTATATGGAAGCTCTGAAGGGAAAAGATCAAAGCGCAACAAAGGACACTGACAAGAAAACCACACCTAATCGTGGCCCTCAGAAGTTTTTCACATTAAAACTCCGTGGGCTAGGATACAATCACAAAAAGAAAGACATCAAACACTTCTTCCATCCCGTGAAAGCAAAATCGATAAGAGTGCCTCCAAAGATCAAGGGAATAGCATACGTCGGTTTCAAAACTGAGCAGCAGCTCAAAAAGGCATTGTTAAAGAATAAGAGTTTCTTAGGTAAAAATCAGATGATCGTCGTGAGTCGGAAATCAAGCTAGAAGACTGTATTCAATTGGCTCTTTCAGATGGAAAACAAATAATCCTAACAAGGTACGAAGAGAAGGAGAAAGTGGATGCCGAGCAACCCGAGCACGATGCAAACTTTAGGTGGAAGAAGCAGGAGGAAGCGTTGAAGGAGGAGGAGACCATAGCCGAGTCTGGAAGGATGTTTGTCCGAAATCTATCCTACACGACGACGGAGGACAATATCCGGAAGTTGTTCGAAAAATATGGTACGGTCCGGAGGTCTTAAAATAATAAATAAATAATAATAATAATAACTCTCTGCTAATCAACTGATTCGAAACTAGGTCCTCTTACCGAGGTGGACCTCCCTGTGGACAGGGTGACGAGGAAACCAAAGGGTTTCGGCACAGTGACCTTCGTGATGACAGAGCACGCCGTGAAAGCTTACAGCGAGCTGGACGGCAGCGTTCTGGATGGTCGAATGCTGCACCTGCTTCCTGGCAAAGCGAAAGCAGACCCGACGGAGTTGCTTAACGAGAAGGGGCTGTCCTACAAGGAGAAGAAGGAGCTGAAGACAAAGGCGACTGCTGGCTCCTCACACAACTGGAACGCTCTGTTCCTGGGCCAGAATGCAGTGGCCGATACAATTGCAACCACCTACAACACGACCAAGGAGAAGGTTCTGGAGGATAGCTCGTCAAAAGGTTTGAGTGCTGCTGTGAAACTGGCGCTGGGAGAGACGCAGCTGGTCCAGGACACCAGGAACTTTTTAGAGGACAATGGAGTCTGCTTGGATGCGTTCAATCGACCCACGGAGAAGCGATCGGGGACCGTGATCCTGATAAAGAATCTGCCTGCTGGGACTCCGGCGCAGGATCTCGGACATCTGTTCAGCCAGCACGGCGAGTTGGGCAGGGTGGTGATGCCGCCTTCAGGGGTTACGGCTTTGGTGGAATTTTTAGAACCATCGGAAGCTCGCAAAGCGTTCACCAAACTGGCTTACACCAAGTACAAACACCTGCCACTCTATCTGGAATGGGCTCCAGAGAACAGCTTCTCCACTCCCGCCCAGAAGAGCAAAGCAGTGGCTGCAGTGGAAAATGAAACGAAGCAAAACGACTCTGTGGTGGCTCCTGGTAAAGAGAAAGAGCGACTGCAAGAGAATGCGAGCAAGAATACCGAAGTGGAGAGCGAAGACGAAGAGGAGCCCGAGCCGGACACCACTCTGTTTGTGAAGAACATCAATTTCTCCACCACAGATGAACAATTGAAAACGGTACTAGTCCCGCGCTGATTTATTAGGATTCATAGGTTTTCTTCGGGAGGCTAACTCTACTCGTGTTTCTGCAGTACTTCAGCAAATGCGGCCCGCTCCATTATGCTACCGTGGCGACGAAGAAGGACCCGAAGAACCCAGCCGGGAAACTGTCCATGGGCTACGGGTTTGTCAGGTACAAACGGAAGATAGATACTGAACGCGCCTTGAAGACCCTGCAGATGACCGTGCTCGAGGGGAAGACACTCGAGTTGAAGCGCTCGGAGAGAACTTTAACGTATGCTAACTAATTTATCCTTAATCTTCAGTGTTCGTTCCAACAAATATTCACAAAGACATTTGAACGCAGCACCGATGTCAAGACCACGAAGAAGACAGCCAAAGTGTCCGCTCAGACTGGCACTAAGATCCTCATCAGGAACGTGCCGTTCCAAGCGAACACTGCAGAAATAACCGAGCTCTTCAAGTACGCTTTTCAGATTTGTACGAACTAATTGTAGGGAAAATGGACACGTTCAGTTACTTAAGAACGATTGCTTTATCTTTCTGCAGAGCATTCGGCGAGCTGAAGGCGGTCAGATTGCCCAAGAAGTTCGTCGGCGTGGAGAAGCACAGAGGTTTCGGGTTCGTCGAGTTCTACACGAAGAGCGAGGCCAAGGTATAGCATTCACGTCGATGCAAACGTCTCTTTTTCTTTGGGTCTACGGTGATCAATTAAATCCCTCCTCTTTGCAGAAAGCGTTCAAGGCCTTGTGCCAGAGCACTCACTTGTACGGTCGAAGGTTGGTGCTGGAGTGGGCTCAGACGGAGGAGGGTGTCGAGGAAATCAGAAAAAGAACCGCTAAACATTTTTACCAAGGTATTTCCCCTCAACAATCAACTATTAAATTAGTCTCCGTATCGATAACACGATTAATTTTCAGAGGATACAGCGAAGAGGAACAGGAAGGCTATCATCAGTCCTGAAGACGTTGGCTTGGAAGCTAAGTAGACTGACGAACTGATTGTACAGTCGACGAGCGATGTCTCTCAATAAAGATTTTGGGTCTTTATGCATTCGAGTTCTATGTCCACACTGAAGTTTTCAATAAAAAAGGAAGAAAGCAACGAGAGGTGACAAAAAGTTGCTCGATGTTGCTACAGTGTGGACATAGCTTTAGCTATTGGTATTTAGCGTCTAGCTTTTACAGTGGGGACAAAGAGCCATCGTTCGACGACTCCGCTGAAGACTTGTACATAGCAACGAATAAACTATAAATTCACGAGAAGACTTCGCGATTTTATCGCGACCGACAGCGTTTCCTTTCGTCCCCGGCTGGCAACGAGTCAAGCTCCTTGTCGAAAGTGAAAAAAATCGTCGCCGAGGGCGTGGATATCGGCATTGACCTTCGCGTCACGTCGTCGTCGCTCTTTCTCTCGCCGTGCTTTTCTCGAAAATACTTTGGATTTCTGCCCGCGTCGCGGTTACTAATGCCATGTATTTGGGTTCGGGACGGTGTGTTCTCGTCGCGTTTAATCGCCGACCCACGTCCCGGCCGATTTAATTGCAGCCTCGAGACGGGCTGTTGCACCTCGTTCCGATGCAAGAATGCGTCTACTGGTTTTCAACCTGTTTGCGCCTATAATCCAGGACCGCTGAAATTGGTGGAAGCCGATTTTATGGCGAACCTCCACCCGTTCACCCGGGACCTCGGGATTCATTCCACCCGATAATTATACCCTGTTTAATTCTCCATAACATGTTGAATCTCAAAAAATCTCTTGTACTTAAGTAATGTTGTTTCTTGATTCCTCGGGTGGACTTTGGGAATTTTTTGGGGGTGAAGTGAACGATTTATTTTTGTGAAACTTGGCAGATTCGTTGGCGGATATTTCGACTATGTTCTTGAATTTTTGTACGATGCTGGCGACTATATGTTGGTAGTTATCTGTCAAGCAACGAAGTCTGACGCAAGAGGTAACCGCTTGTCTTGTACCGTGTTATAAATATGCGTGTTATTAGATTATTTATATATAAAATAGATAACGTTTCGGAGATCGTGCATATATAAATTAATCTTGCCCGAGGGCTATAAAATCAGATGGTCAATCATGACAAATTTCGATCGTTGAGAACAGCGTCAAGAAGCAAAACTCGACAATAGTTCCCAAGTCCAATTTATAGACCAGTTAGGGTTCCAAAAAAAAAAATGCGAGGCGCGGCTCGAGATTAGCATACATTCCTGGACGAAGAAATTCGCGAAAAAGCGTCTGAAAATACGACGGTCCCGCGTTATCAATATTAAAAGAGGCTCGAGGGGGGAAGAAATGTTTTCCTTTCACCTGCGTGGTCAAAGAGGAGGTGGAAGGGAGTTCTCGAGAGGTGGAGGCGGTGGAGGGACGACCCATGAAAGTAACAGTGCCTCCTCCGGGATCCGAGCAAGACTCAGTCCTCTCCCAGCGTCTGGAGAACGGTGAAGCTCTCGCGCGAGTTTGACCAACCTGTGCCCTACCTGTGTGAGGTGTTCGCAAGGTCGCGGACCGTGCACCGGAAACGCGTGCACCGACGATCGAGGATCGTCTATCGTGTCAAAGGAACCGTGGTGCGCTATGTGCTCGACCTGATCGAACAGCGAAATCATTCGACACGGGATAGCTGCTCGCTCCAGCTGCCAAAATGGACTGGGTGAGTCTGCGGGCTGCGGCCAAATAATATCTTTTGGGATTCGATAGGGAACGATGTTCACAGGTCTTCATTCGGACAGATAGTCATCAGTAGACTGCGGATTTTATGCATTTATAACAAACATGAATAGGTGAAACACAAAATAGAAGAAACACGAGACGAATATCATATAAGTAGACATTGTCTACAACCTCTTAAAATTATTAGGAGAGGAAATCAATTTTTATGGAACTCCACTTTCTCTTAAGTGATGCAGACAATTTTTATTTTGCATAAAAATCCACAATCTAGTCATTAGGAGCCAGATAGACATTTCATTCTTACTTTATCCGTTTTAAAAAGTTGAGAATATCAGATTGACACTCTCAAATTATTTAACGCCTCTTCTGTTTTAAATTGCACTTACTCATTTTTACTGTAAACGCAGAAGATCCGCACTGCATCAAAAGTCGTCTTTCAATTGCTCCTAGCGGTTAAATTAAACGAACAGCGTTATATCGGGAACAACAGAGAGATTAAACATGATCGATTATAAAATTGTGAAAACGTTCCGGGTGTTAAGCTTCTCTCGATCGTACTGCGGAGACCTCGATGCTCGGTTAGGATAGGCAAACATAGGGCTCGCTGGAACGTGTTGATGATTGGCTCGCCGATAAACGATAAACGCCGATAAAAGGCAGGCAGACACGGGCGGGCAAGCAGGTACTTGAATGGATCGGATCTTGCGAAATTCTTCTGGGTCGTTGATCGATTCCACTTTCTCCGCGTGTCGCCGGGACACGCGCGTGCCCGAGGAAAAAAGTAAACGAGAAGGAATTCTGGTCCGGGTCCGGGCCCGAGTCCGAGTCCACCGTCGCGTCGTCGTCGTCGTCTTTTCGACGCTTCGAAACTGGAGAACCGGCTGGATCTCGTTCGAGGGCGCGATCTGCATGCGTATCGAATACCTGGGAATGATCGTCGGCTTCCTGGCCGCGGCGGCGGCGGAGGAGGAGGAGGAGGAGGAGGAAATCTACCGGTTATTCGAGACATGCCGAGCCGTGTTTCAAGCAAACAAGGAGCGAACGTGTGTGTGGAGCAACGAGAGATTGCAAAACTGATCGCCGAGGCCGACGTTGGTTCCCGTGACCGTCTCGCGTTTCATTCTTTCCCGAAAATCTCAACTCGCAAGCCTGCTTTGACGACACCTTTAACATCCGTGCATCTCCATTCCGAGACGACCCCAAAGAATATGCTTGTAACTCGCTAGAATGACCTACAAATGGGTTGCAAATTCGCTTGCTTCGACATTCTCCCCCGGACACCGCGTTCTCCTGGTCCATAACAAGTTTAGGCTTGTTTCGCCGAAGCACAGCTCTTTGAATCGCATTTTCAAAACGATCTGTGTGGCCACTTTCCCTCGGCCAGAGAGCACTTACACCATAAGAACCGATGACGCGATGTGGCGTCAAATTGAACGGCAGCCTTCCGCTGTACACCGTGGGCGTATCGAATGCAAATTGATGTGAAACACAAATCGAGGATTCGATAGACGCTCGGAGAAAGGTGTCCGATGAGGTAAATTACAATTTCGGACGCTTCCGACGAAGGAAAATAGTGTGCGAGTGTGTTCGATAGCCCGAAGCGATCGGCAAGCGTCCGAGCGGCATCGAGCGCGTTAGCAATTAGAAATTCGAGGGTCGCCGGCCGATTTTCGAGGAAGGATCGATCGGAAATCGTTGTGCAACGTTCGACGAAAGCGACGTCGAGATTCGTGAGGCTTTCCTACGAGCGGCTTTCACGTCGCGAACGAATACATATGTTGATGGCAGGTGTTCTCTCGACGATTACACCGCGGAAGATCTCCCGCCGAACGAATCGACTCGGTACAAGGACGAGGTAGAAGGGTTCCCCGTCGTTTGTGGAAGAGGAAAAGGGTTTTCTGTCGGGTGCAAGTTATCAGAACCCCGGGCGACCTTCGAGGCTCGACCTTCGACGGATCGAGGTGTTCGGAGGAATGCGCGAGAGGAAAAGAAAGCGCACCTTCGGCCCGAGAGGAGAGCAGGGAGGAGAAGGTGGTCGATGAAAACAAGAGAAGAGGACGACAGCGAAAAAGCCGCTTGGATCGAGCGGGGAAGGTCAGCCGGTGACCTTTCCTTCGAGACTCGCGGACCGATCCTTCCCTCCTCGTCCATTTAATCGATGATCGCGATCCTCCATTTGCAATTCACGCATGCTGCTGCAATAGCAGAGCCCTCGTCGAGTCCGATGCAGTCGTAAACCGCGGTTTCGTTTTCTCGTTATGACGCACGAGTACACTGAGCAAATAGTCTTCCGTTCGATCATCGCAGAATCTCATTGCGAGCAAATTGTTTCGTGTGCAATCTTTATAATTGGTCATGCATGACCGAGGATTTTTTTAGCAAACTTGAAAATGAATTTTTAGTACAATCTACTAGGTAAATCAACTTTTAGTAGGATCTACGAGATGTGAAAATGTTACAGCAATCCTATTCGAAGCTATACTCGTTACTTGGAGAATGAATCCGTTCGAGAATTGCTATGCTAGTGCGAAAGGTTAGACTCGTTGCAACAAGAAGAGGGCAATGCGTTTGTTAATAGATAGGCAATGAGGCTCTTCGGATTCAGCTAAGTGGATAGGATAATATTGACGTTAATAACCGGTAATTGGCGAGGAAGTCAACAAATATGCACATTGTTTGCTCAGCGGTTTCGACGAGTTGTTTGGTTTCTTCGTTCCTCGGGTTGGAATTTCTCTGGTTGAGTCACCGCAAGGACCTTTAGACTTGCAGCCAGGATCTGCATTCCCGAAGCAGATCCGTTGAATTTACTTTCGCGACCTCTTGCGATTTTAACCTCTCGACAAATTCCATTCGAGATGGGACAAATCCAAAGAAAGTAAAAAGCAAACGAGGATCAAGATGTCTTCCATTTTTAGACTTAAGATAAATCTGAATAAATTCCGGACGGTCAGCGGCGGATCACAACAAGCTCGAAGAGAGTAAAAAGAAGCGAGGACCAGGAAATATCGGATTGTCAGATTCTGCAAAGTGTTGCACTCGGAAAATAAATCTAAATAAATCTCAGGAAGATAAAACAGTAGGAAGTCTGACTTTTTCAGCCACTGGGAATTCCACTTCGACTTTAACGAGCTGAAATAAATTGCAGAACAAGACGGGGACTAAGGGAATCTTTCTCTAGAGGGAAAGAATGAAGAGTATGGAGCAAAATGAGCATTATCTTTGGACGGTCGTGGTCCATCGAGATTCCCCCGGGCAATTAGGGACGACAAAGGGTATTTCATTAGCAGCGTGACCGTTCCATTAGTTTCCTGGTAAACGGAGCGAAGGAAAAAGAGAGAAAGAGTGAGAGGGAGAAGGACGGAGAGCAACGGGTGCACAGCCTCGAAGCAAATTCCGCGAAAAGTAAAAGTGACCGAGCCACGCTAGATTTATCCGACGGCGACGGATCGAGGTGATTTTACTTTCGATCCCGCGGCTTGTTTCGCCGGGATGCGAATTTATTCGCCCGCTCCCTCGATCGCTCGATTACCATTCGAAATCGATCGTCGTTTGCGATAATTAATCGGTCGGCGCAGCGATTCGGAACTGGACCTTTAACTGTTCGTTTGCTTGGAAATCCCACATCGAAATCTATTCAATTTATGTATATTTATATATTCTGGGTGTCCATCACCATTAACAATATTGGAAATAATGGAAGGTTTTATTAACAATATTTATAATAAATTTATTCTGTCTATATCTTCTCTGAAATAATCAACCTTTTTCCACACTAAACATCGATGTCTTAAAACTACCGTTTACAATTTATTTAAAAAATTCAACTAACGCGATTTCTTCCGTGACTCGAGAATTCGTGCAAGTATTACGCTCGCTAGCTTTCTAAAATATGCCAATCCGCTTTGAACAGACAGTGAACCCATCTTTAATTAAATGAACTAATAAATCACCTTTCAAGATGTAACATCCATCAACTCTATGGATTTCTGTAAAGCGCAAATGCAAAAATTCCAAGATAGATCTGATAACTTTTCATTTCGATAGCAGGACCACTTTCGAAAAGTAAACTTGATTCCATTCGAAATATATGGACAGACATTTTACGAGGAGATTTTAGACGGTTTTAGACGGATTTCGGCTCGAAAAACAAATTCCGAGACCGGACTTTTTCCAGGTTGGTCGAGGACCACTCCCGAATCACCCTGTTCACCTTTGCGAGTGGCATACTCGATCCGCTACCGGATCCAGGACTCCCAAGGTCAAGTCGAAACGCACCGACCACTTTTTATTCTCCGTTCATGCTCGCCGAAAATAACGCGGACAGGTTCTCCTCGAAGTCCCATTTTTCTCTCGGAATCTCGGTAAACCTGTCCTTTATAATAATAGGTGCTCGAACGCGCATCGAACGACTCATTAATTCGTTTTCATTTCCCACGGTCGTCGTTATCATTCAACTTTCCTTTTGCGTCCTCCCTTGTCTCCTCTGTTCACGCTGCAGAGTTGCTCTGGTATTATGCTTTACTTGATTCAATGCTGCGGCCTCGAAATTAGGCTAATGACGGCCCGCAACTACGGTTTACCCTTCGCGACAACTGCGGAGGAGAGTAGCCTAATTTCGATCCGCGTCTAGGCTGCACCGCGCGTCATGAGAAAGAGAAACACTTGCAGCGTCGTTAATATAATTGATTAGGAGTTCTATCCGTCAGAAGAAAGAATATTTACGGCGATGGCAGTGGTGCTAATTCACTCTGAGTTATAAATCGTGTCCAATTTAGATCCATTAGCTACTTTTTTTCTAGAAATACCTCCGCTATTCATGTCTTCGACTCGATAAAATTACGATGAGAAGAAATAAATTTCTACGCTTTGTCATGTAAATAATTAACACGGACAATTTTACTGTTACATCGGCGAACGTGTACTAACGACCGACGATGCCACTCATCGAGCAACGGTACTCGATCGCGAAGTCATCCGCATCGGCAGCGGACCGTTCAATCGACGCCGACACGTGCAACGTGCAACGCGTGCAACGTGCAACGCCACTCGAATGCAAACAAGCTCGAAATAATCGACCGGCAACGATTGCGCAACCGATCTCGTTCCACTGAAACGTTACGGACGTCCCGTATTTCCCGCCCTTCGCAGATCCTGCGTCACTCCTGCATTCTCATGTTATGCATTTGCAACTTTTCGAAACTGCAGCGGGTCATTAGCATACAAAATACCAGAGAAACCGACCCTTGCAGAAGAGATTGCAATACACCAGCCGCTCGCCGTGCTTACGGACAGTCTAGTGGATCTTTGAAATTTCTAGTGAACTCCCAGCGTAATATCGCGAAGCAAACTAACAATACTAATAATGACAATTAGTGTAATTCGATAGAACAAACAGATACTGAAATAAACGTGGTTCGGAATTGTTCTTGGACATTCTACTGCATTTTGGAAATTTTTAAGGACCCAGTACAATTTTGTCAATTATATTTTTTTAATGCTACATTGTTTGCAAAGCGAAAATGATTGGACCGAGTCAAATATCATTCCCCGAGCGAGATTTACGAGCGAGACTCCGCCCAACGTCCACCGCGGGCGTTGAAGTCTCCAAACTGGCCGTAAAACGCACGCCGTGCAATGCCCGAACGTTTCGCGCAACTTTCGCGGCCGAGTTCATTGAATTCTCTCCGCCAAACGTTCTACCGAAGCATCTTCGACATGTTTATGAACTCGTAAAAAAGTCGTTCCTCGATTTTCTATTTCCTTTGTAGACATCGCATTCGTGGCATTTTGACGTGTGTAAAATACACGGAAATATTTGTACCGATTGCGATCTTTATGCAGTCGTAACACGCACTCAACTGTACCATATCTGAACCTAAATCACCTTTTTAATGACTTTTACGACGCCACGCTTCGATCTTCTTTTTGCACAGCTATCTCTTCTCGTGTCGCGTCTAGTGCCGAATAGTTCATACACTGTATTCATTCGTGACAGTGTCGGAACATGTAACCTAGCGGAAGCCTATTAATTTTCAGTAACCGGGCTGCACATTAAAAAATTCGTGTAGTTCCCTTTTGAGCATAATCGAATAAAAAATGTACTTTACATTCAATTGAAATGAATTTAAATAAATTTGTAATAGTTTGAGAAGAATTTGACGACGATAAATCTCTCAACTTTCATTTAGAATTTACAACGAAAGAAAGATACTTCGCAGTTCAGATTTTGGCGAAACAATGGACGAGATTTGTGTACTGGTCCAGGATTAATCGCTAGATCAACATCACGAACGTTTTCGCCAACCTGAAGCGTTACCCAAGAACATACTCTGTAAACTTACACAAAGTACACACGGTCTGGTAACATTCTCGCTCGTATCCCGGCTTCTGTGTCGCGAAATCGTTCGAAAAAAAATCCGCACTCGGCCAGACGTGCACAGTCTAGCGACCAGAAGTCGTTTCGCTAATTCGCAGCCGAAGAAACGAATTGGATAATATGTTTCCTGGAAGTGGACGCGACGGGATTCCGTGACGCTTTCCGTTCCGGTTACGAAACTTACCGAAAGGAACTGGCCCGTCGAGCAGGTGGTTTTTCGCTGGCGTTACAGGCGTTACAGGACGGCTATGATCTCGACGAGCGAAGCCTCTCGGCCCCGTAGAAAGTGATTTGACATTTAGAAGGGTCCGGGGGGAATTTTTCGAGCCGCTCCACACGCGTTCCCGGCCGATTCCTTCTATCAGAATCTCGTTCCGCGACGCGAGAAAGCGGCGGAACCCGTCGAGCCTTTAAATTTCGAGCCGCTTATTTTTCCTCGCAAATATATCACCCGGTCGGACCCGTCGACGATTATTTTAACCCATTAAGTACCATTATATTCCCATTCGGGATCACGCACACGTGGATTGCTCTAAGGCCTAAGGTGTGGCATAAAAAGAACTACAGACATTCCAAGTGCCACCATTTGTGGTATCTTTTCAATTAATCACAACAGTAATTAATTTTTCTTAAATAATCGTCTTCGATACATGTTCCTTCGTTCCAAAATCATTCCTCTGTATTTAATCGTGCGTGACAAATGTTACAAGGCGGTTCGATTACTATATTATAAATTATTTCCGAATTAAAGAAATTCCTATGTTAAAGTCCTATGTGAACCAACGTTCGCATAGATCTCGTGCCAATTTTGCTCCGTTTAGCGAAGGAAAACACGGGGCGAGATCTCATAAGAACAGGCAATAAACGTCAATATGAGAGGTTTCAGAACGTGAAACGAGAAGACTAACGAGGAATTACGAGCGAAAGGGAAACGCGGGGAAACCAGCGGATTCCAAGGCGGTAAACGGGCGTGGAATGCGTTATTCGCGACCGAGGATAGTCTAGCCTAAATGCAGCCTCCCTCTAGACACTGGTTAATTGTTCGGAGGCACAGGAACGCCGTCACGACGTAACGTTACGCGAACGTAACGCGCGCTCGTCGGCCGAAACGCGCGAGAAAGTCGCCGCCGCGCTCCTTCTTTCTTCTTGCTTTCTCTTTACGCGTTCGCGGGTTGCGTAACCGGAGGAGGTGCCCCGCCAGGTGTCGCGGACCTGATTCGCCTTTGCGCATCATCCCGAGATCCTCAATCGAATCCGGAAGCCGCCAGATCCACAGCGATGCGAGATCGGAGTGCGATCGCTGTAGAATTCTTCCTGAGCTTTTCCTGAAGTGTCCTGATCGTTTCGAGCTTGTAAAAAAATTGTAGAGCTTGTGGAACTTCTGAATAAAGCTTAAAGTCCATGGAGAGACCAGAGCTCTTCGATGATTCCTACGCTCACTGGCCGATCACTAGCAAATCTATTTCTTTCGGTGAACGCGATCGCCTTGGAATTTTTCCTGAGCATTTTCTGGAGTCTATTGATTGTTTTAAGCTTGTAAAAAATTGTGAAACCCTTGTAAGAAGGATTTCGAGATTTATGAATAATTTTCAAGACCCATAGGAAGAAAATCTGTAGTTAGGGTAAACGGGAAGGGAAGGATCCTTCGGCTGCATTTTGAGAAGATGCACAGTCTACTTATGACCGCACGGTCCCGTTACCCGGGTTTCTATTTTCACTGATACTGTTTCTAATACAGTGTATTTTCTCTTGAACTTGTTGACTAATGGTCAGCAACATTTTCATAAACCTGAGAGCATACGGACGAATCCATCAAATTGAAGTTCTAGGACTTCGCGATCTCTATTCCGATCCACCTATCTGCATGTCTCGTAATTAATAGAGTGTGCAATTGAATGAGTAGGGAAAATTTCAAACAGTGAACTATGAAATCTCTGTTAACGCGTCTTGTACTGCCTAGGGTAGGAATAACGATCAGGTTCCGATAGGCTTGTGTATTTTCGATCGGCAGGAAAGTCGAACGAGGTCGACCGACGGAAATCCACGCAATTGTCCTCGACCGGTCGTTTCCGAGCGGCGGGATTTCGAAAGAGGATCGCGGCTAATCGTATTCTCCTCGGAGAACCCGCCTATGCAAATCCATAACAGATCGAGCCGGCTCCGTTGAAGTTGAAAGTGGAATCGGCCGGCGGGCGTTAATTACGACTGTAGAAAGCAGTCCACCAAAATAGTCGAGCCACGGGACCTAATATGGACCACAAACTTCCTTTATTTGTTTGTTCTGACATCCTTTCACTATCTCCACAACTTCTTTGCGCACTCTATCGATTTTTCGTAGGACACAAACTTTTCTTGGACCTCTATTTTTTCGTGGGCCTTGAACTGAATTTTTTGGAGGCCCTTTCTGTAAACCCTACGGGTCTTTCACAGTCCCAGAATTTTTTAGTGACTCTGTACTTTTTCTTCGTGAGACCCAAGATGTCCTCGCAGCTTCCAAAATGTATTCGCAGGCTCTGCAATTTTTTTGGTGAATCCTAAATATTTTTCGTAATTTCTGAATGCTTCTCCAAAGTTCTACAATTTTTTCGTAGACACTACAATATTTGTACATATTCTCGAGATCCTCCGCGAACGGATCAGCGATAACAACGCTGTCCTTGATTGCGACAACGAGAGAGAAACCAGTGTTCGCAGAAAGTAAAGAGAGCTCAAGGGTAATGGGGATCGTTGAACGCGCTATGCACCGGACAAGAGAAAAAGGCTCAAGGGGAAAAACGCAAGAGAAACATAATGGCGTGTAGACGGTGGCCACGGAAGCCTCGGCCGTACAACTCGAAACGAGAGCCGTTCGTGGCTACTTACGATCATAATTGCAAGCCTGGTGCTGCTCGTGACTCGGTTACGAAAGCGTGGGGTAGATATTCAGGCTTAATCGTTTGTTTGTACAATTCTTATGTAGGATTAACTTTTACTTTCGAGCTAGGCCGCCTAAACTTTCCTTTCTTCGACTGTCTTCCACTAATTTTCACAGAAAAATTCTTTCTTTCCGCTTATACGAGATAATGTAAACAAGCCGACTCAAAGACCAATCTTCTCGATGTGGAAGGCATTCAACATGCGACGATAAAAAGAGAAAATTCAATGTTGAATCATAGTAGTCGTCATAGTCGTAAAATGTTAATTTCCAGTTTGACTACGAAGGCAACGCTTTTTCTGCGACAGTAGGAGGAAATATAGCTTCTGTGTCGAAGTATTACGGTTCCATCCTGATTTTGAAATGTCGTGTTGATTTTTAACGGGATTGCTTTCTCATTTCAGGGGTGCAAAACGGTGTCGCTGCTGCTCGCCTTGTGTATTCTGCTCGCGGCGGTACAACGTGGTGAGTATTTTGTTCTATTTAGCAACGAGAGAAATTTCGACATTAGAAACGCATAGCGACGTGTCTTCGATCTTGATCACGTCCGAGGATTCAGGAACAACGCACCGAACAGTCTACGTCGGAGGCCCTTAAACTGTGGTCCGCGTAGCGTTTACAAGGAGTCCGCGATACAATTTTGACATTAACTTTACATCCCCCAACTATTTGCATTTGTTCAAATGACTCATTTAATAAAAATCTTACACGAACAAGTTCAAGAACCCCTGGTCTACGTTACTCAGATTTCAATGCTTGCCGCGACAATATCAAGTCCATGTAAAAGTGAAACATTTCAGCCTTGATACACAGGAGTTTTTCTACGATCTGCTATACACAAAACCTCGAGATATTGCAACTCACTTCTACGGTAATTTCTATTTTACCGGCGTTACTTCGTTGCACACATAAACTCGTCGAGTTATCATTAGTAGCACGCGCTTGAACTGCTGAGAGCGAACGAATTCGAAGTTACCTCCACTTCCAGCCGAAGTATTGCGAATCGGTGAAAATTGTGGAACTTTCGAGCGAAACGATATGAATGGACAGAAACGTAAGAGTCTCTGGAAGAGATGGATAGAGTTACAGAATATTTGAACAGGTTCTGTTTACAAAGTGAGCCGTGGAACCTCTTTAACATGCATTCTCACGCGATAAGTTCCATCGTTGTTGCATTGCATAAAACTACTTACTCCTAGTAAAACTCATTGAGGAATTCCGAGACAATCAAAAGAGGGTTAAAACGATGCTTGAAATTTGATTCACGAATCTCACCGGTCTGTGCAGGGAAGGGTTAGGCGCAATTTCTAACGGGATCGGGCTGCCACCGTTGAGGCAAACGGTAGCAAAAGAGAAAGAGAGAGAGAGAGAAGAGTACAGCAGCAAGGTTAGCGCCGCGAAAGAATGGCCCATTTACTCTGTGACCGAGTCTCCCAGCGGCGTCCCCCGTAATTTCTCTAGCGTGCTCGGTACACCGGGCATGTGAGGACCGGTGCATGCATGCACGCACAGATGCAGTTTTCACTGCGTGTCCCGTGTACCGATCGGTGAAACGTGCTTCTACACAGACAGGCACCATTCCCGGTGAAAACGGTACGCGGCAAAAACCTCCCGGAGCGGAGGTTCGAGAGCCTTTCGATCGGATTCCGTTCGAGGAGAGGGGTTACCTATCGGGTGGGAATCAGGTGGGACCAAGTGAGATCACGGGGGAATCGGAGGCGGTCTCCGGACCGTCGAAAGCAACATAGTAAGCGTGAAAAGGCTCGCGATCGAGCGATCTTTAAAGGCGATCGTTCCCGCCGAGTTTCTATCTCCGCATCTCGTAATCGATACGGTAACCGTTTCCGGGATCTGAAAAAACCGACATAATTGACGCAATCCGCTCATGACTAGCTAAAGGTGAGATCGTGATCTACGCGCGGGAACGCCCTTATAACCGAAAGAATGTTCTTCTCGATCGTTTCGCGCGTTCTCCTTGCGGGAAATCGACGGTTGTTCGCGTACATCGGAATTGTTTTACACCCTCCGTCCCAAGAATAACCGGAATGGCTATACAGAATCAAAAGTAGTTAAAAAATCTTGACAAAAGTCATTTTATTTATTCGAAATATTCTCCGTTAGCAGAAATACCGCGATTCGCACGTTCAAGAAGTGCATCAAACGACTTTCTCATATCGCTGATCGGAACGGTGTTGAGATTACTCGTCTGCAGCTTCGGGAATAGAAAATAGTCGCAGAGAGCCAAATCGGGTGAATACGGTGGATGTTGAAGCAAAAAAATGTGACGTTTGGTCAAAAAATCAGTGACAATTAATGAACGATGAGCAGGGGCATGTGCTTGTTCCTTATTCATTTTTCGACCGATATACACAAACTGCTATCATTAAATGCGTCGTGTCTTGGCTTCTACTGAACGAAATTTGTTATGAAATTTTTACAGGTTAGTAAAATTTGGGTCCAGGAAGAGAAGATTAACGAATGAATGAGTGAATGCAAAAGATAGTTAGGGGCACTTAGGCGGTGAAATATGAAATATAGGGACTACAGGGTACAGGGTAAAAATTGGGGCCTCCTAAAAGAAGCGCGTCCAGTGCCTCTAAAAGCTTTGGAGGCCATGATAGCGCGATAAAAAGGCACGGGAAGAAGGAAATAGGTCGCAGAAAGCGTTCGCATTGCAATTTCGCGAGCTCCCGGCGATAATTCCAGGTTCTCAGCGAGCCACGCGCCTCTTACCGATATTATCTGCGGTGTTATGCACCGCCTTAACACCATTACCGTCGGCGCAACGCGAAACTATGCGGTGAAAGAGTATCGTCGCACCAGCCGCTTCCGTCGAGTCGTCGATTCCTGCCTGCCGCGAACAATTCCGCTCTATGCAAAACGCGCGCGAGTCATTAGTGCGACCCGTGGAAACTGTGAAGCGATCGTCCGTTCTTTTTCCCACCGGGAAAATCGAACTGCTTTCTAGGCAATTATGAAACTTCTTTCGTGACTCGAGGCCGATTTGCAACAGCGCGGTCGATCGTGGAAACGAATCGAAAGGGACTAATGAGAGCCGGATAAACGTCGTTTTTCAATTGACTCACCCTGCGTCGCGAGCACACGCGATTTCTGCGGCCATCTCCATTCGAGACCTGAAAGCAAATTTTGGAGAACGTTAAAAAATTGTAGACACAAACTGTGGGGTCTGTAACAAAATTCTAGGACCCACAAAAGAAGAAACAGTAGTTTCCGTGGATCGTGCGTCCGCTGCCCGAGTCCCAGCGCCAGGTGGGTGGTCATGGTCGCCCTCGATCTTAATTCCAGACTCGATTTTCGCATTGTATCTCGAGTCGACCTCGATTCGCTCGATCATCGGTGAAAGCATCTGGGGTGGTGACTCTTCGCGATCGAAAGCGATCGTGCGGATTCGCGCGCGCAAATGTAAAAGAGAAACTTCCGCTGGTTTTATTAGCGGAGCACGCGTGCTAATTGCTCGCAGGGGAAAAATTAACTTGTGAAAAAATTAACTGTTCGGATATCTTTTAAATAAAATTACAAATAAATAATTATAGAAACTTACAAAGTAAGTGATCGATACAAGCCTTACCGAGAGGAAATTCGTGAGAAAGTTCAAGGAACGGGTTTCAGTTTCTCTGGGGGTGACAGGTGCCTCGATCGCGATTGATTAGCCTAGCCTCGTCGGTTGCAAAAGATCGAGCACTTCTCCTGTTTTCTCTTATAAAATCGTAATTCCCTTGAAGACCGTCGCTGTTCACGTAGAAAAATTCTGCGAAAACCGAAATGGGAAAACAGCTGGATGTACTTGACGCGTTACAGGTGATGCCGAGCGCAAGGTCGTCTGCTACTACACGAACTGGTCGATCTACAGGCCAGGTACGGCGAAATTCTCACCTCAGAACATCAACCCGTACCTGTGCACCCACCTGATCTACGCGTTCGGTGGGTTCACCAAGGAGAACGCTCTGAAGCCGTTCGACAAGTACCAGGACATCGAGAAAGGTAAAAGAAGAGACTTCTGGTCGTGTGATCAGCGACCTTGAGCATAGAGAGAGAGAGAAAGACGGTGTCTGACGATGCACCGTGGCGAATGTTCAAGGTGGCTACGCCAAGTTCACCGGGCTGAAGACGTACAACAAGAACCTGAAGACCTTGCTGGCGATCGGCGGATGGAACGAGGGGTCCAGCCGATTCTCGCCGATGGTCGCCGACGAAGACAGGCGACGGGAGTTCGTCAAGAACTCCATCAAGTTCCTCAGGAAGAACCACTTCGACGGCCTGGACCTCGACTGGGAGTACCCGGCGTTCCGGGACGGCGGGAAACCTCGGGACAAGGACAACTATGCTAGCCTGGTCCAGGTAAACGTCTGGTACTCGCGTACTTGAGAAATGATTCAATAATTCCCCGTGGGAGGCTGTTGAACACATCCTGAACTTCTTTGTAGTTCATCATTTCGTAGAAGAACGATCTTTTTCAGCTGGACTACTCAATTTTGTAACACGGTTTAAATATTATTAATTTTTAACCGAAATTCAAGTGCCCGGTGGCGCGTTGAATTCAGTTGACATTATTTCTTTTGGTTTCTATTGAAGGAACTCAGAGAGGAGTTCGACAAGGAGTCCGCGAAGACGGGAAGACCGAGGTTACTGTTGTCCCTGGCCATGCCAGCGGGCATCGAGTACATCGACAAAGGCTACGACGTGCCCAGGTTGAACGAGTACCTGGACTTCATCAATCTGCTCTCGTACGACTATCATTCGTCCTACGAGCCCGCTGTCAACCATCATTCTCCTCTGTATCCCTTGGAAGAGGACAACGAATATAACTACGACAGCGAGCTGACGATTGTAAGCCCGACTCTCTGGAACTTGCATTCGACAGCGCGTTGATCTCGACGAATTTTTTAGGATTACACGATCAATTACTTGCTGAAGAAGGGCGCCTCGCCGGAGAAGATCATTTTAGGGATCCCGACTTATGGTAGATCGTACACGCTGTTCAATAGGGACGCGACGGAGCTGGGAGCGCCGGCTGACGGTCCTGGAACTGAAGGCGATGCGACCAGGGAGAAGGGCTATCTTGCTTACTACGAGGTCAGGATTGGTGCAGAATACTGAATTGTGTTCCGGAGGATATGACCGTTGCTTCAACGTTGCTATCGATCCTCAGATCTGCGAGAGTCTGTCGCAGTCAGACGACTGGGAGGTGGTGCAGCCGAACTCGAAAGCAATGGGTCCGTACGCGTTCAAGGACGACCAGTGGGTCGGCTACGACGACGAGGACATCGTGAAGCTGAAGGCCAAGTACGCGAACGAGAAGAATCTTGGCGGCATCATGTTCTGGACGATCGACAACGATGACTTCAGGGGCAAGTGCCACGACCGACCGTACCCGCTGATCGAGGCAGCCAAGCAAGCCCTTCTGACCGACTCCACGTGAGATTCTAGCGCTTCAATCCTCTCAACAATGTAGCAGATTAGGTCTAAATGAGGAACTCTAAAAGAGATTAGATAGAGCTAGTACCTATGCAGTTTAGTTGCTCAGTGGCCCAATATAATATATTATTGAAAGCCTGAAAACACCCTAGAATAAATTAGGTAGAGTTCCATTTTAGTTTCGTTGCTGGACAAATTACAATCTCTATGCAGTACCTGTAGATCGAGATCAGGGAGCAGTCTCGTTAATCTCGTCTTCGTGTTCCAATCAGAAACGCCGTTCAGAAGTCGCAGTCAGGGGACAGTCGCAAGAAAACGCGGCTACCAACAGTGTCCAGCAGCTCAGGAGGTAGAAGACAGAGTTCCGGCAGCAGAAGAAGCACCACAACAGCGGCACCGATCACGAAGAAGCGCGTCACGTCTCCGAGACCGAAATTCCGGACCTACGGGAGACCGAAGACGAGCAGAGAGGAGGACGAAGAGGATCAAGACGCGTACAGGCGGTCCTACAGTCAATCTTCTTCCGAAGAAGATGACTCTGACAGGGGGAACGCGGTCAAAGCCGAGAAGAACGACAGATCGAGGGAGAAGGGGAAGAGCAGGCCTAAGAATCAATCGACAGGAAATTCGGGTCGGAATCGCAGGAAACAGCCTCGCCGCAAGGAAAAGAAAAATGAATCGGAAGAGTCCCTGAGCAACCAGCTGACCACACCCGAGCCCCCAACCACGCCTGATCCTGGCACTGGTAAGTGCTCCGAGGCTGAGAAATTGTTAATTTATAACGTGTTATTCAAAATATTTCTTCAAAATACAATTTTTTTTCCTGAATGTTAGATTTCAAGTGCGAGGACGAAGGGTTCTTCCCGCATCCCCGAGACTGCAAGAAGTACTTCTGGTGCCTGGACAGTGGACCGGGTGGCCTTGGCGTGGTCGCGCATCAATTCACTTGTCCTTCCGGTGAGTTCAACCTTCGCTTTCCCATCGATCCTCGTGATCGGACCACTCGGTACTGATCGCGCCGTTCTCGAACAGGATTGGTGTTCAACAAGGCGGCGGATTCCTGCGATTATCCTCGGAACGTGGTCTGTCCGAAGACGAAGTCATCGTCGCAGGCTTCAGCGTCGACGACCAGGGCACCGATTACGGCAGCCACGAGTCGAACGACCTATCTCTACAGCAGCACCAGGAAGCCAACCACCGAGAAACCGGAAGAGGAGGAATACGAGGATGACTACGAAGGCGAGGATGAAAGCGAAGAGGAGGAAGAGGTGGAAGAGAAGAAGGAGCCTAGCACGACCACCACTCCGAAGCCACTTCTCTATAAAACGATCACCAGGAACAAGCCTACCACGACTACTACTACAACCACGGAGGCACCACAGGTTACCAAGAAGACCGAGAGCCACGAGGAATCCGTGAAGATCCTCGGCACGGAGGATGAAGAGGACCCTAAGGTCATCAAGGAGCTGATAATGCTCATCAAGAAAGCAGGTACAGTCATTTATTTTAGGCACGGTCAGACTACCGTAGGTAAAGGGTTAATTGTCGAATTAACAATTAGCGTTGTAACAGTATTATCTACGAGGTTCCGTGTCCACAGGTGGCATCGAGGAGCTGGAGAAGCAACTGTACCTGCAGAGCAAAGGCTCGGAAGAAACGAGCGTCGACACCGAACGCGTCACTCCTGCGACCATAAGTCGTAGCCTGTACGAAAGGGTGCTGAATCGTCAGTCCACCAAGGTGGCTACAAGTAGAGCAACAATATCGAGGGGCACGAGTTACGCGAACGGACCAGGTGGAGCGCAATTCGAAGGTTTGGACGAGGTCCCCGAAGTGAAGAGCTTGCGGAGGTCGCAGAAGCCTCAGTACGTGACCATCGAGAGGCCTAGGTGAATTGTACATTTATAATAACAACATTGCGCAAACAAAATGCAACGGACGGAGGTCACGTAAAGAACGAGCGTTTAATCGGGAGTGCAATGAGCATACTGTAATGTCTTTTGGGTTAGGCCCTCCACGAAGGAGCCGCCGGTCGAGGACGAAGAGGGGGTCGAGGACGAGGAAGAGCTCGACGACGACACCGCGGACGTCGCATCATCCGAGGAGCGGACTGTCAGCAATCCGTTCTTGGCCAGCTCGACTCAGAGAGCGACTCCTAACTACTTCAACATCAGACGAGCTCGGCCATCGAGCACGACGTCCAGGTGAGAAGATGGACCGCCAGGAGAAGGTGTGGATAGCAGTAAAGAAACAAGATTTGCTGATTGTTTCCAGGAACGAGAACGACGTCGACTTGAAGGACGATGAGGAAGAGGAGGCGCCTGTCCGTTCTCGCCGTCCCACGACCCCATCCAGGTAAGTAATCAGCAAACCACGAACAGGAGCAGACATCCTGAAGAGTTAACAATTCCAGAAGCACCGAGAACAGTTCTTCGGAAGACAAGGAAGAAGAGTCGCGCAACTCGAGCGAGGAGAGCAACCCGACCACCAAGTCCAGGTGCCATACTTCGGCATAATCCTGTTTTCTTTCAAGCTCCGCAGCGCTAACTGAAGGGTGAACCATGGTTTCGCAGGTACGTCAACATTCAGAGATTCCGAAGCACGACCTCGAGGCCTGTGGAAGGGGTCTCCGAGTCATCTACTAGCCCGGATCCTGTGACGCAAGCGGTGACGATCGGTAAGGAAGAGGAGAAGGTAGAGACGAGCACGGCTACGTCGACGAGCACCCCTTCGTCGACAACTGTGGCGTTCACCACGGCGAACAGCATCGTTGTGGAGGAGCAGACAGAGAGATCGGGGACGAACGAGAGCGTGGAGGCGATCAGCAGCTCAACGACAGAGGCGGTGCGACTGGTCGAGGACTCGGCGACAGAGATTCTGCTGACCACGGCTCCGGCGGGTCTGTCGTCGACGCTGTCAGCTCCCAGTTCTCGCAGCAGCGCCGCGACGGTGTCCCAGCCGAGACCTTTCGGACTGAGCCGTCGCAGCAGACCGACCACGGAGCCGACCACCCCGCTGCCGGGGTCCAAGGTGAGTATTCCCTCGCGAAACGTCGCGCGGCCGACCTTCCTGGCGGGACGAGGTCGCTCGAGGTCGAGGCAGGAGAAAACGGTCGCCGAGAGCGAGAGTCCTCGCGAACCTATCGAGGACCCGGGCTTAGGTAGACCTGGCCGGTCGCGGCAGAGGGGCACGAGCAGGTACACGCCGCCAACGTTCAAGGCCAAGGCCGAGGAGCCCGCCAACTCGTTGGTCCGGGAACGCGGTACAGCATCGAGTACCGAGAGCGCGCCGGAACCAGTCAGAAGGAGACTCAGAAAGCCTATCTTGCGGGCGGTCACCGAACAGTCGAAGGGCAACGAGCTGGAGGACAGTCCCATCGTCAGGATCACCCAAGGCCCGCCCAACAAGATCTACCCCAGGTCCAGGAGCGTGACGAAACAGGAGACGAACGAGGAGGACAGGATCACGAACATCAGAATCTTCAAGAAACCCGCTTCGAGCAGGGACATCTACGCCAGGACCAGGTACACCAGGAAGAGGAACGACGCGGAAGAGGCTGTCAAAACGGCCGAAGTCTCCACCAGCACGCTCTCCACGACGGTGACTACGACGTCGAAGATTGAAGAGGAGGTTGTCTACGATACCACGAACGAATCGATCACAGAGGAACCTCCGGTTACCACCGCAAGCGTGTCCATCGAAGAGGACACGACTACGACCGACCCGGTGCTCGAGACCAACACCGTCGAGTCGGTTCCCACCACAGAGTCGATAGGGGAGAACGAAGTGGTTACCGCGACGGATAGTCTACCTTACACCACCACCACCGAGCCACTGCAAGTTACGACTACGGTCGGGAGAGAAGCCAAGGTCGAGGAGTTTAATCCGGATATCATCAAGATCGTGTTCAATGCGAATGCTAGCTCCCCGAGTCAGGAGAACGGAGGGATGATGAGGAGGAGGAAGGTGTTGTTGAGGAAGAGACCCGTGACCTCGACTACCTCCGCGTCGCAGGAGGACGAAAAAGAGCAGCCGACGCCGAAGAGGAGGAAGGTGGTCAGACGTTTTCGTATACATCAGAACGCCAGTACCCCAGCGGACGTCTCGTCGACCGAGGACGACCGTATAGTCCTCAGGTTCACGACCCCTAAGGACGCTGACCTGAGCACGACGCTGCAGGAGGATGTAGCGGAAGGCACTTCCACGGAAACTATCTTCGCATCCACGGCAGAGACTGCAGGTACGATCGATTATGCTCTAACCAACGATTATACCAGCTTCGAGACACCAACCGCGGTCACCTCGATCGACGAGGACTTCGAGGACCCTGACACGGCCACGATGGCCTCGACCGTGCTCGACAACTTCACCGTTGCCTCGACAGAGCGAGGAGAAACCCCGACTGAAACTGCTTCGATGGAATCGACGACATCGCCCACCACCTTCGTGATCAGGTTCACGAATGACGTCGTGGGTGAAACGACGGCCGACCGCAGTCAGCCCGAGGCTGCACCGACGGTGGCCTTGACCACGACCTCGCTGGCTCCTCAGGGCACCCGGAGGCTGGAGCCTTACAACAGGACCTACTATCAGGACTCTAGGTTCGTAAGGAAGAAGTTCGTGCGCAGGAGACCGATCGACTTATCGGAGAACATCGGCGGACAGAACGTTGTCGCGAGGACTCCGAGTAGAGCGTTCTCGTCTACCGAGGTGAGTAATCCGGAGGTGTCGAAGCGCAGGAAGAGTCTGTTCATTCGCCGCAGACCGGTTTCGTCGACGACGGCTAGAACCACGCAGACGGCGATAGAAGAAGAACCCGAAGAAGAAGCGGAGCTGTCGCTGGAGAATGAGGACGTCTCGTTGGAGGCGACCCCTAGGACCAACCGAGCAAATGCTCGGCCGGTCTTCGAGGCGAATTTACCAGCGCATGGAGACTCGAACGAATTCTGGAGTCGCTTCACCACTCCCTCGCTGTCCACCGGTCACTTAGCTCCGCTGACCCCACAGATACTTCTGGAGGAGGCTCTCTCAACAGGTAGCGAGGACGTCTACCGATCGACGCCCGGCAAGAACCGTAAACCAGAGTCCCGTCCCAGGTACAGGGTACCAGAGTCCTTAAGGAAAGTGAGTACAGAGAGCTCGTATCTCGCCGACTCGTCGCCTGAAGAGTTCGAGGAGTCAAACGACTCGAAGCTCAACTACCAGGGCTACAGACAGCCGAGGACTCGCGGCAGGTTCCAGACAGACGAGGACGAGTCGGTGCTGGACGCCACGCAGTCGCCGAGCTTCGACTCGTCCGCGCACGTGAGGACCAGGTTCTACGCGCGGAGGCCCACCAGCACGGAGAACCCGGTTACCGAGACCCTGATCCCGGCGAAGAAGTTCGATTACGTAGCGGACGCTCACAGAAGGTTACAGCAATCTCTGAGAACCACCCCCAGGAGTCCTAGCGAAGACTCAACGAAACAGGTCCAGAATCTCGTAGATGATTACACAACCACACCTTCCGCGCAGCCGCTGGTCACTAGGTTGGTCACCTCGGTCGAGGAGTCCGCCACCACCGAGAGGCAGAAGATCCTCATCAAGACCAAGTACTCGTCCCTAACCTCTACCACGAGGATCCCCGTGCAGACCACCGCGTCCTCGGTCCCAGACACCCTCTCGACAACCTCCAAAGACGCCTCCGACGGCGAGGACGAGTCGGCAAACGAAATACGGCAAGGTCAGGTAGAAAGGTCCACGCTGCCCATCGAGGGCGAGTTTCTTCATCGGACAGGCGGCGGTAGGCTCACCACCGAGTCACACGAGTCCTCGACCATCGAGATCGAGTCGGTGTTCAGCAACTTGATCGCCGGCAAGGACCAGTGATGCCCCCCGCCCACGTCTCATCATTCATCCCATCGACACTAATGTACATACGAGCGTTCATCTTCTTCGTCATCATATTGCAAGATCACACACGATTTTCTAGAGTAACGTGCGACCGGAACTCTCTTCGTCTTCCATTCATCGGTTGTTCACGGAATGAGAGTTAGAGTATCGAGATAGAGGAGCAGCCCGGAGGATGTAGCTTGATTCTCAAAAATCGAACGATCGGAGACAACCGTCTGCACGCTCTTTGCGAGAGTTAGGGTATCGAAGTAGAAGACTAGAACCCGCCCCGAAGGCTGTGCGTGTCGGAGACCGATCGATACACGAGCGAGACTAAGCGGAGGTTGATCCTTCATCGGTTCATCGTTTGTTCGTAGAGGAGAGCTACGTTTTCCAGAGTTCTAGTACAGAGGAGGACCTGCGCCGATCGAGAGGATCGCCGGCTTTCTCTTATTTTCTCTCTCCGCCTCTTCTCCTCCAGGACGGAGACTGCCGGGACGGCACCGCAGAGAGAGGGAGGGAATCAAGGGAATGATCCGGGAGGATCGGTGATTAAGCGTGCTGCCTTTCTTCTGATTTTCAGGTCGCCGGCTCGGAAGCAATTAGGTTGCCGACCCTGAAGGAACTGATCGGTCTTCGGACCAGCGAGCTGGCCGACAATGCCTCGCCCGTGCAGTTGAGCTTGCTCGACAACCGAGAGACGAACCTCGTTCTCGAGGTCGACGAGGATAATGCTCGAGGCGAGGCCAGCGTACCCGAACAGCCGGGTTACCAGAAAGACGGCGCCTGGATACTGACCAAGGCGAAACAGGCCGAGCTGGACCCGATCGAGGACAAAGCGCGTTTGTACTTCGAAGAGGAGAATGTCGCGGACGAGGCGGAGTCCTCTCTGGCCAGCAAGAAGAGGATCGATCGCGAGGACTCGTCGACCACCACGATCAGACCGACCACGCTGCGCGGTACCCCTTTGACCCACCTGCCGAAGAACCTGACGAGTCCGCGAGGTTTCTACGTGACCAGAAGCCAAACCGAGACCCCAGCGGGCTTCACCGAGACCGAGACCTTTGCTACCGAGCCGACCACCTTGTCCATCGAAGAGGATAATAGAACCGAGAAGAGCACGGAGGTCTCAACGAGTTTGAACACCGAAGTGTCCCCGGTTTACACCGTGCCAAGCGAGACGACCACGCAACGGTCGCGTCGACGAAGCACCTCGAGCTCCTCCACACAGACTCCTTCGTCCACTGACTACCCAACTACTAGACAAGTAGTCCGAGGTAGGGGAAGGACTAGACACAGAGCAACGATTCCACCAGTCAAGCAAGAAGAAACAGTTAGCGAACCCATCACGGTGCCAACGACCATCAAAGCATCGTCCTCCACAGCCTTGAAGGCTTCAACCGGTTCGACTCCAACCGTAACATCGATCGTCGAGTCGACCATAGCTCCTACGACAGATGTCGAAGCTAGCGTGACGTACAAACCGCCGAACGATTTCCCTTCCTCCAGCACCGAGGAGGCTGATCAGACATCCACCGAAATTTCGACGATAGAAGACATTGTGACCGAGACGTTGACTACTCCGAAGGAACCCGGACCAGAAGAGAAGTCTACAGCTAGTACCGAGAAAGAACCCACGACAAAGGAAGATCAGAACCCGACAACCTTAACCGCAACATTGCCGACTACCACAGCGAGCACGAAGACACCTGGTCCACCTGCCCGCGGCGCGCAGAGGTTCAATTCGTACGAGTTCGGTCGCCGTGGAAGCCGCGACAGGCCGCGGGTGAAATCGCCGGTAGAGGATCAAGAGAATTCGGTGAAGAGGACGCAACTTCCACGGCGACGAGTGTACAGAGGTCGTCAGCGGAGACCGGGTGCCGGTCGCGTGTCCGCCGATTCTGTTCCCGAAGAATCCGCGCCCAAGGACCTGGCCGAGAGGAACGATTCCTCTCCGGCGAAGGAAGAGCATGAGAGGAAGGTCGAAGAACAGGTCGGGATCAAGGACAGTGTCGGTCGAAGCGAACCAGAGGTCAGTGTAAACTTAGTCGGGCGTAGGAGCGGGAGAGAGAACGAACCGCAATAACCAAACCTCGTAGAACGTAGGGCTAACTGTTGCTCGGCCATTCTTTTTACGTCTAACCAACCGGAAGCGGTGGCCGCAACCGGGAACACCAGCATCGTCCACGATCTCGCTATCCGCTGCTGACTAATGCGTCCGAACGGACCAAGCACGAGGAGCCTACGGCTTTTCTTTCGCGAGCCTCGCCTAACAAACAAATAAATAAAAAATACCAACGGGACCCGTTCTTCATCTTCGACGACGGTTAACCGGATAAAAAAAAAACGCTTCGTTTCGTAACCTCCAGGAAGAATGTGAAGGTGTTTCGTTTGAGAGAAAGGGGAAGAGAGAGAGAGAGAGAGATTGTTGCACGAAGGAGACTCTCGACGGGGACCTGTCTCGCCGCCATGCCTGCCTATACATATATCTTCATCCACGCCTGCTGACGTATTTTTTTTCTCTATACTTCTCTCCGGCCAATTAACACAACTCTTCCTATCGCAGGGGGCGCGTGTCGCACGTTATCGCGCCGCCCAGCCTGAGCTTATCATGTCTCTCTTCGCCCTATTGACCGTAGTCCCTATGTGTGTTGCGTCTCTATGATCTTTAACCTGTCTCTAGCAGCTGGCGAGTTCACTCGTCGATTCACGACTCACGTTTCCGATAGGGTTCTCGCCGTTCGAGATAGGTAACGCTTAGCCAGAACGTTTGTGTCGCTCGCTTCTGAACTCTAATTCGTACTTTCTACGCCTATGCGTCTCTCCCGACACAAAATGGCGGACATCGGGGAAGCAATCGAATTTTTTGCTAGAATAACACCGGTCAAAATGACCGGTTCCAGGTTTTTTATTTTACAATTAGAAAAATAATAAAACTGATTTCGTAAGAAACGATTGTATAGATATCTTTAGCAATGCGCTTGTTACTTTTAAGGCTCGGTAGGTTTAGTGTTAAATTTTACAATTTTAATAGTTAATTTCCATTCACGGTGCTCGGCTATATTGAATGTGCCGATAAATATTCACTAATTTCTTATAAAGTGGGGTATTTCAAATTAGAAACACCTCCGCCATTTTGAATAGAAAACAATTCGAGAACATGTAGAATATCAAGCATGTAATCGGTTTATTGAAAACAGTCGATCGCTTAACGGTAGATTAATAAAGATTAAATGAATATATGGCCAGTTATAAAATGAATAAAATTTTCGTGGAGTCTGAAACAAGCTCAAAAGTTGAAACGTCACTGGCGCGCAAACGAGCAGCGCCATCTAGAAGATAGCGGAACTATCGAGCAACTAGTAAAATCATTTTGAATTCGCACGAATTTCCCGCTGAAGCATCCGACAATTATTTCGCGAGAACATGAGCCCGAAGCTGTTCGAGCCTTGATATGATTAATTAATTAAGAGATTAACTATGTTTTTGTCGCTTCTGACGTCTCGGACGTCTTTGTTTGCGTCTAATAATGCCTCGAATGCTCGCGGCTCGAGTGGCTCGCTTGTACTACCAATTGACCGTGACAATAGCGAACCTTATGAAAGAAATAATCACGATTACGGTTGTGTCGACACCAATATACAATCTGCGTGTGCCCCGCGAACAGGTGAATTCCACCAGAAGCACGGTAGCCTCCTCTCGAACACCGGGAAGTACGTCGACGAACAGGTTCAGGAAACCGTCCGGATTCACGTTGACGCCGCCGCGAAACAAGTCACCGAACACGATCACCACTACCCGAAACAACAGCCCGACGGAAGGAATCGACAAACTCGGTAAGCAAAACACTGATGAAACAGAAAAGGACGAATTAGACGATATTGTTTTGCATATATTAACAGTTGTAAAATACTGTGGTATTTTTACGCTGCCACATTATCGCGCGTCGGAACGAACTGCGCAGAAGAAGCTGCGCACTGAAACAACACCGCGAACTGGCGCGCGGAAATTTTCAATTCAAATCCGGTGGAATGGAAGCTTCTTCGAGAATTTTCTTTGCGGAGACAAAAAGAACGAATTTGTAGAATAGTGTGGTACTTGTTTCAGGTGTCACAGAGACCGTACCGGAAACGGCGAAGCCGGAGAAGGATATCGATCAAAGTAGTCGTGCGCAGGAGATCGCGGTGACCTTGGCGGAGCCGCCGCTGCCACAGACACCAGCCACTGGTACACAGAGCTTGTTAACTACACCACCAACCAACTTCTTAATCTACCTAGCTAAATGATCATACGTGAAGGTTCATGGATCATCCGGTGCATAATTTCTCATCGCATTCTCAACCTTTGACTTATAGCGCGCGCCATGCTCTCTGTCACAGCAGTCTGTTCTCATCCGTCGAGGTCTCTGTCATCGGAACCCTCGGAACTACCGAGGCTCTCATTAAACGAACAACCACTAATCACATTATCTTCTTTCAACGAGGTACCTAATTCTCGGGGATCTGTCGGGGCGCTAACCATTGGTCCGTCGCGTCAGCGGCCAGAAAAATCGTACTCTAGATTCTCTAATCTGAATCACTTAATCATCGTCTTTTATCAACCGCGCCTTTCTATCTAGAACTTTCTCTAGCTCCTCTCTCTATCGCTCTCTTTCTCGCTCTATCTCAAGTACTAATGCAATCACATAACTCGTGCGCACACATCGATACTTTCTTCCTCTGTCACCGACATCCTCCTGTCGGCCGATGCCTCCGGTTCTTCGTGGTGCTAACGCATCATCCATGTCCCTGCGACACTCTGTGGGTGCTAACAGGCCTTCCTCTAGACTCTTTCTTTCGAACGAATTAATCTGGGAACGGATTAATTGAATCGGGTTCCACGATCAGGTCGACCGTCGTTAAGGGACGCCCTAAGGCGCAGGATAAGCACTACGCTATCACCTAGAACAGACTCGACGACCCGTAGGACCGCCGTCACCTTCTCCGCAGCGCGTAAAGACCGACAGAAGCCGAAGACGCAGGATAGACCCCAACAGAACGCGACCAGCAGACCGAGGAGACCCCAGGTGATCGACTATGACTATTACGAGGACGAGGAGGAACCGGTGGTCGGCAAATCCACCTTCAACGGCAAGCTATTCCTGACGAGCCAGGGCAGCATTAGATGCCTAGACCAGGGAAACTTCCCCCACCCTTACTCCTGCAGAAAGTTTATCACCTGCGCGAGAATGGTCAACGGCCTGGTAATCGGAGCCGAATATACCTGTCCCGATAAGTTATCCTACGATCCTGTCGGCGGGATCTGCAACTGGTCCGCAGGACTCGGTTGCAAAGAATAAACGGTTGTAGGATTAAATAGCGCGAACACAGACTAGGCGTGAGAGTAGATCGAATACATCGTCCTGCTATACCGACAGTAAAAGAATCGACTGGTCACGCCCTCCATAGATAACGAAGAACTAGTATCAATTCCTACTAACGGTGGCGTTACGATGTAATGCCTGATTCTAATCGATAAGGATGCTATCCACGTATGATAATGGCGTTAGCTGATTGGTCTATTCTCATTGCCTTGTCCGTGGCGCAATAATATTGAGAAGAGGGAATGGTAAGGATTATGAATAAAATGGTATGCTTAGGAATGAGCGAACCATAATCGATGAAAGAGCGGTGATATTATCGTTTAAAAAAGCATCCTCGTGTAAATATTCTCGAGTTACTGTATATACGTATATAGGCTTAGTCGAGGGACGCGCTCGATCGAGTCTTTTGCATTTAAATTTTCTGAAGAAAAAAAAACTGCTCTCGAATCTCGAATCTCTCTACAAAGATCGATCGAGCCGTTCGCCCGCGCGAACGTGCACGCCACGACGAAATTCTTTTTCTATTTCGAATAAAGGCATCGTTTAACCACAATAATGTCGGACACATTCATTCGAGCCTGGTACTCCGTTCCGTCGACCTTTCTCCTCGACGTCTCTCTCCACTCCTCTCTCTCCCTCTCTTTTTTAAACCTCCTTTCATTTTGATTTTCATATTTCTCCTTTTTATTTGTTTTCCTCATATTTTGACTTTACAATATATCTATATCGAACCAGTTCGGTAAATGGGGAGGGGCAAAACAAGTTTCTCGATTCGATCGATGTTTCGGAGTTTAAAATCAAAAGAATCGTGAACTGTAAGCGTACATAATCGATCGATAAGAATATGTATCACGTGTGCATTTTTGAGGAACGAGATCTCTGTTTTGTTTTTTCACCTTGTTTTCTTTTTCCAGCCGTACACCTCCGTACATCATGCACATATTATGTACGCATTTCGGTTTTATTACAGTTTGACGAACATCGATGTTTCCATTCACTGTGTACGGTAGTGATGTCTCTGGGTGTGCGTATGTTTCAATGTTTGTGTGTGTGTACATGTTCGGTGTTTGTGTCGAAATGTATACTGTTCGATTGCGTTTCTTATGCTCTTCTTTATTTTCCTTCTGTTTCGATGATTTGTCCCTGAACGAAAGTGTAGATGCGAGAAATTAAGAAAGAACTCTCAAAACGCGTTAAGATAGACAATGAGTAAAGCGTTAAGCCTCAAGCGAAACAAAAATGGTTACATACTTGTTTCCCTTTTATCTCGAATAAAATAATTGCATTTCACACACGAGCATTTCTCTTTTTTTTTAATGATCTTACAATAATAATAGTAGTAATTATAGTAGTAGTAGTAATGATTTGGACGACAATGATTCGACTAAATGATCGATTCTCGTTTTTTTTCCCTTTTGTTTTGTTAAGCTGCTGCTAACGTAGGACTCGTGGACTCTAAGATTACACGTGACGCGAGTAATGGCAGCTGCTGTGATTGGAAGAGATTCACAGTAACAGGTCCTATATGTATATTACAGTGGCCGTTTCGTTTATCACTTCTCTCAAATATTTATAAAAATAAATACCTCGAAAAAAGTGGCGTTCGTTTCGCTACCGTGATTAATTATATCGGAACAATAATAAATAAATCATTTAATTCAAATAAATAAATAAATTTGCTTTCTTTAGCATCGTTTCGCGTTCCCTATCATTTATAATGTAATGATTCTTCGCGAAGTATAAAGGCGGCGGGTAGTATCGTCGTCTCGTTTAAAAAATTCGTGTTCGCCGCGTATTATTAATTATATAAAAAAATATGAACGTTTATGTTCGATTTTTTTTTCTTCGAGCGTGTTTACAATGTTTTCTGGTTCCTTAGCGAGAAAGTCGATTCGTACGTGTTTGCAAGGATTACCAAAAAGAATTCGTTATATTAAGTTTGCGTATCGTTAATGTCCGTAATTTACACACATACATCGTGAAATTTGTATCGTTTCTTTTTTTCTGTTCAACCTTTTTCTTTTTTACGACAACGCGAACCTCGACTTGTACCTTACGTTCTCGGTGTTGACTTCTCGACTGTATCGACGAAACTAAAGAAACAGAACTGTGTGCGACCCGCAGGAACACGCGTAGGAACTGTACTTCGAGCACGATCAACAACTAATTCAGTTCGACACGTCGAAGGGGTTCTTTTGCCTTGAACTAAACGTCTTGCTTTTCGCTCTAAAGGAATTTCTACATTCTATGACACGTAAGGCTACAACATCGATGTCGGCGCCGATCGGACGCGTCGCGAATTATTCTCAATCGCGTCCATCTTCCTCGTTATCCCGTTTTCTTTTCCCTTTTTGTTCTTCCGAGCTTCTTTTAAATATAATATTCGTTTTCGGCACAGCGTCGCTGGTTCCCCTTTTCCGGGACCTAAGATTTTTTAGTATTTAATTGTTGGTACTCGTGTGACTTCTCTCTTGGCTGGGGGGACGTTTATATACAATCGAAGAGTTAACTTATTAATTATAGGATCCGTCGTAGACGTTAGGCAAGAAGCGAGCTCGTTCTGTGCGAGCCTGTCGCGTTCGATCACGCGATGTCCTTTGAACAGAGACGGTTTACCTGGGGTAAGACACTTACTGTCACTGTACAGACTTATGATTTCAAGCGGTCCACCGCCTTACATTGAGCGCTTTGTGACGATCCTTCGCCTCGTATCTGGAAGACGGTCGTCCTAGGAAAATATCGGTGTATCAAAATTTCTAGATATGACTGCCCTCGGGTATCCCCTCGCGTTCAAACGACACCGCGCGTAAAAAATCTCGTTCGAACGCTCCGTATTTAAACTATTCGATGAGAGCCCCTTTCTCTTCGAAAACGCTTCGAATATTGTACTGCGCGGTCTCTTCTAAACGATGGTTCTCCTTGAGGATGCGCTAGCTTATTCCTGACTTATAGAGGTGCGTTCGAGTACCAAACATCCATGGAGCATACTTTTCGCTTTTATCGTTTGACTTGCTGTTCAACTGGGAATCGTCCGAAAACATGTTCTCTTCAGTTGCGTTTGTGATATGTATAATTTACAGATCGGATTCGCCGTACAAAGCGGTGGAGAACGAACGGTAATCCAACGCGCCGGGCATGGCGTTCGGTCCTTTGTAAGGCGGCATTCTCTGAATGCAGTATTCGGCCTGGTCGGGCGGCAGTTCTCTCCTCAGCTCATCCGCCATGATGTACGGCTGCAACAATTCGTTTCATCATGTACCCAACAGAATCAAATCACAGACGAGGTATAGGCTTAGGCAATCACGAATCACTATCACGAATAGAAACGGTACGTGATGATTTATTAAAGATATAGGAACCTTGTCTCCAGCAAGGATGCGGAAGCTGTCGATGACTTGTTCAGCTGTGTCGGTGTCCGTGGACTCGCGCGTCATGAAGTCCAGGAACGCGTCGAACTGCACGTAACCGGAGTTGTTCGGGTCAACGATGGCCAAAATACGTTGGAAGTCGATGTCGCCCTGCCTATCCTTTCCAATCGAGTAGCCCAGAGACACGAGACAGGACTTGAATTCTTCGGGAGCAAGTCGTCCCGTTCGGTTCTTGTCGAAGTGGTTGAAACTGCTGCGGAACTCGTTCAGCTGCTCTTGCGTGATACCCTAAAAAACGCGCGGACCATGAAGTGACTCTGCGTTGAAACATGTCGAGGAATAACGAAACGATAAACAACCTTTGAATCTCTGGTGAGGATTTGATTCTCGACTTCGTTGATGTTGCGGTTAATCGAAGTCAACAGCTGTTCCCAGCCGACTCGCAACGTCTCCATTGTGTACTGAGTGTACCGGTTCTCGAAGATCATACCCTCTTGTACAGCTTGGTGAATCTTCTCCAATTCCTCGAGGTGAGCCTTGTACTGGTAGACTGCTTGCTCGTATTCTTTCAGACGATGTAGCTGATCTTCAAGAGTACCCTGGAGAATTGTAACGTTTTAGGGTACGACTTCCAAGACGATACTTTGAAAATAATAGCAATAAGCAATACTCACCTGAAGACCAAGACCGATAGCTGTAACAGCATCCAATTGACGTTCTATCCATGGACCAACGGCATTCGCCTTCTCGGCGAACTGTCGTCGAAGCAGTTCGTTGTCTATTCATGCGATTAAGGAAACTTACTATCTAGAGACCAATCGCGAAATTGTTTTCATAGAAAGGATACTCTGTTGCTTGCGAAGTTCTGCTTGCAGTGTACCGTCACGCTGTGGAACGAGTTGCCTGACGTCGCTCCATTTCTTCGTGAGGTCCTGCAACCCACAACACACTATGTACTTCTCTATTATACTACAGCCCTACTGTAATCAGTGGACTGCGGATTATCAAAATTTCGTGCAATTTTTCTTTTGCATAAAGATCTGCACTCGGTGATGCCGTAAAGGCTGAGAATTCTAACAGGCTTCATTTACCAATGCAGTAAGCGTGGTGTACGGATTCTCGAGACCGCCGGGGATCTGGAACTGTTTGACTATGGACTCGACCTCGCGGACCAGTCCCACGATCGAGTTGTATTCTTTGTCAGCTTCGCCGAGGGTGGCCTTGAAGGCTGCATGGGCGTCCATCAGGCCCTGGATCTCTTCCATCGTGTGAACGATGAACATGTCTACCAGATCCTCCCTGGTTCCATCCAGCCAGTTGTTGAATGGCTGTGCAACGAATCGAATCGTTAAACGTTATTACGAATTACTCCAGTGCAAATCACTTACAGCAGCTCGTTTCGCAAATTCGAGATGCAGCACGTCGATCTTCTCGAGAATACGTTCAGCTTCGTCCAACGCCTGGCGTCTGCGTTGAGTTAGGGTGCCTAAACGGTCCCACTGGTCGCAGATTCTCTGACACCTAGCGTTCACGGACGCGCTATCGTGATATTCCAAGGTGCTGAACAGAAATTGACGTTCCCATTTAACATTAGATTCCATGAAATTATTCATGGTGGACCAAAGTGAAGTGTAGCTATTTTCAAAGGCATTACTTGAGCTCTTGCGCGATAGCAGCTATCTGTTCGACGCGGTCTTGGTGAGCCGCAAGATCGGACTCGAAGGCCTCGTGTTTCTTCTTCAAGGCCTTCAGCTCGTTCAGTTTGCACTGTCGGAAGTGTTGCGACGTCAGCATCTCCTCCTTGCCTGCGGTCCACTCCTCGTGGGCGTCTGCTTTGTGCTTGAACTTCTGGGCAAGATGCTCCAGACGCTCGAGTCGCATCATCTCCGACAGCAGCCATTCTTCGAACGACTTCTCTGCCAGCTCCAGGCCTGCAACGGAAGATGAACGTTCGTTGCCGCAATTACGTTAAAGACCGCAATGTACAGCAGACCTAATAATAAGCTTCATTGCAACGATCGATAGTAACCAGACTTATTTTTCTAGACTTCGGACTATCTAGGCTGCCGACCGTTTACTAAAACAATGCAGCTTGTATTCTTGAACAATGGGAGCATTGATTGGCTCGCTGTTCACGGTGGGTTTACCTTTCCAAGCCTTGTTGATGTCCGAGACCATCTTGCCCTCTGTCGGCATGTACGCGGGCCGATTGCTCAGTCTCAGCTTGGTCTGCAGCGTGTTGAAATTCGTTTCGAGTTTAGCCTTCTGCTCGACACGCGGCGGCTTGTGCTTGCGACGATACGTTCTGTACTCTTCGAGCTTCTTCTGGCAGCCGGCGAGAGAGTTGTCAGTTTGACGGCTGGCTAGCCACGGCATCGTTTGTCGTATCCATTCCAAAAGGTCGGAGGCCAACCGCTCGTACTCCTCCATCAGCCTCTCGTTCTCCTGATTGACTTTCAGGACCTTGCAGATCCTGTTCGCGGCCGTCTCCGCCTGTGGCGCAGATTAATGTTAGCTTTCTCAATAAAATGTCTCGCTGATATGCTTCGCCGTTGAGAACTGTACTTCTTAGAGATGTCCGACATGTTAGACATGTAGGAATAAGAGCCTTCCGAACGGCGGAGCATGACCGTGGTGGAAGCATTCGCAAAACATAGATAAGGTAGCTTGTAGTTACTGGTTAATGTCGGATGCAAAACACACACACCTTCTGCGCGCCGCTAAAACAGTGGTAGTAGGAGGATACGTAGGTCATCACAGCCCTCTCGTCGGGCATTGCTGTGTTTCGCATATCTAGAAAACACACATTCAAAGGAGGCTCAAACCATGCGGTGTTAGCTTAGGTCAGTTGTCTGAGAGCACGACGCGATCTTCGACGGAAGGGTCTGGTGCGTGGTGGAGAAACGTTCGCGGACCTAACGAGTGCCACCTACATGGTACAGTGAACTCGTCGAACGGAGCTGAACGTACATCGATGCAAGTCGAACAATTCTTAGGGTGTTACGAGGTAATCACGGTCAATATACACGATCAGGGTGTTAGACAGTCGGTTAAAACGGTGCGAAGAGGCTCGTGCACTTTGCGATCGACGGCGCAACTAATTTTGCGAGCGTACAACAGATTTGTGCATACCTATGTATGTTCCCTTGCGAAGCTACGTCCACACCGAACGTCGATGTTGTTTCGGTGTGGATATAGCTTAAGAGCCGATCGATCTCAACGCGCACAAGAGCCCCTTTCGAAGGTAGAGAGATCTCGGTAACGAAAAGTTAGGGGGAGCAACACGCATTTCTTTTTTCCGCTGACCTGCTGAGCACCTTGGAACGCGTGGTAGTAGCAGGACACGTACGTCATGATTGCACGCTCGTCCGGCTTGGGTGTGTTGATCAAATCTATACGATATCAATGGAACAATGTATTAAAGGATTTGAACGATCCAGCGGCGAGAGCTTCATCCAGTACCCGGACTAACGAAACGCCTAGCTTTATAACGACTCGGAGCTGTGTACCGGTAGATCGAAAGAGCATTAGCACGCGCGGTTTTGGTGTAACATTTAGGCAAGTCCCGTACAGTAAATTACAGTTCATAAATCCATAAACCTTGTGAGGGTTCCTGTCCTTTCGGATGACCTATCAGGTCCCTTTCAGGGGTGTCAAGGTTCCCAAAGGATGTTTTCACACTGCACATTGTCACAGAAAGAACTGCCGGTGCCAATGCTTCTTTCGTCTTGCATATCGGATCGGTGGGTGATCGAGTAGCCGACCAGATTGACCAACGTATTTACCATCGGGATCTAACATGCGAGGAATGTCGAGATACTTCTCAGCAACGTCGAAGGCAGTGTTCAGATTCTCTAGAGGATTATCCTTGCTAAGCTTATTGTAATCGATAAGGTCGGGACGATGACGATGGATAAGAGCGCAGAACGCCAGCCCGTCTTTGAACGACAGATGGAAGTTCTGCACGTTGACATTCTTGTACGGCGCGGTTTTCCGCTGACACCAGAGCAGCAGACCCTCTTTCGCAGTCATCTCCTCCACGGAGATATCCTGGATCGCGAATCGCAGGATTATGGTCCAGATCATGCCGAGAGTCATCTTCAGGTTGCCGTCCACGATTTCTGCAAACAACAACGGCGTCAGCTACCAGAGATTCGGACGGTGAATCGAAAACCCGATTCTTTAAAAATATTTTAGGAGAATACCAACCCTCTGCTCCGATCGAGACCAATTTAACCCCCTTGCTGGCGATGTAGTCCAGCGCTTTGTTCACGTTCGCGATCTTGTGGAACCGCATCTTGCCCCGGTCAGGCCTCGGCAGGGTTTCACCTGAGATCACCTCGAGCAGCAGCATCAGCTTCAGCCCATTCCTGAAGTCGTCCTCGATCGATTCGATGGCGGTCCCGGCTTTGCGGAGATGCGAGTTACACCAGGCTGTGAATGTCTGCGAACATTTATCGTCGATCAATTACTCACCCCTTCTATGCAAAATGAAAATTTCAACATTAAACTCGTTCTTCGGTAATTTCAACACCTTCCAAAGAGTATATATAATCATTCTTCAATTATTTTAATTTCTATCAAATACTAATTGATGTGTAAAACTTATATTACAAGACTATTATATTTGATTAATTTCTGCAATATTACTTAATCGACTCTCTGCGTTTCCAACGCACCAATTCGACAGCTATATGTGAATTAAATTGGGAAAATGGGGGATGGGAGTTGCACCTTTGGCTTCGGAAGGAAATCGCCGCTTCATGGTTCCGCAGAGGGGTCGACGACTGTTTCGCAGCTACGATAGAGATTCTTCGTCCATCTCGCCCGGCAAAAGTCTTCGCGATCTACGCGAGACAGGCTAGCATATTTCCCGGGAATTTCTATAGAAAGGACCGCGATAAGAATCGACGCAAGGTTCTCCCGTCATGCCACGAAGTTCGATTAAATAACACGGCAGCAGACAGGTCTTTATGACCAAGAAGAATTTAAAATGGGGAATTGAGCTTGACTGCTGCTTAGTGTATATTTTAGTAACGACCCCAATCCCACCTGCTATATATATCCCCTGTCCTGGTTCTTAAACCGTGCTTCCTATCGCTTGGTCCGAAGATTTTCGAACCCTTGGTATCACCGAACGTGAACCGATCGCTGATAACACGCTGAGCAAGTAATAACAGCGTACACTCCGACGGAAAAGTCTCCGAACATATTTCGAACGGAGCCGCTTTTTCCAAAGCGAACCAGACGACTTGAATTTTTTCTTCGAGAACTGAGGAGTAGTATCGTCACGTGACGTGTAAAGAAATTTGGAGAAAATTGTAAATGTTGATTAAACAGCTTTTTTATCGGAGCCTTCAAAAACTAAAAAAAACTCTGTAAATTTCTGTCTCATATACTATGTTAAAAATTTAATAGAAAACAATATCTCGAAAAATTCTCAACTGATTTTTAAAGAAAGTTGTTCTGTTTATGAAGGTTTACAGAGACTTTTTTGGCCGATTGCGCGTACACCCAACGCAACGATATAGTCCACTAAATCTATGAATCAGCAGAGATAAAGAACAAGTCTTAGAATAACCACGAATGTGGTAAACGATTGTTCGATGTTTCAGCTTTCCAGCGAAATTCATAATTGTTAAGTGGAAAAGCCTCGCCGCTGATCAGACAGAACAAGAGGAAAAAGATAGCTGGTCCGCCGCCGCCGCGCCGCGACGAGTGAACGAGAGGAAATTGCGGGAGATTGATTAAATCGCGACCGATTTAGTCGAGAAAATGGCGGCGGGTGGCAGGTCGGGGGCGCGTGAAAAATGCGGGATCGACGGTCCGCGGATTCTTTTTCTTTTTCGTGTCTTTTTTTTCCCCGCTCGCTGTTTCTCTGTCTGTCGGGTGAACACAGCGGGGAGAGACGACGGAGAAAAATATTGGGTGAAATTTAATACGGGCGGCGTGAAGCGCGACCGGCCAAAATTGGACATGAGCCACCTTAACTTCTACGAGACCGCTCTAAGATCTATTTGTAAAACATCGACTCCTCCCGCGCCGGACGGCCTAGCATCTCGAAAACATCCTGCGCGATCGTTCACGGGCCGATTACACCTCGCAATCTCACCCACAACGATTTATTATGTTGCGAAACCGATTCTCATCGGTCCACAGTGCCTCGTCCAATAGGAACAAATAAAAAACTCGTACTGTAAGATCTACACAATTTCTTTATCTTAAAATGTTCATAACAAAAGGTCGATCGTAATACTACCTATAATTTTAGCTAATCAATTTGTTATTAAAATTTACCAAATCATTTATTTTGTCAACTTAACTTTTCACGGGGTGTATTTAGTATTATAAGACTTTGGAACTGCAAGAAAAAGTGTTTGCAATAGTCACAATCTGCCTGAACTTTTTCAGCAAGATTTTTTACATTTTTTAAAATCGAGAAAAAATATTTAGTTCATCGAGAAAGCAAGGTCATCGCAATTGTACCAATCAATTCAGATTTGTATTTTGTTTATAATAGTAGTACTTCACTCGAGAATTAATTAGTTTAAGAGTGATGATTTTTCTCCCGGACGCCAATGTGCTCGAAACACCGTGCGACCTTCCGGAAAGGCTTAGCGTGCGGCGAATGCGGAAAATATCGCCGAGCGACGCAGAAATTGGCGAGATCGAATGAATTTGCTGATAAAAAAATCGCGACCGATCCGGAAGAGCGGCCGCGGCGGCGATCGCGTTTCCCGCGGCAAGCGCGAGTTTCTGCTCCGAAAATACGCTTCGCGAGAATCCGCGGCTGTCCCTTTCCGAACAACACGGTTCCGCCGCGTGTTCACGGCCGGATTACCGACTTTGAAATCCACAGTCCATTCCAACTGTGAAAATAACAGGTTACGTAACGATCCCAACGGCGAAATGATCAAACTATGGATTTTAATGTCATAATCGGCGAAACTGGCGTGCATGCAAGGGCCGACGCAAATTTTCGCATCACTGCGGCCATTTGCCGATCCGGTGAACACGATAAAACAATATCTTTTTCATTTCTTCCATTGATTCTAATTATCAACACCGGAAGCCGCTGTGTTTATTCAGTGGATCGAGCCAGTTGTACGCAGACTGCGATAAAAGTCGACTGGAACCTCAACAGACGCATTCTCGTAATTTAAACAGGGTGAGGCACCTAAGACAAGCCACCTGAAAATTTGTTCGGCTTCAGGTGGAGAGACTTAGGATCTTTGAAGGTCAACTTATTCTTTTTTCAATGGAACCACATATTTTAGAACTACTACGATCGTGGCCCTTCTCGAGGCCATTTCAACTACATAGTCGATCAAGGTCGTTCAAGGTCATTCAAAGTCATTTAAAGTCATAAACGTAAAAAAGGATGAAAAACATAAATTAAAGAACAGATCCTTCGTGTTATTTCTCATTGAACAAACCAGCAGAAACATCGTTCTACTATTCAGTGAAAAGAATGGGAAGCAGAAGAGAAGAAATAAACGAAGTTACGCCGTTGCATCGCAGCGGAAAGTTCAGCAGAAAAGAATGCAGTGATATCAATTCCCATTGTCAGCGCCCCAAGAAATTCGCGAGAACGCCCTCTCGATAAAAACAGAAAGAAGGAGAAGAGACGCGAATATTATCGATTGCATCAAACGAACGACAACCTTCCTGGGAATAGTGCAGCAACTGTTGCACGAACCGCTTCTTTGTCGCGCACTCGGTACTTTCAATGTCAAAGGGGCTTGACCAACTAAGAACAGACCAAGACGAAGTCTAGGTGTCATCCACGGCAAATTAGCCGCCGCAGTAATCGCCATCAAACTCGGCGAGTTGCGCAGGCACGCGGAGTCCCGACTGTTACGGTTAATTAAATGAATTAAACATGAACATTTTTACTCGAGCACGCGAGAAGATGGACGGCGTGTCGAAGAGGGTGCTGAAGGGTTCAACCGTCGGCTACCCAGCCACCTGCCCCTTGCCAACACCTGCCCCCCTTTCCCGTACTTTCCCTGCAGGAGTTTTGCGAGCGAAAAGGCGTTTCTGCCGTCTTTTTATACAGTGGATCATTCTTTCCCAATATTAAAATTAATGTATTTTATGTATACTCTACAAATTTCCAGACTGCAACGTCTGGTGACTTCAGCTTCTATGCTCCAATCGATCGAACTTAATGATTGCAGTTACAATGTTGGCAATTCCGTGCTCGAAGTTAGCTTTGAAGGAGGAAAGACTGAAGGGGGGTCGTCGGCCAGGAAAGATTGACAGTGTGTGCTAAATGGCTCTGGTAAATATGCATTACAGCTGCTTTGTCGCAAGATTGTTGCGGCCGGCTACCGTGGCACCGTGACTCGTGCCAATCTCGCCGCGACGACGACGACGCCTCGGAGGATCACGATTCATGCGGCGGATCCTCTTTCGGATCGTTGTATGTATTTCAGGGAGAAGACGCGACGCGAGAACGCGGACTGCTAATTACACGACCGCGACCATTCGTGGGAACTCGATTTTTCAACTGTGACCGAATCGCGACAATTCCCTCCCACTAGCACCTGCCGATTCTGGAAGCGTCGAGGTAGCAGAAGTACATTTTTATAGCTCAAACATGGGTAACTTGAATTTGTCTTTCAAATGAGAAGAGGAGAAAGAGAAGTGTTTGGTAACGCCAAGAAATGTTTGTCTCGTTGTTGCTCGTTGAGGAAGAGGCAATCTGTTCGTTGTGTTAGCATACCGCAGAACTGAAACTGGAGTAAGCTAACAGAAGGTGAGCATAAACACGAAGTTCAGTGAACGGCCATCACACACAGTTGGTAATTGAATCCTCCCTGAAGCATCCCCCTTGGAGCACGAGCCCTTGCTAACACTTCGGAAAGAGATTGTGTCATGTTACCCCCAATCAATCGATAATATCGATGAATATACGGATTTGAGGGGCGAACCTTGTGTAAAATGATATTTTTGTGCATTTTTTCAGACGATTGGGTTCAAAAGCATATAAAATAAAATGGCTGAGCAAATATTTCAATGGATCTATGGCTGCCATATCGTGTTAAAATGACGGAGGAATGAAAAGAATGAAATACATTGGCAGGTGGATTCGAGCGGATACAGAAAACGTTTATTTTGCAAACAGATCCACGTAAGTCTAGTAATAACTTTCTAATCGAGCGTGTTGCAACTGTGGAATGTACATCGATAGATCGTGGCCGATCGAAACGAGTCGAATCGAATAGAATCGAATGGAATCAAATTGGATAAAATCGAATAGAGCGGTCCCCGAATCGCGCGGCCGAGGGAAGTTCAACGGCTGAAAAGAAATTCAATGCCAGAGACTTTAAGAATAGACAGAATTCTGAGGCTGCGCGCGGTCGTGCGCGCGCGCGATATTTAGAATTCGGGTTACGTGAATTATGTGCATCGTATTTAGGGCGTTTCGTGTTTAACTGCATTTATTTTGGGCGCGACCGCGCCGGGCTCTACCTGTAAAAATCCCGCGAGATGATGCGACCGTCCGCGCCACGTCGCGTAACGTTTCACGCGAAACGTGTTCAGTCCTCGTTGCATGAATTAATGATGATTTTAGTGAAAAATTTGTTCACTATTGTACAATTTTTGCATAGGCTGCGCAGGGTACACATGAAGGTCAAATTTGTTTTTTTTTTTTTAATAGAATCATGTATCTTTTATCTCAACTTAGGAAGGTACCTCAAAGAAGAAATTAACTATAGTTAATCCTAGGTTAAAGACAAACCAGGGATCATCAAAGTGATCGATAAAATATAATTAGGGATCTAGAGGGTCAATTAGGATGAATACCAATGCTATTCAATCGCAAATTTCAAACCAAACATTGCTAATCTTGCCAAGCGTCATCAAGCACATTCTTCTCATTGATTTATGTAAAAATTTGACTTTGTCAAAATAACATAAATCATTGAAAAAACACATGTTTTTTTTTCTTTTTTAACACGTTTTATAGAGGGGGTCGATAAGAGAATTAGCAAAGTTTTAGGAAAGTATCGATGATCAAAAGAGTTTGGCGGCCCCTGGACTAGAGTCTGGACTAGACAACATTCAGAAAAGCGGCTCCAAACATTCGGGAGTTGAAAGATTGCGAAAATGTCCACGGGGCTTCTGAATGATGGTAGAAAGGATGCAGCATCGATTCCGCGTACCCCATCGTCCCGTTCAACAGACAGAAAAAGGACAATAGACGGCGGGAGCAGATGGTGCTTATCCATCGAGGGTGGTTCGTTCTCGGAAGCCAGCTTGAAACACAACTATGTCCCAATTTTCCGTCGTCTAGCGATCCAGATGTGTCGCGCGATGATCTTTACAATGATCGATACTCGATTTCGCCGAAAACATGTTATTCCGACAGCGGTTTACGTTACGCTCGCCGAAAATATGCCCGGATGATCGCGCCGAGCGGAAAACGCGACGCTCTAGCGATCTATTTCCGTACGATATCGGCGGGGGCGAACGGAAACGTGGCGAACATTCATTCAGGAAACGATCCGCTGACATTTTACTATATACTTGGACACTCCGAACCGTCTCGGACCACCCGAGCACGACTCCGAGTCGCTGGTAGCTTGGATAGATCTGTGATCGTCACGCACGTATGTCGATGGTAGCGAATGTGATAATTATTCTAAATATAATTATTCTTATCGGAAATGAATAGCGCGCATATTTAGTACATCTAGCACGTGTCGCTTTAAATCTTCAATCTTCAAGAAATATCGTATAGCAAGGAGCTGAACGCAATAATATATAATAATATAATTTTAGAAAGATTTATGAAACCGGTGTGGGCTTTTCTACCGTTCCTCGGCGAATAGATCGGCCCATTAGAAACAATTTCGACGTGCGCTGCGAAAAGCAGCACGTTTGTTTTGTCTTACGAAATCTAGCACATTGCTCTTTCTCGCCAAGAAGAATACATGCACGCTATGCTTTGACGACGAGTCGCATATTTCGGTATGTTACCACGAAAAGTAGCACGTTTCGCCTTCAGCCACGAAATGTAGAACATTTCACAGCGAACAACCGGGATCTGATCCGATCTTGGATTTGTTGTATGAATAAATTTTTCAAACAAATTTTGACAGACAGTGCGGCAATTTGTTATGTTACTTTTCTTTCCTATTCGAATGAGGTGCCAAATTCCCCATATAAAAAAAAAAAGCATTACACCAAATAGGGCAGAAAATGTCGACAACGGCGAAGTAGAATTTTATTTCGATTCGTAGAAAATTCGTGACATAAATATTTTATAAATTCCGTTCGGAAAATGTTCGTCGCGCGTCTGACTCGACGTTGTGGTACAAGGGGTTCTAGGAGACCGGGGAAACCGCGCGTCAGGGGATGAGATTTCCAGGTGCACCGAGCCAACACTTGTTGCACGTTGGTCGTCTTTCGCGGGGAGCTTTCCAGGCGGCGCGCGTTCCGTGTCCCAACAATGAAACAATAATTTCGCATAATTATCGCGCGACCTTTGCCAGCGCGAGCGCGGGCCCGTCTGAAAATAGAGGAGCGCGTGGGCGCCGCGCTGTTCCCGCAGCCGAAACGTAATCTTCGGGCTCGAGGAAGAGAGACGAGGCTTAATCATCGCATAACAATCGTCTTAGCATGAGCGTGAGCGTGATGGCGAGCCGCGCGGCTCACCCGGTTCCAATCTGAGATCTGGCGCACAGCCTAAAACTCCTCTGCGAAAGGTTAACGATCTTGTTCGTGCCGTTCCGCGAGGATCGGATCGATAGAGGATCGAATCGCGATCGACGACGACGACCAGACTACGCTCACTCGTCGCGATCCGCTCGACGAATCGACGCGAGGACGCCGAGCGGACCCGAGAGCTGATTGCGAGTGGTGCCGTGCAGTGGCGACGGACCGCCTCTAAAAATACACCCGTGTCTTTTCTGCTCGAGCAGAACACGGTTCTGCGACACCGACGCTCGAAAAACTCGCGGCGATCGCGAACAATCCGCTCGGAAATCGATCCGGAGGATCCAGATGATCCGGAAGGTCCGAGGCAGCCCACGCGCGAATTAGCTGCCGCTGCCGTCCATCTAGATTTATCTGGAGTTGTCCTAGTTTTACACGTGGATGGCGGGGACCGGGTCCGTTTAGACCCAGTATTTTAAAGGCGTCGCCTAACCATTCATTTCCCAGTGATGAATTTCAAGCGGAAGTTGTGCACTCGGGTGCGATAAAAAGACCAATGGAATAAATGAATTCTTTCTTTTTGGAACAATTCGGAATTGAAATAAATTCAGTCTTGTTATTTTTTTAGGACAACACATACCAAGCACTTGCGACGCTCGGTAGGTTTGATGTCAACAATCTACAGAACTACAATTAGTCATTACTACAGTCATACTACCAGAGGCTTCTGGTTAGCCGCAGTTATTATGTGCGCCTGCAATGAGTCACAACTAAATCGTTACAGCTACAACATATTTATACTTGCGACCGAATGTATTTTTGCGACAACGTAATAAATATGAATGGAAAAGTTATTCCTGTCTGTTGGGTCTAAATCAAGTTCTGTTCTTTCGTAACCGATATTTGGACAGTAAATGTAGATACAGAGGGTATTCGCAGGCTGGTGTGCAACAGGAAAACAAGCGAATCTGGATGTAGAAGTAAATCACGATATATTCACGATACAATATGAACGTGTGCCGCATGAATTTACAATGTCGATTTTACCGTCATGTGTGATTGATCTATGTAACAAGCTGGCCAGGGGCAATCCAACTTTTATAATTACGAATAAATTATTATCAACCAGTCTCAGAGCGTCTGATCATGGCAGACCGACTCTACTTTTCCTAGAACTCATTTTAGAAAGGAAGTTTTCGACTGTGCCACCAGATGAAACGCCCTGTAGTCTTGTCTATGAGCGAGCACTTAAGCCACGCCTACTCGAGCCACTCTAAATAAACAGTTTCGTATTGTGTATTATTATCAGCTATGTAAAAGATTTCCTGTCTATCGATCGAATATATTAACAAACAAACATTGATTATCAAAATGCATTCAAGTTTTGCTCATTTAGAAAACAGTCGAAAGGATTTCCCTTTTCGAAAGTCTCCGGTTCCTTCGGAGCTTGTTCTTTGAAGGAGGCCGGGAAAAGTAAAGAAACAAAGCTGCTCTTACGTTTCTCGATGGAGGAAACGCGATCGGGTGTTTGTTTCACAGTGGACCACCCTGTATATCGGCTATTTATACGGTAACGCCGGTCGTCGCGACGCTCGGACGGAAACGCCGAGGAAAGCGCATCGGCGACGTCGGATTCTCATGTCGAACCTTACGTTACGTCCTTGTGCAATCGCCGGGAATACATGCTATTTACCAGCGAACGATAACGGCCGATAAGCCGTTCCTCGGCCTTCGAACATGAATTTTCAACCGTTTCTAGATTAGTAGCTCGAGGACTCGATCACGCGAAAACTCGTACCGTACCAATCGTTAGTTTCGATTCGGTGTTGATCGATTATATCTCCATCTTCAATCTAATCCCTAACATTGAACCCTGCGCATTATTCTCGTCTTTTATCCGACGCAACTGAACTCGTTTCGCCGTTAAGAAGAAGATGAAAATTGATCAACGCTCCGAAATGGTCCCGATAAATTTCAGATGCTGCCACCGCCAATTATAATTCACTATCGGCCCGACAGCGATACGCGAACAACAATGCACGATCGAGGTCCGAGATGATCTTTGCACGATCCGGAGAAGCGTTTCTAACGTGGTTTCTATTTAAAAGGGGATTAACGGCGGCGTCCACGGTTCGCCACCTCTGTCCGCCATTTTTGAAATGTTTCCCGCGTCACGGTACCGGTCCGTACGACAAACGCAAGGACGTTTGAAACGCGGTTTCAGCTGAGCAAAAATTTAAGCTGGCAATCTTCGTGCAAAATAAAAATTTCTCACATCAGTTACAAGGAATAGGAATCAAATTAAATTAATTCTTTCATTACTAATTTTAATAGACCGAAAGTAACACATTGACTGAATAAAAGAACATAGGAATATCTCGCAAGAAATATCTTAAATAAATTCAAAGGCGAGCAAGATAAAATCATAAATAAGTGGAAGTATAATGTTGCTCGGGTGGAACCGCGTGTGAAACCACCGGGCAACGGACGTGTTAACGATTCTGTTCCGGCAGTCGGGTATTTTTTGAGAATACTTCGCGGCGCCGGGTACTCGAAAATAGTCGGAGAAGCACGTGGCAGCAACGAGAAAGCTGGAGCGACGACGACAACACGGAAGGGGGACGGGATCGATCGGTGAAAGGGGCGAGGGGCGGCGGCTGTGCAGATAGCCGCATCGCGCCGATAGATCTTTAAATAATTTTGTCGGTGCAACGAACGGTTCCCCGGAGAGCAATTCGAGGTCGTCGTGTTAGGTGAATCAGCCTGTATATGGGAAACGAAGCAGCCGACTAGTTCCGTACGGGACGGTTAACTGTACAATTTCTCGTAAAATCTCGGCCGCGCACGGCCGCGCGCGTCAAACATTCCAGAGAACGCGGCGATAGTCATTTTTCCACGGCCGATTCGGAACGGGTCGTGATCCACTAAATTTCTCGCGGGACCAACTGGCCAGCTTTCCATTTTCTAGCTGTGCTTCGGCGCAGACATGCCGCCGATTGCCCTACGGGCCACTGGCCTGGCTCCGTCGACGATCGGGAGCAACAAGGCCACGCCCACTCGAGATACTTGATGCAGATATAAAGCTAGGCAATCCTTTTATACATTTCTTTGATAGACGTGGCAACAAATTGCCCTATGGGACACTGGCCTAGCTATATTAAAATCAAGAGCTACGAGACCACGCCCACTCGAGACTGTCAATGCAGCTGTACAGTTAGTTAATCCTTTTATTTATTCCTTTAGCGGTATTTGCCCTGCAGCATCGCTCGGGGATAGACATGGCCACAGATTGCCCTACGGAGCAGTGTCCTGGCTCCATCAACGATGGAATAGAACGAGGCCACGCCCACTCGGGGAACTTTACGCAGTTAAAGAGCAAGACTTCGTCCTTCCACGCGTTTTGTCTTGCAGAGACGCTCTAGGATAGACGTAGGCACAGGTGGCTCCATTAGAATGTTTTACATTTGCAAGAGTAAAAAGTAGAATTCGTCGTCGTTCGCCCCAGAACGTTTGCTCCGGGGCATTTCGCCTACATTTTGGCAAATCGCCTACGTTTTGCTTTGTCTATCGACTTTATCAGATAAATAGAGTTGATAAGAACATTGTTCAATGTGTATCGATAGTCTGCGATGCAAAGGTGTGAGCTGTGAAGTTCTCGATCGTCGGATCGTTTCCGTTCGATTTTCTGGCGCTGAGGGAGTCGCGTCTCGGGCCGAAACGCAGCCGCTTGCCAAATTTGCGGACGTTAATTACCCAGGGTCGTCGGAATCGCGCATTGTCATTGTAAACGTCGCGCGCTAGACGCACCTTGGCCTGCTAGCGCGGACCAGGTTCCTCCGGGACTCTCAGGGACTCCCGAAGCAAGACAATGATCATGACATCGATACCGCTCTATTTCACGGAGTCGTGCACCGGTTATAAGCGCGCAATTTCATCGCCGAGCATGCACGCTGCGAAGACTACGGAGGATCAACGGAAGATCTCCGATCGATTCGTTTGGCCATCGGCGATCGGACGCCTCGGGACGATCGATCGGATTCGTTGTCCCTCTGGATCGTCGAGGTCGAGAATCGATTCCTAGGAGCTCGAACTAAAAGCGTGAACGTCACTGGAGTGACTCAGTGCACGATTATTTTCGTCATAAAGTCTGAAAATACGATCTGAAGGGCTCCCGAACGGCGATCCGCGTAAACCGAGTCGGACCTGAGAGAGCCTTGAGCCCATGCCAAAAATTGGGAAAACGTCGTCTTTAACGCGTACTTGAGGCTGCTCCACTTTATCAATTGACACCGCATTAATCTGACTACATACTCCGTTGTGTCCTGTCCCAGTGGTTACATCTCCCCATCCCCACTTTTCACTTTTTATCTGTCTCGCCCTCTCTCTCCCTCTTTTCCTCATCGTATTTAATCATCGAGAGCCCTCCCCGTCCCGGATCAAACGTTTCGTATTACGTCGCCCCTGATTTCGTTTTGGAATTCTGCACGACCGTTCTTGACGTCGAGAAACAATTCCAACGGAATCGGAGAATATCATCATCATCCTGTTCGATCAGGAAAATCTCGCGATTCGATTCGCTTCGCCGTTCGATTATGTTACGGTTCGTTAATATATTATCCATTCCTGATAGCTCGTATCCTGTATAATTGAAAAAAAAAACATTCGTGCCTATAATTAGGCCATCTGTAACGCTTGCGTGAAATTCCATTACCATCGCTACCGTATTTATCAAATTCGAATTTCCCGCTTGATCGTAGTCGTTACTCCGAAAGTTTAAAATTAACCAACAAATTCCCCGCCTGTTTGACATATTCGATGAATCCGCGCCAGCGTGTTTGTCGCACGTCGTTAACGAAAATAATTGGTTTGTCGAGATGAATATGTATATGAACATCGGATCGAACCACAGATCGATCGTCGACGTGACTGCGACAACGTTGTTTGAGAAAACGAATTAAAACGTTCATCGTACTTTCACTATCACGAATTCGCCGTGTCATTAATGTACAAACTGATTCGCGTTGGTATCAGAAAAAAATATGATTTATGTGTGTGATAATGTTTGAAGAAAGAGGGGAAAGGAAACGAGCGCGTTATCGAGTTTGATTTTCCCGGGTTTCTTTTGGTACGCTTACTATATTTACGCGTAAACTGTATTGCAATAATCTGGGCGATTTATTTGATCAATGACTCGCTCGATCGATCGTCCGCGACCGTAAACATTCCCATAAATTGTGAACGGACAGAAATTGGAGAGCCATCTGAAAACGAACAAATGCTGTTCTCGATCGTGATTTACTGCGGGGAAATAAATATTCCCGAAATTACGGAACGCTGTCGGCAAGGTTATGCGTAGCTGAACTGCCGATGAAGAATCGAATCGATGCAGGCACTCGATGGATCGCGATTGAAAGAATCGTGGTCGTTTTTCGAGGAGCTCGATTCGCGTGGAATTTCGCTTATCGAGTGCACGTATCGCGGATTGAAGCCGGTTGGTTCGATCGCGAGCGTAACGACGGAACGATTGCGATAATCGAATCGAAAGTTCTCGCCGGGGAGACAGCGAGGGAAGCGGAGACCGCACACGGTAAAAGCGTCGGTTACGAAATAAACACGGTGGATATCGTGACGATTCATCGGGTTACTCACCTTTTTCTGCTGTTTTTCCCAGGCAGGATCCAAAAGACCTTCCCTCTCCCACTCTTCCTCCGGCTCCATGTATCCGTCCCCGTAAGCTTCCATGTCGTTCATCCTTCCGCGGATATCTCACGTTCCTTTAAACGCAAAACGAGTTTCCGTGTCACTTTTTTTGGTGGTAACGACGATTTTCGGGTTTCGTTTGGCTATGGCAAATGCGCGAATGGTCCCTACACACGGCTCACGGCGATCAGAAACATAACGACGACGTCTAATGCGTGTACCGTCGATAAAAGGGACAAAAGATTGTTCACGGCTGCAACGAGAAAGAGAATGGGAGACCGATGTAGGGTACAGAGTACGGGACCGTAGAACAGAAAGATATGAAAATGATAGAGACAAGAGGATGACCGACTCTACGGGAGCACGTAGAATAGGTGTACGTTTTGTAATCGTGAAAACGTACCCGCTAAGCCCAGAAAACGTTCGGTTCGTGTCGTTCTTTCTCTCGCGCTGACCCCTCTGCCACGAGTCTGACACACGATTTGCTCGCCGGCGCACGAGCCCCCCTCCCACGCTCCCTCCCTCTCTGTCTCTCTTTCTCCTTTTCTTTTTCTTTCTCCCCTTCCTCCCCCCCCCGCCCCCCCCCTCTCTCTCTCTCTCTCTCTCTCTCTCTCTCTCTCTCTCTCTCTCTCTGTTTGTAGGGTAACGTCCCGCACCCCGACCACCAACACCCCGTCGCCTACCCAAAGATCTGGTTCCCATGCAGCAGCTTCCGTGTCCAACCCCCGCGAACTTCTCGCGATCGGGTCAAGTATTTCGAATATGCGTACTTACGCGTATGCATTCGTCAACAGGGGATCACGAGTCAAGAACGAATACGACTATCCGCCCTACTCATTCGTATTTTTCAAACTTCAGACTGGCGCGTATTAGAAATGTTCGATCGACGATCCGCCGACAAAAACAAGCGAATTACCAAACCGAACGTACAGTAAATACCCGCGAGTTTTTCAAGCAGCCGGGTTATTGTTATTCTCCGTTTGACCGTGGCTCCTTTCGCTAATGAACTGTTGTCGCGTTGCGATCGACACCTTTCAATGTTCACCGTGAAAGACGCAACACCATCGTTCCTCGGATTGCTCCGACATCGAGCAACTCGACATCCGAACGTACCCAAGCACACCGTTCGAAACTAACCTCCGTTCCTCTTTCTAGAACGCGAATCCCGCGCAGCAGGCAGCTCGGTGAATACCAAGATATCGAAAATAGTATCGAAGGCGACCAAGACACCTGATTCACCCACACACGATAAAAATAGTACGGTAATTCGCGCGAAATCCCCAAAACAACGAGGGTAACTCCATTCCTCCGAGACTTCACGGACACTGGGGCATGAACGTTTTTCTACATAGAACGGCGACAATTGCGTTTCTCGAAATTGCGAACCCTTTTCCTGACACTTGCATCTCGACTGGTCTTGACTTCACACTCGTTTGAGAACTTTGAGCATTCTTGTTATCCGTAGAACAATTCGAACGTAATTCTTGTAACTACGCCTACTTGCATGTTAATTGAGGTCCAAGTTTTTTCACTCGAGTTCTTTGTGAATCAATTTTTATTTGAAATAAATACAGTTTATTTGAAACTGTAATATATAATTAAGTTGTATCGAAAGGTTCTTTCATGAGTTTATTTACGCATCTGTTGTATCTGTACGGAATTTAAAAAAAGAAATTATTTAGATTTGCTAGGAAGAAGAATACTTTTTATAGATTATTTTGATAATGTTTACATCTACTACATAACAATGATGATTACAATATGAGACATCGAATGCGATGTGATGCGGTAAATTAGGGTTTTTTAAGGTGTAAGTAATGAATTTCATAAATAATTTGAAATCGTGCTTTATTATAATTTCGAAATATCAAAGCTGTTCAGAATTCGCTCGCAAGGAAATAGAATGAATTCATCGACTAGTACACACGTACACCAACGATGTCGCTGCACGTTGCAACTTCTAAACCATAAAGTATGTATTTATGGAGATGAGACTCTTCCATTTCTCAAGAATCAATTTCCAGTGCGCATGCGTTCGTAAGAACATCCAACGCGCGTGCGTACACAAATTTACGCAGGCGACATCTGACGAGAATTTTTATTTTGATGTTTCAATTCCTGGATATTTATACGAAATGGTTGTAATATTTGTATAAAAATATTCAGTTACATACGCGGAATGGTAAAAATAATTTTTTTAGTAATATTCAGTGTATTACGAGTGTTCTACCACATTGCATTTCAAATATTGCCGCGCTGAACAACGTTTCGATTTGCTCATTGATACGGCAACGCTGTATGCACCTGGGATTCCAAGGTTGTCATTTTGCGAACACGAATCTCAACGCTTTCGTTGTGTTTTCATCTCTGATACGCCATTGCCATACGCCGCGTGAGCAACCATTCTCGTTTCACTTCTGTATTCGCGTTGTGTACATATAAATATACATATATGTATGTACAAGAATAGACGTGAATAGATCTGAAGCCATAAGCGATAGAATGTCGATGTTTATTATAATTTCTTAAATATATTTTGTAATACTTATTTAAAACACTATAATTAAATATTTTACAGAATAGGTATACTTGAAACAAACTCGTTCGGTAATTTTTTGATAGATTTTCTTTTTCCAAGTGAAATTCTTTCGAGAGAAACCAAGTTTTATAAAATATGTGATACAGAATCGATGTACTCTCTTTAAACAGTGGATATTTGGTGAAAAAGTTGGTTTTAGAGCAAGATAATCGAAATAACCTAACCGGTGTGAAATGGCATCGTCGTTATCAGGTATGTCACAGTTTCTTTTCGTTACCTTTCTATATTCGTGACCTTATTTGGATACGCTCAATTTTATCCTATTTTTACAGCGTACTGGGTAAAATTTTTCAAGGGAGCAGGATTTCCCCAAGATGTTGCCACAAAACATGCGGTTGTATTTTCTAATAATCGCATAAAGCCGGACATGTTGCCAGACTTAGATAAGCCTAGTCTCAAAGAAATGGGAATAACTCTAATGGGAGATATGATCGCGATCTTGAGGTATGCCAAGAAAGTGGTTGAAGAAACAACATGCGAAAGGTTTCTCGTAGACACAGTAGATCCATCCACAAATCTGAAACCAGTCGTTAAAAAAGTGGTACCCAAAGCATCTATCAAAACAGTGGCTTCCAAAATCAAATCGGATTCTGTAACAACAAAAAAGATTGTGAAAGTACCAACGAGTTCGGTAAAAAAGAGTGTGGTCCCTGTAAAAAAACCAGTATCCACATCCAGCGAGGTAACAGATTTTGCTAATCAAAAGAAACAGGCGATTCTTAAAAGAAAATTAGAAGAAGAAGAGTACGATAGTAGCAATGAGGAGGAATGGAATGGGAAAGTGAAAAAGGTCAAATCATTGGACAATAAGGATAATAAAGTGGGCTATACGATAATACTTCCAAAGGGTTCAACGTCTAGAAGTCAACAGATCCTTAAGAAGTCTACAGAACAGAAGAGAACTGTTTTTGATAGACTAGGAGATAGTTCTGTAACTAGTACAACAAATCTAGCAGAAACATCGCCATCGTTCAATATCACTGGCTTGGGGAAAGATGTTTTGAAAAGATCTGTGAGTGTTTTTAAACGACTAGGAGACAAAGATGCTGAGAAAGACAGTGCAATGCATGGAGGTATACTGAAAAATGGAACAATTAGTTCAGGAATATTGAAACCAAAAAGTACTAGTGGAAGAACCTTTATCATTACGATAAACAAAGCGGTATCAAAAACCATGGGGACAATGAGAGCTGATCAAGAGGCTACAAGAAAAATTCTATCGAATAATGTGTCTCAAGTAGCAAAAACTAAAAAAATTTTGTTTAATAGCACATCCCCGAATACCGTTAGATCCACAAAATCTAGTGTTACATCTGGAAAATTAGGTACATATTATGGTTTTTATTATTTTGCGCTGTAACTGTTTCTCTAGATTTAACAAGTAATGATTTTTCAGCTTCTGAACGACTGACTCTGATACCAGCAAAAGCACGTTTGGGAACAGTTAAGATGAATAATCCGAAACAAGTTACTTTCGATAAAATCACAACAGTGGCACACATGAAGAAACCGGATGTCTTTAGTCGTCTTGGAATTTGAATACTACGAGTCCCTTCTATTCACAAGTAATTAAGTAACAAGTCGTCATGATCGAGATCTTTTTGTACAAAGTTAACTAGTTTCCTACTACTTACATGTATTGTAGAAAGATAAGAGATAATTACTATTATTGAACGGTGTTAATTAAAGAACATAATATTAAATATAAAAACGCTTTCAGGAATTTCATTATTTCCCAGTAAACATTGTAGATACATATGTTCGTTTAAAAATATATATATGTATATTTAATATAGAAATGCGATTATTATTTTATATTCTCATGAATGTATAAAAATAATATTTGAAATGCTCTTTTAGTTAAACAAAATATTTAGTATATGCTTCAATTAACATAGGTACAAACATATTTTAGTTACAGAAGGATATAAGTATCAATACATTGTTTATTGTTAATAAACAATTTTTTATGTACAAAATAGTTTATGATTTTTGAGTCCATGTATGAATGAATTTTGATTTGTACGCAAAGACAATTGTAAGTTTCAAAGAACTATTACTACAGATACATGAGTTCGAAATAAATGAACCTAATTGTCATCATTTGCTTATGTATTATTACATATAGAAACGATCTTTTTTTTTTGTATTACAGAAAAATAAAAAATATATTGCACATGCTATAACAAAGTGCTAATTCGTTTACACTTCTTTTCCCTGAATAACAAAAACGTATTCTAGAATTCTGAATATTTTTCACTGTAGAGATAAACGCGAACGTTTCTACACAAATTTTCTAAAAAGCAAAAAGTTCATGAAATCGTAAAGAACTAAAATTCTGGCATTACAAGAGCGCTTTCGACAGGTCTACTTTTTTTCAAGTAGAAGGTTTCGTTTAGCATTCAGATTTTACTCTGAATTACCACGATATACTTGATCAGTGGATGGAATGTTGTTCCATATTGGCAGCTATATCCATAAAATGCAGCTGAAACTGAACCATTGAAAAAATGTTTGCAATACAGTTTTTCACGCAGTGCGGTCATTATACCGTTTCAATGAAGAATACTGGTATGTGTCTACTCAACCTGCTCGTTAACGTATGTATTAAATTCGTATAAAAGAAGGGGGTGATCGTGATTCCATGTGCATTTCCCATAAGAAGCTCATCGCATTCACTCCAATCTAATACTCTACGTCGTTAAACCAAGCGCATCAGGAATGCCAGACCGTGCTAAATGAAACAAAAATATTGCATATTTTATATATATGTATCGGGTGTATACGTTCGTGATTCAATGAATATAATTTTTTTCGTTTTTTAATCAAAGTTATATGTTGCCCACCTTTTCGCATCATCCTCGCTAGTAAACTTCAATGCCAATGTAATTATCCTGGAAAAAGTAAACAGTTACAGTTCCTGGGGAAAAGAAGTGACCCGGTGCTTATAGTAAGTCAAGTAACTAGCAGTTCTTCAGCGCGTTAGCGACTACAACTAAACATAATAAAATCTTACAAAAAGGACTCGTATCTCGTTCGATATCATCGCTAATGAATATCAGCGATACAGCCTATTGCAAGAGGTAGTATTATACAATTACATGTGAACAGTTATGATCATTAAAAACATTACCCAGATAATGAGTCTCATACTTATAAAATAGTTATATACATGTTGGCATACATACATATATATATATATATATAAATATGTATGTGTTATATATATATATGTGCATCCATGTGTCAATATATAGTGCATGTATATATATATATGCATATATATATACATATACACATGTATGTAACATGAATACTAGTTAACGCAACTTTCGCTCCGTAAGGATAATAGTCTTGTGTTGTTGTAAGAATCGGGTAGACCTAGATGGCGATATATATCTTCTTGATATACCTGAAAATACAGAGAATATCTACTACCATTACATACCGTTCATGTGCACATATATACATATCATTCTTTAACATTCTATGAAATGTCTATACTAAGGAACTTTAGGTAATACATTGTTCTATTCTTCTTTTATGCTCGTTACTCCACTGATCAAGAAATACTTTTATGCTCCTCTGTAAAATATCTGGTCCCTTTTATATGGGACCCATCATAGGATGAGCTTATATCACGATCGATTCCCCCTTCAGTTTTATCCAGAGTTTTTGCTGCTTAAGTGGCATATGGAACAAAATTCCAAAGATACTTTGTCCGAGTTTAAGTGCAGGCATATTCCTGTACTATCTAAATTTTGAGCTGTTTCCTCTTCTGGAAAAAGGCTGGACGTATCGTTTAAACTGTCCACTGAATTCATCATTTCATCGCATTTGGGCAGATCTTCGAATATGTCCATGTTGAAAGTAGACAATTGATCGAAATCAAGCCCGATAGTGTCGTCCTTTTTCACATGAATATTAGGAAAGTCTGTTTGGGTAATTGGCAATAGATTATCCAAATCTTTTGTGTTCTCCATGAAACTATCTCCTGATATTGAGTCTGTTGTAGAAGTTATTATGTTTATTGGGTCCTTTTTTGGACTGCTCTTGACGTCAACTGTAGGATTATTGAAAATAGTATAAGTGTGATCAAAATAAGAATAGGCTGATCTAATTTTATCAAAATTAAAATCCTTACATGCGGTTTGCTTCTTGGGATTAATATGAGACTCGCTCACTTGGCTTTCGGTGGTACTTTCTCCCGTTAATATGTCATTGTTGACAAACATGTTATTACTTTCGCCATTTAGTAGACTCTCCTTTGTATTCGTGTAACATGTACACTTGCGCCGGGTCTCTGTTTCTACTGGGTACTCGGTGGTACGATTCGGATATAACAGATTACCATTTTTTTGCGTACTCATTTTACGGAGACCCTCGTTAATAGTCTTGAGCAACGCAGTGATACTTGTGTTATTGTTCAGAACGTTTCTGAGATATGCCACCTCGCCTGTCAATCTTTTAATATCGATACCTTGTTTTCTGACGACGTTCACCAAATTTTTATTCTCCTGTTGATAAAATGACAGCTTGCTTTCTATTTTTTCCAGGTACGCTTTCTTACGCAGCCTGTTCTCGCGAGCCATCAAAGCGTTTCGGTTTAAGCAAGGCCGCTTCGAGGGTCCCCTGCCCCGTTTTCGTGGTTCCGAAACAGTTTCATCCTCAGACAGAACAGTTTGCTGCGTGTTTTTTCGAGAATCCCTTAATCTCATGTTACATTTCGGCTCGTACGTGTCATCATCCTCCTCCGAGGAACTGTCCCATTTGACATTTGTTCCTCCTCGAACTTTCGCAGACATTGTCGCAGGAATGTGCACTGGCAATGGCTACATAGACTACCGAAACAACACCGTGATAATGTTACTTTTTTGACTGGTAAATAAATTGCACTTTCACGCTCTGGCTAATTGATATATTCCGCTATCAACAACCTCAATACATACGCAATTTTTCTATCCAATTAGGGTCACTCCGAAATATGCGTATTGAAAGCAGTCACCGAAGTTATGCCTTTGATTACACACCTCTCTCTAGATGTGACTGCGAGTTATGGACTGTTATGGACCTGCTGCAAGTATACAAGACTTGTATTACAAGTCTCCAGTGTATAAGAAATATATCGCCCTTCATTCTGCACTAACCAATCTTCCAATCTTTTATTCATTGAAATGTTCTTTGTCTTTTTATTTAAATTGTGTAGATTTGTTCAACATGAACACAGTTTTCTACCATTTCAAATATCGCGCTCTTTCCAACGTTTCCAATTTTCTGCATTCAGTATCTCCATCCTCTTTCATCCAGAGAGCCAGTGTAAAGGACAGAGACGTGAACTTGCAGAAATGGCATCTCTGTCTGTAAGTAGGTCAAAAATTTCGAAGACGTGAGCTGACGTGAGCATAGAAGATGTTGATCGGAGTCTCGCTTATATAAAAATATTCCATATCATTGTCGAAGGTCTGCGCAGAGTCGGATACGCAACGGGTATGGTGGGGGTAGAAAACGTGACGGCAAAGAAGTCGCGGAATACGACGTTGTCGAGGTATTGTGCATATTGTGGCAACGTAGCTCTGCAGTGAGCGCATGCGTCCGTGATGTTAAAGAGAACCATAGGAGGGGATTTCGCCTGAAGGAGAAGGGAAAAAGAGATCGTCCGTGAGCGTGAAACAAAGAGAGAGCCAAGGGGAAGATTTACGGGTGCAACGGAGAAGAGTATATGGTGGTGGTGGTGAGACCAGTTATATTTTTATTGTCGACTGGCATATTTCGCGAAGCTGGTCTCGCAACGAATGCGTGTTTGACGTATCGTGGAAGGAACGTAAAGAGATGCCTGAAAATGTCGGGTAAAAGTGAAACTCGGTGATCCAGGCTGGACGGAAGCAGACAGTGAAGGGAAGTGAATTCGGTGGAATTTATTCCGCGCGTTTATCTCTCGAGAAGGTCACGACCATTCGCGGAAACCGTTGCGTTGGTGGCTGGTTTTAATTGAAAGCGGGGAATCTCGGAGAAGCTCAGGGATCGTGCACAGGTCAGCGCGTTACGGTGCGCGGTACGAACGGAAAAAGAGAACGCGTAAGTACTACGAGAGTTACATCGACCGAGGGAACGCGTGTATGCTGGAAATCTTGCGAAAAACATCGACGAATGGATTACGGGTGCGTCCACGAGACGAAATTTCGCGCACGGACCGAGTGTACCCGTTGTTATTGTTGTGCATATATTGATTTTCAACAAGCGACTCGTGTACCCGTTCGACATTTCTTCTGTGTCACGGGAAAACATGTTAGACTCAGTTCGCACGGTTTTTTTCCCCTCCGTGACCGTCGCTAAAATGGTTTCATAGGACGCCCTCGATTACTTTAACACCTAATTTGTTATTGTTTGTCATATCGCAACCACTGACTTTTCCTCAGATCGAAATATGACTAGCACCATGGCAACAGAATCGTCTACTATTCTCAAGTTCTTGGTTGACGGAATGACAACTACCACTGTCACCACGTTCTCCAAGGAGGAAGAACCAGCGCCGATATTCTTGCAGACTAAAGCTGCTCAAATTATCGCTGGCACGTCTGTTTGGTTCGCTCTGTTCATAACGTGTCAACAGGTACTTCAAAACAATACAGTACATGTCAGAAATACACAACCCATCAATATTTCGATATCTTGACAGTTTACGAAAAAGTTTTGCCAATACGCTATTTTAGGTTAATCTATAATACAGTTTAAATTAACGAAAAGAAAGCATCGTGTTATTTTGATGCACGTGACAGAATTGGCGTGATAAAAACAATGAGGTACTAGATTTCAAGCGTTCCATCAGTATATCAATTTTTATCATTGCCATTATCTTGCCAGCACTGTTATTTATTCTTACGACCGACATCTTTAGATAGCAGTTTTGTTATGTACTTTTAATTAAATTTATTAATTTTAATCAATTAATCGATCTGTCTTTTCAATGTGTCATTTTGCAATTCTCTTCGGTAATGAAAAGTGCAATTTGCTTATATGAAAAATTTATGATTAGACTGCAGATCTTTACGTAAAATAGAAATTGCCTAAATCAGTTGTAAAAACAGAAATCAAGTAAATATGTATATTTTCTTTTAACAATTTGAATAAGTCAAAAATAGTGCAATTGTGTTTTGTCATAAATGTATCAAATCCGCAGTCTATTTATGGTACACACTATACATGTGTACTCGATCGTGTTATGGAATAGACATATAATTGTTTTGGTATTTTTGTAGATTTTCCAGCACCTGAGGTGGTATACCAATCCGACAGAACAGAGATGGATAGTGAGGATTCTGTTTATAGTCCCAATATACGCAACACACTCTTGGGTCTCTCTAGTATTTTTTAACAGTGAAAGTTATTACGTTTATTTCTTCACTGTACGAGACTGTTACGAAGCATTTGTTATATATAACTTTTTGTCTTTATGCTACGAGTACCTGGGAGGTGAAGGAAACATTATGTCCGAGATACGGGGCAAACCTATCCGTTCCAATTGCCTATATGGAACGTGTTGCCTAGTTGGGAAAACATACACTATCGGCTTTCTTAGATTTTGCAAGCAAGCCACCTTGCAATTTTGTTTGGTGAAACCGGTGATGGCATTTGTCATCATATTCCTTCAAGCATTTGGACATTACAGAGATGGGGATTGGTCTCCAGATGGGGGCTATATTTATATAACTATAATTTACAATATCAGCGTGTCCCTTGCGCTTTACGGACTTTTCCTCTTCTACTTTGCTACAAGAGACCTGTTGACGCCGTTCGAACCTGTTCTAAAATTTTGTACCGTCAAGAGCGTTATCTTCCTCTCGTTCTGGCAAGGTAATATTCAGAATTCTCAGAGATTTTTCAATGTTCCTCGATTGCGAACTAATTCGTATTCTTTTAGGAGTTTTGCTGGCTATTCTTGAGAAAGCCAATGTAATTTCGCCTATTACCTTAGGCCAGTCGACCAGTGCAGGCACAGTATCTGCTGGTTACCAAAACTTTTTGATCTGCATTGAAATGTTGTTCGCTGCTATAGCTTTGCGTTATGCGTTTCCTTACCAAGTATATTCGGCTGGTTGTGTGACAGACTCAAGAGGAAGAAGCGTAACAATGCAGAGTATTAGCAGCAGTCTAAAGGTATTAACGGTTCAATTAGTAGTTTTATTCAAAATTGAAAAGAACTAATTCATTTTAATACGATTCTTCTGCAGGAAACTATGAATCCAAAAGACATAATGACTGATGCCATTCACAATTTCCATCCACAGTATCAACAATACACCCAGTACAGTTCTGGTATGTATGATTAACTATTTTTGCAAGATGTCTGTTTTAATGAATATTGCCTTTGAGATTCTTTTCAATACTTTATGTTCCTTAATCGGTATATTTTCATATAGCATGACGTAGCGAATGATAAAATCTAAAACCATCTATATTTTATTTTGTACATTTGTATTTTTTTTCTTTGAATTTCTTTATACTATGCAAATATTGATTGAAGAGAGACAGGAAGATTGAATCTAACATTTAACAACTCTTACGAATGTTTCATCCGAATTTAAACGAAGTAAACGATTTCGAATATAGTTCACTGCTGACTACTGTAGTCCTGATTTAAAAGATTGCCAATACTTACGAATTACGAGCAAAGTTGCGACGAGGCGACTCTATAAGAGAAAAGATTATTTCTACTGTAATATCAGTTTACACGTGCCAGTTAGGGATAAATTCTTTGAAGGCACTTCCTTTTTATTATTTTTCAGACGTTAATACCAACTTGCCGTATGAAAAACTATGAGAGTGCGAGGGATCAGTTTTTTAATTACAAGAAATTGGACGTCAGGCATTTATACAGTTTAAACGAAGATTGAAAAATTCTTAACGCTCTAATTATAGTTTCTTAAAACTAATATTACAGATTTACTTGATGTTTTAAGTTCGAATGAAGTTGCAGGGTGGGCAAAGAGTTCTCTGCTCAAATTATGATTTAAGGTTTATATTAAAAATCCTGTATACGTATATACTTATATACATACACACACACATATATATATATAATACATAAGCATACGATTCCTTCATTTTGCAATTAACGAAATCTACTGTACAATAGAAATTAAGCACTTAACCACAGGAGCACTTAGAGTACAGTGTAATTTCATAAGAAAATTTTGCTTTTTTTTTAATAAACGCGAATAACGACAAATAACAATGACGGCAGTATATCGCAATTAAATATCATTTTAAACGATAGACGAAGAGTAATCGAAGAACATAGTATTATCTTGTAATGCCTTGATTTGTATTTTGGAAAGATGATTGGCATGCGTACATGATCGGTTGTGTTTAATTTAGTATTACTCATTTAGTATTATATTTTTGATTCTGTTTTCCACGTGCCTATTATATATGCCTTTTCGATGATTTCTGCCAGAATTCGAAAATTCAACTTACCATACTATTGCATATGCATGTTCGTTTGGTAGCATTGTGTTACGCGTACGTTCATTGTAATGATGTTATGAGAATAAAAAATTATGTAGTATATCACGCAGTGTGTACACAAAAATTTTGTCCGATTGCATACGACAAAAATAAAAAATAAAGACAAAAAGACATTGTGCATATAATCTCGTGCATTGATGCAGCCTAGAGAGACAGGATAAATTCACGCATGATTGTTTTGCTAATTCGCTGAGTGATCGATGTATCCATTAGTCACGGTTTTGCCGGCGATAATACATACGTGATGTAATGTAACAATCAGGAGCACCCAAAGGACAACGTGGTATGCGGATATCCAGCTTTGATCCAGACGATCCGCAGAATATGCCAATTCCGCCGCCGCAAAGACGACACACTTCTCACCAACGTGTTGCGACTATCTCTCAAAATTATAACGAGAAAACCATGCTGTTGAGCAGCGACGATGAGTTCCAATAATTTTCACAGAGATGAGAAAAGAAGTAAAACGGAAAAAAGAAAGAGAAACGGAACTGAGAATCGCATTTACAACAGAGAAAAACTGAAAAACTAAATGCGACCGCGCCACGCTCTCTCACGTTGGGACTCTCGTGAAATTACAAAAATGTATCCGGTCTCGAGGAAACGCAACATACACCATTGAAAATTGATTGTACATCATTAGGTAGGAACTTAACTCGCTCACGAAAAACAAACAGCAGATAGATAAAAAAAGAAAGAAACAAATTGTGCGTGATGTGAAGGGAAACGATTCCCATCATGCTGTAATAGTTCCATAATCCATGTTAATATATGTATTACGTTACATCATGTAAACATAGCATAGAAGATATTTATTTTAATATGCTGAACATATTTAAAAGGCAGTCTTACCTATAGAGGTGGCTCTACTATAATAATACAAACTATTCTTTGTTTCACGGAACGGTTTACGTTTCTTAAAGGGGGAGGATTGTACAGTACTTAATATCTGAATACTCACAAATATGTTGCCGCATTATTTACCGTAGTTAATTGATATTTTTACACTCTGATCTAACATCGCGTATACGTTTTTACATCGATATTCCCAGTCTGAACGGAGATCAATGTAATTTCGCCGACGGAGAACACTAATTTCATTGGGATATACATTGGGAATGATACTTACGATTCTTGCACGTGTCCGAGGAAAAAAAAATATATATATATACATAAATATATATCTGAGCCACAAAAATCTTTGCGTCCTAGATTAAAGAATTAATGAGTGTATATATCGTTACAATAGAATGTATTTAATAATGCAAAAATTAAAGATTTTTTCTTCAATGTATTTATTTTATTCGAATATATATATATATATAAGTATTTGATGTTCGATGTTCTATGCTTTATCTCTTCTGTTGAACGGTCTCCAAGGAATGAGAGAATCAGCTTCGATCTTAATTCAACTTTATTTTCTGTACAATAGAAATATTTCTGTATACATAAATTATATTTGTGGAACGAATATATTATTCTGTTCCATGAGATAACAATAAAGTTCATTTGTTAAAAGTAAATCGCTATACTTTGTACTATTAATTATTAGCGTCTTACAATTACATTCCGACTCTCTCTTATTAGTAAAAACACATAGTAAAAGACGTAACAATGAATTCAATCAGAGTTTGCGAATCAATTCGACAAAAGATCAAGTCTCATATTATTCTACAAAAAAGCGTTATCTATCATTACATGTTAACCCGGCTACGCATATTGGATCCATTTGGACCCAAAGCATTCTTTGCGCGCTTATAACTTCCAAACGGAGAGGCCGGCGAGTCTGGAATTTCTCTTGGTGGAGAATAATTAATAAAAATCTTTCTTCCACTTAAAAAAAATATTTAAAACCGTTTTTGAAATAGTTGTAATAGAAATTGTTACACGTAAGGCATTTAGGGTCCAAATGGACCCAAAACAATTTATTAAGTGCCTTTTTTTTAAAGCGTAGCCGGGTTAAATCCATCGAATTGGTACAACTATATCAGTGAAAAAATAACTTAGTATTATATCAACAGCCTTTCTTTTGGCGGAAAAAAAAATATATATATATATACTTGTACGTATATGTATACATATATCGATACACTCGTCGATATATATGTATACATATCGAAATGTCTTGTCGCAATACAATAATACAGAAAATTACAAATTATTTGATATACTCGTGGTTTTGTTTCTTTCACCAACCAACCCAGTACGTATTTGTATTTGTTACAATTTTCTTCCAGCCGTGCCACGGTGATTCTAAATCTTGTTCCAATGACACTCTGGGATCGTCGGACGATTTTCTTTCTTTGTGATCGTTGCTAGAACCACAACCCTCCGTTTTCAACGGTTTGCGTTTGGCGCACAATAAACTGTTATCCTCGTCTTCAATATCCTGATATTGTAACTCGTCGTCCATGTACACCACAATATCATTCTCCTCGTTGGTGTATTTATTGTACTTGTCGGCAACGTTTTGACTCAACACTTTGTTGCTAAAGGTTCCCGAGGTGCCTCCTTTACTTTGATTAGCGTCGCTCTTCGTGCCTTCATTAGGTATCGGTTTAAACCCTATCGACCTGAGACGAGCAATCTTCAAGTCGCTGTCTAAAGCGTTAACAGGTACAAATGCGGACACTCGTTTCATCGAGACTTTATTCTGTTCCCTTATCTTCAAAATATTGTTACTCGTCGACGTGTTACATACAGGTTGTACACATTTATACCTTCTCTTCTCGTTATCTGATCTGGCGGCTTCGCACGTCTCAGATTTCACATCTTTGCTTTCGCCGTATTCTATCTTGATAAAAGTGTACTGCTCGTTGCGATTACACTTCTGGCCGAAGTCGTACAACTTCAGGTTCCTCATCAACGGTTCCTTGATAAGCGAACACTGGGTAACCGCGTCCGTTTTACAGGGTTTGGAAACTTCGTCCGCTGCTTCCTCGGATTTAGTGGTTTTTAGTTTCGTAGGAATCGGTTGCATCAATTTTCTTTTCCGGCTGATGACCATGGATGTTTCACTAGTCTTTGCGATCTTTGATTTCTTGTTGTCGCCTCTTACGGTGATACTGTTATTATTTACAATCTTATCGTCGACGTCGCGTTTATTTAATTTTCCAGGTACAGTAAGATTCTTGTGTATCCTATTCTCTTTCAACGCCTCGGACTTTTTAATAGCAACCGCCGGCTTATCCTTAATGCGTTTACAGCTTCCGATTTTAATCAGTCTGCCGCGAGTTTTGAAGGTAGCCTGTTGCCCGGATATCTCGGGATTAATTTGACATTTGTTTAACGTACAGATCCCACCACCGAATCGTTCGCACGAGTGCTTCGAGTAGGTGTTGCTGATGCACCGTAGCCGTCTGTTCCGCGGACCACGTATTTTCGGACCAATTTTCGCGTCTATTAATAAATTCGCAATCTCTCGTCTCTGTTTCTTATTTATGTGCTTCTTCATCGACGACTTGATCGCTTTTACCGTTCTCAAACGCGTCCTCATCTCGTTTCTGGTTCCTATGTTCTTCTTCGTACTCTTAGACGACTCCTGCAGACAATTGATCTTCTTTTGTTTCGCGATATTACTTTTTACGTGCTTGCTGTGACCATTCGAATGCAAAGTGTTCTCCTCCTCCACCTCCGGTGTATTTGAACCGTTACACGCGTTAAAACCCATTACACTTTGCTCTAAAATGTTCGAAGATTGCACTGACCTCTTCTGCAATTCTCCGTTCATCATCTTTCTAGATAATCTTCTGTGTCGCCTGAACTTGTAATACCTTGGTGCGGGTAAATCGTCCGAGCTATTCTTCTTTGCCTTCGTTTCTTCCGTAACATCTTTCTGTGTTCTGATTTTGCTCTTGCTCTCGGGTTGAACTATCGACAAGTCGCGCGTTTTCAATGCCACAGACTGTTCCGATGTTAATCCTATCATGTTACTCATGAGCAGTTTTGATAAAGGATGACACTTATTGTTGATCAAGTGCAGAATTTTATCCGGCGTCAATGTGTCCAAGGAGTCGAGCGATTTCAACTCCTGCGACTCTTTCAGTGCAGCTATGCCTGTTGCACTGTCATCCCCGTAAAAAGAATTTGTCAAATTTAATATATCACTGAGCGCATCGGACGAATTGATCTGTTGTACCTCTTTCGAATCATTCGTCGCGTCTTCGTGCGTCTCGCCGACGTTGCTCTCACGTTTATAACAAGAATTTAAATTTACGTCCGTGGGACTAGAACACATTGCTGTGCTCGTATCTTTAGCTAACTTTACTTTCAGCGTATCCGGCTTTACCGTACTAGACGAAATATAATCCACACGCTCATGAAATTCATTCGCTCCGATCGTTTGTACTTTTCCATCTAACCTTCTGTTCTTATCCTTACTAGATAAACTTACGGTTTCCGCTTGTGGATTTGCTCTGGGTAGATTAAGCGGTTGAACAGTTCTACAAAACGACGGTAAAGTATTCCTCTTGACATCGTGTTGCGTATTGTGCGACGAATCGTAAAGCCCAGTACGTATCGAAATGTTTGTGTTGTGGGCTTTGGATCCTTGCATACTCATATGGGTTAACGACTTGTTCTCAGACATGACGGACGTACTGGCTGCATTAAATGTACAGTCCCCATTCCCTTTTTTAAACACGTGTCGAGTTACTATTGCGCTTTCAGAAGCACCTCGTTCCTTCTCATCGAACTTTTTACTCTCAAAATTCGGGGATTGCAAAGATCCGCTTGCCCTGTCGTGTTTCCCCTTTTGTGCCTGTTCAGAACTGTGCAAGTATTTTTTAAACTCATATGGGCTCGAAGAAGAGCTCTCGCAGTTGTTTTGAAGAGATACAGTTGTCGGAGTAGACTGCTTGATGCTCCAGGATGGTGGATCTTGATTGGTTAAACGTAACAAAGCGAATTTGTAATATTTCGTAGCATCCGAATCCATAGCTATCCAAACATTTGCCACGATATACAGACCGTCGTATCTGTAACCAGTTTTCGGAGCAAATTCGTTGAACAGATTGTAACTCCTGATTAATCTCAGTGGTACTTGACTCTCATAGTTTTTAATCAACGGATCCGAGTCAGACTTCTCGTCGAAACACCTCTGACCCGTTAGAGTGAGAAAGTCACCAAGATCAATATCTTCGTTGGAGTTAATGCTCGAAGTGCAAAACGAGGTGACTCCGAACGGTCCGATTTGGGCATTTTTGTCGAAAGGATCGTGAACACGGTCCCTGGAACAGTCCATGCGGATACCCCACCAAGAGCCAGGTGGAAACTCTGGGATCGGTCCATACGTGTAATTCATAACCTAAGAAGAAAGAAGAAGATAGAATTGGTTTATGCAAGAATAAAAACAAAACAATTAGATTAGATTAGATCTTACGTGTTTGTTACTCCAAGAAGTTGCTTGTACGTCTTCTTTGGATACTTTTAGCTGACAGTTAGAATTAAGTTTGATAAACAATTTTTCCAGATCTTCCCTGGATTTCGCGTCCATCTAAAAAATTGATCGTAGATTTATAGTTTTTCGTTTTTTCACATTTGTACACTCACAAGATACAACACTCACTTGATGCCTGCGGCAAGACCCATGTAGCATTCTCTCATTCTCTTGTACAGTGTTCGCACAAAGGATCAATGAACCATTGTTCCTCGCCATTTTATAATAGAATTTTATTTGCATAATAGGCAATAAGCATAGGCACTAACATTACACACATAAACAGCGAATCATAATATGTTTTCTGCTTATGTGGTGCAGCCAAAATCTTGAAGGCACGTCGATTACTCCGTTTGGGAACCCTCCTTTCGCATACCCTCCCTTCAATTATTCTACACTGTTTGGAGCTCGAACAGATCCACGTGTTCCAACTTGTTTCGGAACCGATATTTTTTCCTCATTATCGGACGTAAATTAGACACGGGATGAGTTGCTTCAAAAACAAATATGGCGTACTTTTATTTTGTCTCGTGTGTCCGCTACAACGCATCGATCACGTATTACGTCGTGCATTTCGGACGAGTGTTGTTCCTCAATCGTTCATTTTTTCCATTGTTTTCGTTATAATGTAGAACAATGTAGAACGAACAGTAAAATAGTTGAACCACGAACGATGCGATTGTGATTGCGATGAAAATATTTCAGATCAAATCTATACTTTGGAGCGCATTGTGGTACCGCTGGGTACCGCTATACCTCGTCTGTGGTGGTACTATCAGACTATCTGCACGAGCAAATCATTCGAGGGGAATACCGTGAGAATTTCTCCCACCTACATATTTAGATACCACAGAATGTACATGTAGCTCTGTGACTCTATACTCTATATTGCACGGTATAATTCATGACGAAGTAATCGTCAGTAATCGTGTGGATAGTTGCCCGAAAAATGCAACTTGTAAATCCGTAGAGGCACGATGTTTTTAAAAAATGCAAGGATAATCTCGTTCTACGGGAAAAGGGCTATATTATCTAGCAGTTCTTCCTTGAAAATTCCAAAACGCAATAGTTATTTAGTACTGTACGTATTGTCACGAGTATCTCTTAAAAAGGGGTTATTTCGTAGAACCTGTTAATTAGTCCAAAATTATATCTTATCCCAGTACTTCGAATACATAAAAACAATTCCTTCGTGTTCGAATGTAGCGTTCCAGAAATCGGAGAGGATTTGACAGGGAAAGATCCCTTGTTGAAAGAAGATAAAAATCCGGAGTTCAATACCATCACCGTAGAGAAATGTATAGCCGCTATTGGCAAACAATCGTTAGATTTCGAGAATGAAGTGAGATCCTTAGGGGAGGATCTAAAAAGTAATTTTATTCGAATATTTTCCGATACCTTCCAGCGTACATTACATTGTAACAGCTCGTGTTGCATAATAAACAAATTTTTCTTTCAGACGAGGAGAATGTAACTGTAGAGAGTCTATTCAAAAATGTGTTGGATCCTATAGAACAGTTATACGCGTCCCTGTATATTACATGGGGCATTGCAAAAATATTGTATCTCGGTAACCAAAGTGTAATGCCCACACAATGTTATATAGGTATTCACGAACGTGCCAGGAGAGCTTTATCTAGTCGAAATGTAAACGTACCGATTTATGAGGCATGCCAAAGCATCATGTACGATAAAGATATTAAGTTGAGCTCCCAGCAAAGAATGATTCTGAATAAGATCATATTAGAGGGTAAGCTAAATGGATTAGATCTGTGCAGCAAAGACAGAGAAATACACTCTGAGTTAACGTACATGCTAATCAGAAAGTGTAAGGAATATTCACAAAAGTTACAGGTTAGTAAACGCTACGGTGTTCGAAAACATTTATAAACATTTGATATTGTCGGCAGTGTTTTTATGTTGAGCGCCATAACGTATTAAAGTAACATAGTATAAATACCGATGTGCTCTTTCGTAGGTGGCAACCAGTCAGTTTAAATTTGTAATAAAAGATGCTTCAACTGTGAAAGATTTTCCAGAAGAGCTTCTAAAGTCTATGGTAACGGACGAAACGCAATACACTGTTGGTCCTTGGACTGCAACATTAAATCCTGCTATTATGATACCATTCATGGGTATAGTGATACAATAAATATATTTTCAATATTACTGAAAGAGAGATTCTAGAGAGATTAAGTATGTTTATTGTTGTACGCTAACTAGAATATTGTCCTGACCATTCATTGAGATGGAGAGTTTGGGAAGCAAATGTTACCAAAGCATCAGTATTGCAAGACAGAATGGTACAAACTAGTACTCTGCTGGAAGAGATTCGGCACCAAAGGAAGAGACGGGCACAATTACTAGGATATAAAACATACGCCGATTTAAGTATGGAAACTAAAATGGCTGAAAATGTAGAACATGTTTATCATACGTTAGACACTTTACTGGAAACAGGTAAAATTTTCGTGGTCGTCAATGGAAAGTGACAAAAGAACAATGTTCGAATCTTTCTTTCCACACAGCTCGTCGTTCCCAAGAAATCGAATTCAAGGAAATAACTGCATTTACGAAAGAAAATGCTTGCGAAAGATCGCTTCAACATTGGGACATACCATTCTGGAGCAAGAAACTACAACTTAGCCGACAAAAGTAATTGAGAAGTGAGCTTTATCTAGGCACATTGGAAAATCTTGAAATGTAATATTGTTTCATGGTCATTCAATTTATAGGTTCAAGGAAGAAGATTTTAAACAATATTTTCCACTACCAAAAGTATTATCTGGCACATTTGAATTCATTGAAAGGTTATTCAGTATAAAGATTGTCGAAGCCAATAAACCGGACGTTTGGCATAACGATGTCCTATTTTTCGATGTCTACGACCTAAACGAATCAAGTACCACACCCATAGGAAGCTTTTATTTAGATCCTTATGTAAGGGACGACGGTAAAGTGAGGATATCGCATGATGTTGGTTACATGGTGCCCCTGAAAAATAAAAGCAAAGCAAGTGGAACGAAACCATTGGTTGCTTTGATATTTAATTTCCAATCGCCATTCAGGGAAAGGCCTTCTTTATTGTCATTTAAAGAAGTTAAAACTCTTTTCCGAACGGTAACTTTTTTCTTTATAAAAACGATCATCGCTTTCTCTGGCACTTTTGTTTGTAATTTTAAATGTTGTTGTCTAGTTTGGACACATGATGCAACATATATGCACAAAAGTGGATTATTCCGACATATCTGGACATGCGAATATAGAATGGGACGCAGCATTTATCTCTGACTATTTCTTTGAAAACTGGTACATTGCAATTTACTCGATTCATTTCTAACGCTGTTCTATACATGTAACATTATGATTATCGTCGCAGGTTGTACGAACCATCGATCTTGCAACAAATCTCCTCTCACAATGATACGGGAGAACCATTATCCGCAGAGATGATTAAAATGTTGAAAAGTTCAAAATCGCATTTAGCTGGATACAATTTATGTAAAGAATTGTATTTATCGCGATTCGATTTGGAGTTGCATACTAGGTAAGATCGACCGAGACGATAGTAAATAGTAATATATTGAATCACTTTTCTTTTGTTTTTAGCGACGAATTTTGGAACGACATAATGAATCGCATTTGGGACAAACACTTTGTTTTACCACAACAAAAAGTGGATTGTCACATCTGTTCGTTCGAGACTATTTTTAGCGGAGATTTCGCAGCTGCTTATTACAGGTGAGACAGAGGAAGCGTGGAAGGAAAAGTTGTAAAAAGTTTCAAAATCTTGAGATCGTAATAATTTTTGTTACAGCACTATTTGGTCGCAAATGGTTGCTGCCGATTTATTCAATGCTTTCGAAGAGAAATCATCGAAAAATTTAACGGACGAAACGATACAAGAACTCGGTAGCAGATACCGTGCAACGTTTATGGGCTTGGGAGGAAGTCAACCAACGAGCGAGGTTTTCCGAAAGTTCAGAGGCAGGGATCCTAATCCAAAAGCACTTTTGATAAATATGGGATTAGATGTTGACGCTAGTATGTTAGAATCTGATGTCAAAAAGCAATTAAAGAATGTATAATATATCTTAAAGATATAACAGTGTAAGAAACTTAGTTTTCTTTTTTGTATAATAAATCAGGAAATGTAATTTATATAAATGCGAATATTGTAAAAGTTTTATCTTTCATTGTTCACAAGTTTATTTAATTATAACATAATATACAACTTTCTATGTTTACAGTGTTCAGTTACTTACAATAACTCTTTCTGGTACATTGTATCTCAAATAGAAGTAATGTGTTTCTAAACCAGTAAATATTTGAAAGAATAAAACCTTCTTTAATTGTAAAAGATTTTTACACGTATTTACAAAATGTTTATCGTTCACATGCTTAAAAGTATGTACAGTTCAAATGCACGGTGAAGTTTACATACAATGGAATTTCTTCAATTTAAAATTACGCTTATCTTCGTTTAAACTAGTGACACGACGATAATAGTAACAAACAGAAGAATTATTACTATCCAATAGCCACACGTACGATCCTTGGTACTGATACGTTGTACTTGTTGCGTTTTGTTAATTAATGATTCATCGGTTGCGTCCATATGATCGGCTAAATTGTCGATTATTTCTGCATAAGAAAATAAATTGTTAAGCAAATCTTCTCGCGTCTTCTCGTTTACAGTATGAACGAATATTGATGTACTTCACCATTTTGATAATCTACTTCGTTAACAATGTTTTGACCAATCTCCTTTTGCCTCGCAATGACTTTACATAATTCTTCTAATCCCTTGTCTTGTTCTAGAAAATATTAACATGATATTTCAATGGGAATGAACATAAGAGAATATAGGTATCACAGCTGTACCTAATAGAATCCTGTCCTGTTCGAGTCTCAGGTCAGTAACTGTTCCTCCTATGTCTATGAGCTTCTCATCGTCGTCGTCGGCTGCCCAAGAAGTTGTGCCACCGTCCGCAAACGCTGATGATGTTGGCGCAAACAAGTTGCTGCGGGAATTCGCATAACTGTCTGTACGAGCATGGTACAGTTTCTGCAATTGTATGTCTTTACTCTGTAGTAATTCTATCTGACGTGTCCTCCGTTCTGCTTCTTCAAGAGTTCTTTTTACTATGTTTTAAGGAAAACATTTATGCAAGATAACAACCACAGAAATGTGTGTCAAGCATGGGAGAAAAGGATACATAGTTTTTGATCTTAATGCGTCATCCACTTTACTTCTAAGCCGTTGAACATCTAAGCTATACTTTTTCAGACGGAGTCGCACAGTAGAAGAATAATGCCCGTACGCTTTCGAAGCCTTTGGAAATTTATTACGGGCCGTAAGTTGTTCCATGATGCTTCTGAACAGCTCCTCGCAGGCATCGTACTCTGTTAACCTGTTCACAAATAAGATATTGATGAAAACATTCTGGAAAAAATCAATTGTTGCATGAATCATAATCTTTACCAGGGGTCGGTGTCTTCGGAAAAAAACGGTATCATTTTCGAGGAATTATTACGCACTCTTTTGACGTACTAGGGATTGTATCGGTACTACATTGACACTCGACGATAATACATCGGTAGTACAGACATCTAAAATTACATAAATATATTGAAACATTCCATAATCTTAAATATTTCGTGACAGGTTCTTATAAATCCAATATTCGATGTAATGTCAAAAAGACAGGTTGTCACTTTAGTCAACTTTAGTGTGTACTCCAAGATAATTTGTATACGATATAACTGTGTATATATCTAAATATTGTAATTTAGCGAAGTTCTTTATTCTTCGATTGAAGTTATTTTACTTGCATATAGAATATAGGTATAACTGTATAATTGCAAATGCATTCATAAATGAAAAGAAAATGTTGTAAATACGGGCACGACTTCCAATAAACGATTTATCTTAAAGAATATACAATAAGCGCTGCTTATCATCCGTCCACTTAGAATACGCTCGAGAGTAGACGAAGCTATTTCGTTTTTGCTCTTATTGGCTAGCGATTTGTTATTGCAAATTGTTACGTGTTACTCAGTGTTACTTGTCATAACGTCATAACACGAACCACAGAGCATTCTTACAGAGGCAACACCAGGCAACACTTCAGCGCGTTTTTTAGTGGTCAATTTTCTGTGCGCTTGCGTCCGTAAGTTAGTCCCTCATGGATACATCAGACATCAGACAACTGTATGACGTCACCCTTATTTTTAGATTTCCAATGCACTCTCGTAATTATTTCCAAATCGCAGTGCATCTACCATAAAGAAAATTCTTCCAGCTTTCATTTCAGCCCTCAAAAATGGCAAAATCATTAAAAAAATTGCCAGAATCCAGCAAGAATCACTTGCTGTGTCAGGGACCTGTAAATGTAAACGTATGTGACAATCTGGGAAGACAGTGGCGCCTCCTGTGGCGAAATTGCGAAGTTTCGCGCAGGGGTCCAATTACCGGCAGTTGTTCATGTACCGACCTGTCGATAACGTTTGGTTACCAGTTTGAGCGTTTCGCCGCTACGTCAAGTAGCGCTGTACGGACCCCTGAACGGAGCAAATGATTCTTGCCAGAATCGCGTTGCCCCTTATGGCACAAACGGCAAGAATCATTTGCACTCGAATAAAAAGAAATATTTTGCTATCTTTTTTATTTTTAGAAGATTTAAATTAAAGTTGATTAATTAAATGGGTTACTATTTATTTGGTGATCATGACTGACTCATATATTGTCATAACTAGACTCCGGATTTTATGTATTTATAATAAAAATATGAGCAAGTGCAATTTAAAACAGTGAATATATTAAATGATTTTGAAAATATTAAAATATTATTTTCATCATATTAAAATGGTTAATGAAGAATATAGATTTATATTTAGCTCCTGCACCTTGCAATTGATGCACAAATTTTTGGATAAACATCGGGAGTCTAGTCATAACAATACTGTACTTTTGATTCTGTTCACGTCCCATATGCTCGTTTTGCCAGTAGCGCTTGTGACCTTAAAACACGCTGACGTGTCTGACCGGTTGCATATTCGCTTAACAGTTTCATGTTTTTCTTGTTGCTCGCATACTACTTCCGAGAACGCTACACTTGATTTTCCAGTAATGGCTTGCATTCGAGTATCAAGTTTCCATCATCGTGTACCGACGATGACTTTTGCTGTTTGATATTTTGTAGAAGTAGATGCTGATCATTGGTTTGTTGCGGCTGGAATGAGAAAAAGGAGGAAGCAGCCGAGGACAGGCAACATAATATGGCCCCTAAAACAGGAATTTGACTCCTAACCCCTGGTCAATTGCGGCGCTATATTTAGCCGAGAAGAGCACGCTGATCATCGATTCAGTGGTGTGTCGATCGATGCTCAAACACCCACGATCCACGATACACGTCTCGCAGATCCACGAATCTATTTATGTATTGTATTTGTTTCCTTATTATCCTATTGAAGGAAGAGGTGGTTGTTTAAAGTGCAGCCAGTTAGAATAATCGTTTACGTTTACACGCACGAGAAAACAATTGACGCTGATTACAGCTCGTAATGTATCGCGTCGCCGGAAGTTGGATATCATACATTTTCGAACGTGGGAGCTACTTGCGCAGCTTCTAAATTCATATCCAAAATAAACATGTTAGATTCTTTCAAATATAAACGATCGGCCAATTTCCGGGTACGAAGACATTCATGCCGCGTGTATTCACAATTTTATTTATTATTTGTTTATGCTGAATTGCCATTTAAAAACCTGTAGAAAGCCGCTCGAACGGAGTATTTAAAATCGTTTTCTCGGTACTGTAACCACAAGAAAGTCGTGGAAAAATCGTGTGGGCAGATCGCACGAAACAAGGAGAAAGACCGTATGAAGCAATTGGCAGTATGTTTCGGCTCGTTGAACCAGTAAATTGATCCAGATCACGAATTTTCGTCTTCCTACGCGGGAAGACTCAATTGCAGTGCTAATGGCACACGTGCGCCGCGGTGGTCGCACGGTGACTAATTACGCTCGCAATTGTAGAATTCCTGATAACGCGGTTGCGAAAGCGTAGGCATCTGACATTCGTGAACTCTTCTACGAATTGATAATCCCGAAGTTCGCTTCCACGTAGTATGCACCAAGTTTTATGCGAACTCGCGAGGAGAGCCACTCGGACGAATTAATTACTGTACAATCGCGCGCCAGTAGCCGGCAAACAAACTGTGGAAAGTATCCAAAAATTACACAATCAACGGTCGAATAACGTCTAAAGTTTAGCTTCTACAATGATAGATACTCCAATGAGAATGATAGATGCTCCATCCTCATCCCCAGATGGCAACATAACCTGTGGAAAGTATCCAAAAAACGTTTAAACTTTAGCTTGTATCTTAGAAGTCTGTTAGGAGTACAACAAAGACGACAAGCAAGTTCACAAATTTCCTGCGAGATATAATCTTCGAGGGAGAGAAGAAATTTCTCGAAGAGGTTCTTACGGGCGTTCCCATAGTCGCGACGCGACGGTTCCAGGAGCCGTTGTGTATCAAATTCGCTCTGCTCCGAAGGAATTCGGAATTGGAGATGTTGTTCCCCGACATGGGTCCCTCGTTCACGATAGAACTCGACGTTGTTGTAGACTTTCCTGGAACAAGCGTGTATTCTAAGAGAAATATGGCCAATAGGGGGCGTTCCAGTGACTTCGTGACGAGACGGATGCAACGTCAACAAGTTGCAAATGAAAAATATGCATGCTCATTTCGTTCGGGTCGCTAGAATTCACTTAAACTCGTATTAAAAATTACTAGAAAAGATATAATACTCTGTTCGCTTGCAAAATACGCGTTACTTCCGTGAAACTCAGCGGACACGAGCTCGAATATTAAATGTTTATTAAATCCATATCCGGATCGAAACGTTGAGAATGATATAAAAATTTGCAAAATTGCTTGTTATGATCCAATCGCGTCGCTCTATGCGCTTGCTAATTTTTAATTTAGCCATTGGACAGGAATCACTGGGTCAGCCTCGACCCAGGTTGCCGGCTAATTTTAGATCTTAGTGATTTATAGTTAGACTGCGGATTTGATGCATTTATGATAAGAATGGATAGACCAAATGTAAAACAGTAAAGACATTTGAAAAATTTAAACACCCTCCTGCATTATTTTTAACTTCTTAAAATGATTAAAACCAATTTTTATTTTGCATAGAAATCTGCAATGTACAGTAGATTTCATTTATAAATAAGATAATAAGACTTTCTATCAGTTGGATCGAAGCGGAGGGCTATTGTACCGGTCGAGGAGGCTGCGTCTCGTCGATGGATCACTGATCTACGCCACTGAGATCCAGGGACGAAGGCGCTGCTGTAATCAACTCGAACATGTTTTCTGCTTCCGACACACGAGTTACGATTCAGTATGCCCGAGTCTGTCGAGCACGTTGGTTGCTTCTTTCTCGTACCATTTCAAGTTCCACTGTTCTTCGATTCAGCTTCAGTCAGATCGCCTTATCACTGAACCTGCACAGTGCCGCATCTGTTTACCAAACAGTAACTACCAGATTACAAGGATTTTTCACACAAATTTAAATCATCTCGACGACCCCAAGACTTCCGGTGGGTGCCGACAAATCAACTGGAAAAGATTCACAGTAGAAATCGGGCACAGTGTTCCGAAAGAAAGCTATAGCTGTACCAAATTTTACATAACTTCAAAAAGCTGAAAACAATACATCTGAAATTCTTTCGATCGTTGTACCGTTTTGAATCGCACCTATCCATTTTTACCGTAAGTGCGCAAAAACCGTTGTCTAGTAATTAGCAATATTTTTCGCCTGTTAGATTTTGGGTCTGGTCCAGCTAGCATGCTGTGCTCGAAAAACACTGTGTGACCGTTCGAGAAGACGAGTAGGGGAGACAAAAGCGAGTAAGGGTTCCGGTGGCGAGGGGGGCCGAGGGAGTCGAAAGGGGGTCGAAAGGGTCGAATCTTCGATATTCTCTCCAGCGGCGGTCCTGCTCCTCTGGACCTCCTCCGGACCTCCTCTGGACCTCCTCTGGCCAAGAAAAAAACCCACCGGACTGGTTTTAAAGAGGGCCAGGTCGAGGATGCGGGACATTTAACGTCTTGATCCTTGCGGCGCGGCATCCGGAGATCTGTGGGGTCGGACGAGGCGGCGTGCGACAAATCATTAAGGCGACAGATCATTTTCACGGGCGTACCTGACTGCACACCGATTCATCCGCAGAGGCTGTTGACACGAGGCCGCTAAGCCGGGATGCCCGTCCCATGACAGTGGACCGCCAATGGAAGGAGAAAGTGCAAGCATGCGGTGCTCGTTATCGCAGCTCATTTAGCGATTGCGTTATCGCCGAGGGGCCGTAGAGAAGCGAAGACGCGAACACGCCGCCAAACGCTTGACCAAGTCCGGCGGTCAAGCCAGTCGATAACAACTCGGCGACAGATAGCATGGACTTCGTCGACCTAATCGGTTCATCGATGCTCGAGGAACGCGGCTCCTTGACTCGTTCGTAACCTCGGCTGACTTTGTGCGCGATTAGAGGACAGATTTTTCGGTGTTTAGACGGATCGGTAATTTTTCACGCGTTTATTTTCCTGCATGCTTCTGCGAAGCGCGATGTAAAGTGTCGGCCACCAAGTGTTCGATCGGGCCTGAGTGTGCGCAGAGAAGAAGATCTTCGGAACTTAGGCGATCGAGGACGACATTGGAGGAATTGATCGCTCACGTGCGATGTGAGCTACCACCCGCCTGAGACCTGTACATACAGAAAAGAGGATATTCAGTGTTAGAACTTTCGGTGGCTGAAGAAGACATTGGATAAATTGATCTCTCACAATTATCTTTCAACATGTGCTTGCCGGATGTGATGTAAAGAGTCTCCTACAGTGTCAGCTACCGTCGGCCGAGATTCCGAGGATACTCGGGTGAATTCGGAGAATCGTACCGATCAAGATGACTTCCGTGCTACCGGAAGAGGAGAGCCGAGTCGTGAAGCTGAAGCAGAAGCTGATGAACGACGTTCGGGGTAAAGAGGAGGTGCGCTCCTTCCTCAGCTTCTCGAGGGAGAACCTGAGCATCTCGCAGTCGGAGCTCGAGCAGGGCTTCAACAAGCCGTGGTTCCGTCCTCGGAGACACACCGTTCTAAGCGTGCTCGCGCTTGCGATCGCTGTTCTCTGCTTGGGCCTGGAAACATGGAAGCTGCGATGCTCTTTGACGAACGCGAGGCAGATCGAGGAGCTGAAGCGGGACGTGGAGACCTTGAAGCACCGGTTCCTCCAGCAAGATCTCCTGGACGAGCTGAAGGCGTTCGAGGAGCAGGTGAGTGGCAATACAGATCGCTGCTTTTATATTGTTTTCAACTCTGCAAGGTTAGTCAGGTTGAGATGAACGTAGCTCCTGCATCTTGTGATTCACGCAGACGATTTTTATCCTGCCAATCTAGGTAACGAGATTATTTATAACAGTGGTATATCGTTTCACTTGAACCACAGAGTGCCCTCCTATGTCGCTCTGGGAGTATCGTATCGCGGACAAGAGAAACGGATCGTCGTGACGGTGGTCGTGAATTCTGATATTAATTACACGCAAATAGCCCGAATCGCATGTAACAAAACGAGAAATCGGGTTATCGAGCGTGGTACGCGTGACACGAGAGGTCGGTGATAGGCCGAGGGACCACGTGCTCCTTGTTGGCTCCCTAAACGGTTCGACGACCCCTCGATCGCGGAGAAAACGTAGCTCGGTCGGTCTATCGAAGCGATTATGCAATTCCCCGCGAAATCTTAACGATCTTAATGACTTCGTTATACATATATCTAGTCCGAGATCGAAGCGAGGTATTGCTGTGCTTTTATCGTTAGCTTTATGCTAGGAGAGGAAGTATACATATGTATGTATAAACGGTTGAAAATCATTCTGAGCGCAGCTGTACGCCGGCGAGCCGAGCGACGAGGATGACGATGATGACGATACCGACGACGACGACGATGACGACGACGACGATGGCGACCCGGGGGAGGCGGACATCGAGAACGCAGACTACGACATCGCCTACGACGTCGGCAACGACGATAGTAGCACAGCTTCGTCGGAACGTCATATGTTGTCTTCGGCCATTCCAGACCCTCCACCGTTCTACCCGTTCAGACCCTCCGATTTCCCAGATCACCCGTCGACCAACGCGCCTGTGCCATCCCCACCGGATCCTCCTGGCGCTGATAAAGCCGTGATGAAACTGTTGACGGCGGTGCGCAAGGCCGAGGTCAAGCATGGCCAGGAACCGAATGCCCGGGACGGTGGTCACAGGAACGCGGAGAAGGATCGTCACCTGGAAGAACTAGATCATAAGAAGTCTTCCGAAGAGCAACGGGGCCAACCGAAACTGAGTACCAAACGGAAAAGGGACGTTCCAGGCACTAAAGAGACGCTGAGCCGGTTGCAGGAATGGAGAGCCGCTGTGAAACAGAAGCGCAACCTCGACGACCACGGGACCCCGAAGAAACCGAGCCGGACGAGACACGTCAGGTGCGGAAACCTTCTCGCAAGATTGACCTTCAGTTCCAAGGTCAAGCTTCTTTTAACACGTTCAATCAATTTTGATTACGATGACCAAATTACTTCGCTTTTGTGGGATTTTTGCTTCCTTGGGAGTCTGTGACAAAAGTTTAAAAGAGGATTGATCTTGAATTTACAAGACGCAGGTCAATTTTTCGCGAAGGTTTTGTTTCTTGGTAGCTGAAGAGTAAAATCGCAGCTTGATACTACTTCCTTGTTTAGGGCCAGGCACTCGTCCAAAAGACACTTCTCCCATTTCCCATCGGGAAATCAAGACGACTCTGATGCTGAGAACTATCAAGCGCAGCCAATGGACTCTCCGAAGGGCTTGCAGGTAATACATACGATGGCTAATCGTGCCAGGTGATTTTACGATCCGCCTGTTCGCGGCAGCCCGGTGTACAGCGGTGTATTTGCATAGCTATCGCCAGGCTTGCTAATGAAACTATCGAAGCACCGTTGTACAGGGTGTATAAAAAGTAATGATCATCCGTTCTGGGGGTGAATCTGCACTTCTGGATCGGTGAACATTTGTAAGAGAAACTTGCCGCACAAAATCTATATACATAAAATAGAAAAGTATGTGTGTATATGTATGTATGAATGATCCCATCGATCCGATTCGGTGGATCTGTCGCACGTGTTGTCAATTTGTAGGGGTTGAAGCTAGTTGTTTATAACAAAGAAAATTGTTGGTAAAGTTGTTTTTTACATCAACACCTTCCACTCATGCGGAAGAGAAAAAGTTTGAAAGACGCCACAGCTGTTATATTATTTTCAACCTATTAACACGTTAACTGCCGTGTCACCCGTATTCGGGTGACAGCAGAAGTTCTCATCGGGCGCACCGACATTCGGTAGCAGAGCACGCATCTTACAGCGGCACGGGTGGCCTGACGGGGATTTTGTTGTAAACACGCGTGGCAGTCAACGTGTTAAACATATCAAGAGTAACCAAATAAATTATTTTTTATGCGAAAGAGCTATAAATAACGTTGCTGTGGCGGCTTATGTGGAGCCCTTTGTGTCCGCAGCATCGGGCTGCCCCTTTAAAAGATCCATCTCTATTTGCAGGTGTCCGGGCACGCCCTCGCCGCTCACTATAGCGCCGATAGCAAGCTGCCAGGTGTGAGCGATTGCCGGCACAGATGCAGGAATTGCAATCTGACGGCGGTGGGACAATGTCACAGGGACAGGATATTCACCGCGTGGCGAGCCACCGATTGGATGCACGGGGCGCTAATGGACCAACACTTCAACATGCACGAGGACGGTAGCCTCATAATACCCAGGGACGGGCTGTATTTGGTGTACGCGCAGATCCACTACGTGGACACGGTCCACGCAGCCGGATTCCGGTTGGAGGTGAACAATCGTGTCATTTTGCAGTGCTCGGTGAGTGGGAAACTCGTTCTCCGGCAATGTCCGGGATACGTCAGCGTAGAATATTTCTCGAATCGCACGATTCCAGGTGGCGAGAACCGGCACGAAGATCGACCAGTCCTGTTTCTCGGCGCAGGTGACGCTTCTCAGGAAGAACGATTCTCTGTCCTTGAAAGAGATCGAGGAGTCACCGCGGGGCGCCATACTCGAGGACATCGACAGTTTCCTTGGGGTGGTCAAACTCGGAGACATACACATGGAGATCCCATGACCGAGACGAGACTTTGAATAACATTTTTCTATTTTACCGCGGGATAATTTTACAAGGTGTTTCTTGATTTTCTACGATCCAAAGAGTGCGTTAGAGTGAGGGTGAGAAGAACAGATTTTGTAGAGGTTTCGCGTCAGTCGTAGCACACCCCTCGACAAACCGCCTCCTGTTCGCGATACAGCCTCGCCCGACGACTGTTCATCGGGATCAGGTCGCCGGGCGAGTGTATTAAGTCGACGATGAAATTCGGCTTGAGCAGCTTCGACGGGAACGTCGTTCGACGACGATCCACGGATATCGAGTTTCCTTGCGGCTGTAGCTGTTTTAACGTCAAGAACTCTGGACATGTTGGGTTCCCCTCTATATAATGATGGAACGACGTTTCCTCGTCTGGATCTTGTGTCTACAATGTTGTTATTTTATTAGCTTTTTATACGTCGTATAACCTCGGCAACTTGCTCACGAGCTGTCGACGTTCGAGCCACTACCCTCAATACCGCGCTCTTAGTGGGAGTAAAGGTTCGAGCTTCAACAACTCGTGAGCAACAAGCCTGTTGTATAGCATACAGGCTGTTCTATTCTAATCGATTGCTGTGTGCAATTTTTCAAATAGAACAGCCTGTATAGCTGACCGGGAGCGCCCGATCAAGAAATCTCAGACATTACTTCGGGGACAGCTATCTCGATCCAAGCCTTCCCATACTCTCCCCGTACCAAAGCAGCGGGTAGAAACACTCTATCCGCGATTACTTTAAACAGTAGGGCCCTCTCGAGGTAGGAACCGATCCGCAAGATCCCTAACGGTATCACGCTGGTCTCTATGGTCGCTTTGATCTCTTTTAAATGGATTTCCAGCTGATGGTCGATGCAGTTGACGAATTGATCGGGTCCCGACATTTGCTTCGCCACGAACTTCGCCAACATTCGAGCGCGCGATGCCACGTAGCTCACGTTTGTCAATCCCGGCTTTGTCTCGGATGCTCTGCGCGAACGATGTACAATGGTTATCGAAGAATAGTAAATAATATTTGTAAAACTTTTTCACCGACGATGCGTACATCCGTTTCGATTCCGCGGCGACGATCATGCATTTAAACAGCTCCACGTAATTATGCAGGCAACAGTCGAATTGCAGACGGCTAAATCTCGCGCCCATCTCTAGACTTTCTATCTGCGCGGACAGGAATACTCTAGGACGGGCGGCACTCTCCAGTATTTCGGTGCTGATATCTTCTGCAAGATCGAGTAGCGTGACTCACGTCGATCACGCCAGAATCGGCGACAATACCTTCTATGCTCAGATGACGCAACGTATCCTGGGATTCCGACGCGTAGTTTGGCTTGCAGTTGACCACGTAAATGGGATCTACTGGGCAGAACTGGAAACGGAAGATGTCGTCCAATATTGGAAACCTGTTCGCAATCCGGATATCGAGACAATTTCAGAAATACACGCCGGTTAAGAGGGAGTCTACTGTAATCCGGTTAGAGGGTTTTGTAAGAATCAAGTCCTACGGGCAGATGCTTTTCCGTAGAGCGTAGAATCCATTCTGGGTGACGTCGTGCAACGAAAGTCGTCCGGTGAAAGCGAACTTGATTGGCAGGTGGGAGTCGAAGAGCGCGTCGATGCACGTGTTCCAGGACGGCACGATCTTCGCGGCGGAGCGGTTCTTCAGCATGCTTTGTTCGAGATAGCATTTTCATCGGTTAGTTACATCGGTCGCGAATCTCTCGCTCGAATACCAAACCAAGGGTCTGGGGGGAGTTCGCTTACTAATTCAGATATCTAGCGTTCACGAAAGCGTCGGCCAGAACCGGATCCACGCATAACAATTGAACGAGCTGGGCGGCTGCGTTCCTCGTTGGAACCGAGCTGACGTCGCATAACAAATTATATAATCTGCTTGGCCCGCGGCACTTCAGAAAAGCGGACCTTCCGAGTCTGTCCACGCAGAGGATAGCGAGAGCGTTGCAGCAAGCGATCTTGTACTCGACCGTCGTTGGACATGTCAGCTGAAATATTACAAGCAACTTTCATTAGCGCTTACAATTCGCAAAAATGTGCCTATGCCTGCTGTCCAAAGGCTCACCTCGAAGGACGTGCACAGCACGTCCATAGTCTCCGTATTGACAATAGCATCGCGTAACGACTGATTCCTCCCTATCGTCGTTAGGCATTGGATGGCTCCGATCAAAATGTCTGCGGTCATCTTCCTTGGTTGTTTCATCAGCCATACTAGATAATACTGAAGGGTCGTGAAACCATTTCGTTTAGTTTATGAATTCTTTTAGCCTTCCCTCAAAACGAGAAATGATCTGTGACTAGACCTAATCGAAACAGCTACCTGGCCCTGCATGTCTAAGAAGTCTTGGCAATTCTTTATGTTGCAATTGAGCAGCTGGTTCAAAGCAAACATTGCTATCTTCCTGGTACTCCACTTGAATGATTCGTTTTTTAATATATCTAGGATATGTATACGTGCTTCTTAGGAAAGTGATCACAGGGGAAGGTAGCTAACATCTATACCTAAAATATTTTTTATGCAATTGCTGGCAGTCAGTTCTTTGGCCGCTTCGTTGTGAAGCGTCATCATGCCGATTCCGTGGCAACTGATCTCGTACAAGTTCGCTGTTACGCTGCTTTGGAGTGCGCCCAATAAATGGTTCACGATGCCATGAGCGTAGAGTGCCTACAGAGCAAACGAGCATCCAATCGAATAATAACATGGAAACGAGAACTTCGGGGTTTCGTCGAGCAAAGAAACGTTTACCTTTCTGCCCATAGGTGTGTGAGTAAGGCGAATCGCTACGTCCAGAGCTTCTATGAAGAGTTTCGAGTGCGCCGCGTCCTCTATATACTTCAGTATCTGCCCGATACCGCCTATGCCGTGTAGCAGCTCCACCGTCGCGGTGTTATCGCACGCCAAACAAAGGACCCTAAGTACCTCCGCGTGGAGATCTTGCCACTCGTCGTTCTGAACCAAGGGAGACGCAGAATTAAGGGGCTACATACACCTTGGTGGACAAAAAATAATTCAACTTTCTAAAAATATTTTTATTCGATCGTAGTTTAAACTGTACTCCTGAAGTACATACTGAAAGTGTGTACTTCAAGATATACATACACATTTTGTAATGAAAATGATTTTTCAGGAAATAAAAATTCTATTTTCACGCTTCAAGGTGTATGTAGGCCCTTCAATATTACAGGACCACACGCAATCCTGTCTTACATCTAGGAACCTTAGCAAAGCTTGGAGACCGTTCGATAGCCTGAAGATCTCCTGCAGCGGTTCATCTTGGTTCCTGTTCACTATGTTGGCTATTACATTCAGAGCTAGCCTTTGGATCTGGAGATAGGGCGAGTCGAATAGGTCGTACACAAGGCTCAAATTAAAGTTCTGAAAGTATGAAAGAAGCGTGTTAACGAGGAACGCAACAGACACGTTAAAGAAATGTTAAAAATCCTCTGTTTAACTGTTCATCCCAGTACACCTTTGTCTCCAAGACCTCTTTCGATCCGACGGGATCCTGCAACAAGTTGTACAGGATCTGCAAGTTGTTCCTCTTGACATCCGGGTCAGGCGACTGAAGCTTTTCGAACAGAAAGTGGAGCTGCGGACACATTTTCAACAGTTGTGCCAGGCCAAACAGGTCGACCGAGATTTCCGCTAATATCCAGGAAGAAAATTCCTGCATGAACAGGTCCTTGTCGGAGATCAGCACTTTCGCGAAGTAACAGATATAGTAATTGCTCTCCACTAAAAAGTTGCGCACGTTGGGAATGAGTATCATTTCTGCCAATAGCTTCGCTGCAAATCTGTGTAAATAATAAATGAACGGTTCTTTTCAATGATGGCTCGATTAACAATATGTTTACGGAGCAACGACTATTTTGTATTGCTTTATAAAAATAACGAGAACGTGTCTATCCAATATTTTTGAATAATATATACCAAAAAGAAAATAATAAATTAGTCGAATAGGACCCGTAAATCTAGTGTTAAAAATAAAACGAAACCTTCGGACAAATAAATCTTCGTGTTCGATCAACGGGATCACGCTCTCCACGATGTCGAGATCGAACAACACTTCTAAATTCTCTTTGGTTTTGCTGCCGTATTTGGAAAGAGCGGCGGCCGCCGCCAAGAGCACAGGTTGTTCTTGGCATTTCAGGAGCAGTATCGCTGTCCCAGGGTACTTTACTTCCAGACGAAGAGGATCGAAGTTGTACTTGCTCTGCTCCTCGCGGTCTACGCGTTCCTTTCCTCTCTCCGAACGTTTCTGTTTCGAGAAACAATCAGACTGTAAAGGAGAAGAGCAGCGAGCGTACAACAATCATTACTTCCGCTTTTTTCGGTCCCATGTTTCTTCGTTTAATGTCAGAAAAATCGTTTACATTGCGTCACGTGATAAACAGTATGTGCACAATGAACGTAGCCGCGATCAACATATCTGAACGATATAAACTGTAAAAAACTTACTCAACGGTGTTCTTTGATATTAAAATACTTGCGACGTGTACTTCGTGAATCTTAAAAAATATATAAAATCTCTCGCACGGTATAATAACGTGTGTATACATATACATATATATATATATTTAATTGTATATAATTCGATTGTGCGTGTTACTGGACGCTTGAAACTTATACGTCTAAATGAACGGTGTCGACGGTGAGAATGAGATCGATTTGACTACAACTACGCGGGTCCTCTAATAATACTACGCACGTAGCTGCGTACAAATTATTCATATTTGTACATGGAAAATGCATTCGTTTCGTTGCAGTAAAGTAATGTGTCTTAGCTTACGCTATTGTAAAATATATTACTATTACATGTTGCTCTCTCGCGAATGGTTATTCGTATATCCTACAAGGCACAACGTCGATCCTTATAAACCTAAAATCGGTATAAAAATGGTATAAAGTAAGTGCAATGGCTCGCGTAATTAATCAAGTATCCTTTAAAACAGAATAAGTTGTAGAAAGCAATTTTAGCAAAATTTTCTTTGCGCGTCACCTAATCTTTTCGGCTTCTCGAGAACTCTCAAGTCGTTTGGTTCAATTTTAAGATTAGCGTTTAAAAAGTTATTCCGATTAAAAGATACTTGATCGATCACTGTATATCGATGTATGTACATTACAAATACAACAATGTTTTTATGGACGGATGAAATATTTAGCTGAATCTTTTAATAATAATAAAATTCAGTCGTCACGCGCCGTCACCCGTCTTCGACGGAAAGTGGTTCTCTGCGCTTAGCGCATTATTATCTCAAATAAATAAGAAACCTGCGAATGGGAATTTTATACAGCTGTCTGCGGGACACCCTGAACAAGATGTGTTTTGCTTTTGCGTAACGAGGTCTGGCTCAGCGCTTTGTTCATCTTGGGATGGCCGTTCGGCGAACTGGTAACGAATCCCTCGGAGCGCATATCTTTCAGCGAGATGTTCGAGTTGCTTCTGAGCGAGGGAGTCGAGCTGAACTTCCGATTCTGCGTTAGGCGATCCTGAATCTTTGCCTCGTTCTGCCTTGTGACTCTAGACCTCAATGGCGGCGCGTCCCGATACTCGTACACGTTCTCCTTGGAGGAGCGAGTTAGATTCTCGATTCCCTCCGAGGGTTCATCGTCTCGAACCATCAGGATGTCCCCGCTATAGTAGTGATCAGATTGTCTAAAAATACCCAGCATTAAAACAACTATTAGTATCTTGCTTCGGGCAAACGTATTAGAAAATCAAGTACCGTTCTCCAATTCCACTTACAATCCGAAAGAGTTATGGATCTTATTATTCGACCGGGGATTTTATGCATTTACGACAAAAATAATTAAGCGAGAGATACAACAAATTAAAACGATTAGGAGTGAAAAATATCGACACATCACTTTCAACTTCGAAGAATTATTCGAGGTAGAAACGAATTTATATCTGGCTCTTGTTTCTTGCAATTATTGCAGACAATGTGTATTTTGCATAAAGATCCGCAGTCTACTTATTATTATGAATTCTCAGAACAGTGAGAATTTTGAAAGTGTGCACAAGTGCTTGAATACTACATGACAGGTGCGGTTGTAGTTACCTGCGTACACTCTGGCAGCCTTGGTTTTGCTGCGTGAATAGTAAGCAGAGATACCGTTGAATTAGTAAATGGAATTCTATGAGTGTTAAGTCTACGGTTTAAATAGATGTAAAACCAGAACCATGTCCCGCATGCTCTACAACTAGATTATCGGGTAGCAAGCCCTACCAGAGCCTGGAGTAGTCGTCATATGGGTTTGGTTCTGTTTACCTTTTCTTACCTTTTGGCGTTACGCCAAAGCATGCAGCACACCACGGATAGCACGATCAGCAGCAGACACGCTGTGGAGACTGACCAGAAGGCGATTTGCAATGGCTGCTTTGGTTCCCACCAATACTGTAATTTCATCCTTATTTTTATTTGTGTGAAGAGTTAGTCATATGACAGAGGAATTGGTGAGAAAGGTATTTTATCATACATTTTTCTTGATTACAATCAGTCATTATAGCAAACGAGCGTGATCTCACCTCGGTAACCGGTGGATACGTAGGCACCAAGCGACCAATAACAGTGGGCAGGTACATGGACCAAAAAGCGCTCTCCGTTTGCCTATAATTCAGCAGAATCGAGCTGTTGAAGGTGGTGTTGATATTCAAATACCGCAATTGTCCCTGTCTGGCGACTTCCATGTGCAATCCCAAGATTTGTGACGGTGTAGGATTCCTGGAAGAAAGCAACGTGATCTCTACGTTATACTGGACTACAACGCGTTTTATAAGCCACATGAAACACGTACCCGAACGTTGCAAAATTTGAATACGCCTTCATAAAGAAGTGACTCATATTGCGATCGTTATCGGTCCACATGTCTCGTTTCAGTTTCCATTTCTGGGGGAAGAATTCTATAAAATTGCATTTCGTTGTTAGAAGATTGTTCGGACAAGTTTCTTAAGCTGCGGACACACTAGCAAGTCATTTGTAATATGTTTTGCTAGTGTATTCGCACCTTTAGGCTGCGTTACATCGCATACACACCAACATCCATGAATGGCGCTCCTGTGAGCCAAAGGAGTTCAATGTCGTGAGGTACTCTTCGCCACTGCGGCAGTTTCAACGCTTCTATAGTTGTGTTTAATACGTACAAGAATGTAGGCACATGCTGTTCCACCAGAAGTTTCGCTACTTTATCGGACGGTGCCACATAATGGAAGTCGGACAACAGCTAAAAAGATAGGATCATTAATTATTCCTATTAAAACTCGCTCTCACGGCTGCGCAGTACGGTTAGCTTACATTCACATACTGATCGCGAATGTGCGTAACGTTATTAGGATCCGGCCAGTAAGTATACATGTATTTGATAGCTTCGTATACACCCTGCGGATTCAGAGTGTAATTATACTGGAGCACGAGTTCCCAGAGCTTTTGGTCGAACGATTCTGGATCTATGGTGTACTGATTCTTTGCCAGTGTGGCGTTGTTATCTGAAATTACGAAAATATTAATAGACTGCCAACGCACGTACTTTGTAGTAGAGTTGGGCATTATTCGTCATTCGAAACAACTTTTCCCCATCTCTGCTTTGCACTTGCTACTTGTTACTCACACAGTATGTACGATGCCTCTTGCGTGGTCACGCCAGCCATGTACGCCAAATTACGTTTGTACCTGTGCTTTTTGATGCTGTCTTCCGGCGTTTCGGTGAAAAAGTGCCAGTCCGATCTTCTCCAGTCTTCGTAGAGATTGTCGCTGGGCACTGTGAAATTGAGGTCGTACACGGGTGCCCACGGGAACATTCCAACGTGCGGCTTCAGCTGGCAGTTACCCAGCTCGAGGAAGCTTCGTCCGTCTTTCAAGCATTGAATCAATTTCCAACTGCTCTCTATGCTACAGCCCAGCATTTCAGCGTATACTCTGGATGTGTTTTGGGCCCTATATTTGTCCATTATCACTGCCCAGTCCGCTAACGGGGAACCCGACTGAGCAATTACTTTCGAGACCATGTCTCTCGTTCTAGGAGCAACCATAAGCAATCCGGCGCTAGCAGCACCAGCGCCTGGACCAAAAAGCGTGATCGCGTCGGGATCGCCGTTGAAAGCTCGAATATTATCGTGCACCCATCTCAACGCCATCGCTTGGTCTAAGAGTCCATAGTTCCCAGGACTGTTCTCATCTCCGGTGCTCAGGAACCCCAACGCACCCAAGCGATAATTAATGGATACCACTACAACATTGTAAAACGCTGCCAACATGTGGCCAGGAAACAAATTACTAGCTCCATGAGTAAATTCTCCACCGTGGATGTAAAGCATCACGGCATACGGTTGAGCTATGCCAGAACCAATGTATGGTGTGAATACATTTAGGTATAAACAGTCTTCGTCCACGTCTTTGACTCCTTTAGTGGCGCCAGTATATGCACTCGGCTGGGGACACGCTGGTCCCCAATCGACGGCTTGTAGTAATTGCCAGCCTCTGTGAGGCCTGGGAGGCCTGAAACGCCCTTCCCTCGTTGGAGGCATGGCGTACGGAATGCCCAGAAATACATTGACAGTCTTCGTGACTCTCTCTACCGGCAGACTGTAAGGCCTGTGTCTTGCTTGTGGGTCGTCGTACAGGTAAACTTTGAATCCTTGCACTTGGCCATAGGCAGTGGTAACAAGAATGTCTCTGTCCAGGGTTTTTGAGTCAGACCGTTCCCTACCCTGAAGGTCCTCCCGCCAACCTCCCAGTATTCCAGGCAGTGGTAGTCTCGACGTGGTATCCTGAAAACAATAACAAGCTGTATAGGATATTCCAAGCAAATAAGACAAGGTGTGTCTTCGAAATGGATCAAATTGGCATTAAACACTTTTTTAAAGCTCTTCCTATGAAGTTTCTTTGATTTTTAAGGGGCTAATCTGTTACCACTAATTTTTTTATGATACAAAGCTCAGCCCTGTATTTTTATTTATATTTTGCCAGGGCGTTTTAGGACAAATACAACGACTTATATGTGGGAGTCCAGATTTCTGCATGCAGATTATAAAATCGGGGTCAAACGACTCTTTGAAACGTACTGTACATTTATCTCGGGAAAGATCGCGGTAGGCTGCGGACGTACTGGCTGCGATTTTCGATCGCATGCAACACACACTGATCTCGCTCGCTCCAATGCGGCTAAACCGCTCTGGCGACAGCGCATTGGGACAAACGAGGTATCGCTCGTGTTCGATCCTAAACGCAGATCAATTTTGTATTTTCGCGGGACGACGCCTATCGCTTCAATTTGTCTGACGGTGTTAGAAGAGCAGTTGAAACTTCAAACGCGTTGAACCAAGCGAGACGAGCGTCATTGAGCGTCATCGCGCCACGCGATCGAAAATCGCATCCAGCGCAGCATAACATCACCGCTACTCATGGGAGTGACCCAGTATGCGAGCGCTTCGCGTGTCATCGATTCCGAGGCGTGTCAATGCAACGTCCTCGCGGAAACGAGTTCGCAATGATCACCTGGTGGATTTTCCACGGGCGTTTTGTGCACGACTCACCTCCAAATGGTACCGGTCGTCCGGTAGTCTCGGTGGTCCTTTGTAAACAGGGTCCAGGTAACTGGGACGGTGCCCATACCTCCTATCCTTGTAAATATAGGTGTCGGTCCTGTGATCCGGCCCGTTAGGGGGCACAAAGACACCGTCTCGTCCATAATACCGGCTGCCGAGTGATATTTGTTCTTGACACAGCACGGCAGACGCGAGGAACCACAGGGAAAAACAGACGCGAACGATCGGCCAGCGCAGTCTGTACACGGCCATCTTACCGCGTGCTATGCCGTCTTGCCGTCCCGTGCTACGGATCACTGTTTCACTGAAACCAGAAAGAGAAAGAAAATGGTGGGGGACAGGTGGGGTATGTCCGTGTGCGGCCGCAGAGAGAACGGACGCGTGACACATTCACATAAACACGATCGCGCTCGCGCTCAAATCGGGGAACTCGGTCTCGACGAGAAACTCACCGCAAACTGGGGAAAAGGGAAAGGCGATACGAAAGTAAAATCCTACACGTAGACGACGCGCGTCGTACGTACGTACGTTCATTGAGGAACTGCAACGAGTTCCTCGCAAAAGGTTAGATCACCAGGAACGTGTTTTCCACGAGGAGAAACACGACCGAACGGTACCCAGCGCAGTCGTTTCGAAATCGACGATGGTCACGAACGGCACGCGAACGGGCCAACACCCTGCTCGTGGTCCGTCACGATCGAAAACGACCGTTTCTCTCGCCGTGGCCTATACCCGTCGATTTAAAACACCGTTTAAATCTTGCGTAGTCAACCAAAATGTATACTCCCGCTCATAAGTCTTAGGGCACCTCTAGTTTTTAGTAACTCTCTGGTATTTCGTATAGATTATGAACCTTTAACTGTATTAACTACATAATGTAAATATAATGATAATGATCCAAAACTATTCTGTATTTAACATGTTTGCACAAATTCTCATTATAAAGAATGATTCTCATTGTAAAGAATGGACATTCAGAGAAATTTTGTAATATTTTTTAGAGGAACCTTATCAACTTGTTGAAAGCATTACAGTAAATGGGTACCCGGTTGAGTACACAAGGGTTAATTATGTCGTTTCCTTCATTTTTTCATTTCTTTAATGCTATCACGGTTGCGTAATCGTTGTTGATCTAGCTCTAGCTAGTTCTTCGTCGAAGATGGTTTTACATTTAGAAAAATATAAGGAAACTGTTGTTAATATACCTGCTGGTTTTTTAATAATGTTTCATAAGGGCAGTGTAATCGAGGACCGCAGCGGTTTTTAGGCGGCCCCTTGCGTAGGCAATCAGAATGTATTGCATAAATGTTGACTTTAAAACTATAAATCGATGTAATAGTCTCCAAAGGGATGTTCGGAACGATTTTGTATATATATATATATATATATTTATATATATGTGTGCAAATTATATGTGTAAAAATAGGAAATTATTAAAGGAAATGTGATGAATGCACGCCTGCGTAAACGATTGCCTACACATAGGGGCACACAGGAAACTATCGTTGACGGATGGAAAATTTAAATTCTGACGTTCACTGCCACTTATCGACGATTTGTAAACCATAAATAGATGTAGCACTGCCGAAGGAATGTATATTCGCGTAACGATTTTATGTTTAGGAAAATATAGAAAATTAGGTAAGAAAATGCTTACCTGAATATAAACCGGTTGCCTGCGCACAGGGGCAAGTAAGGAGAGTTCCGTTAATAGATGAACAATGAATTAACATTTTGAGAAATTTTAACTCTGAAGTTCACTGTAACTTACCGATGACTTGTAGTATCGATCGATGAACCCGTTGGCACGTTATCCAGAGTTTCGATGCGTCATTTTAACGGGAAAAGCGTTTCCAGCGAATCGTACGAGGGAAAACGTTGCTCGGTCCAACGTTTCGTGGCCACTGAACGGTAATGTACCACTCGCGTGTCGCGTGCAAATACACGCTGCGATCGGCCGCCCACTCGCCAGTAAGTATAGCAGCGATGTGATCGAGGAGCGTGATCCACGGGTGCTTGCGATCGTCGAAGTATGTCGTCGCGTGAATGGATGAGGCGGTGTGCCGACGCTCTATCCGGTGCAGAAAATGTTACTAATTAGCCCCTCGCTCGAACCGGATCGTATGCATTGAACAAACACTATGAATCGTATTCTTCGGAAATCGGTGGGAATCTAGTTTGAAGAACACCGTGCACTTCTGTACACTACCGTCAGTACGTTAACAGTTTTACAGAGATTACTGGTTTGAGCAACGGGCACGCTTATCGCAATGAGTATACCTGGTGAGATTAGAACAGTGATGCTCATCGCATTGGTATGAGAATTCTTTGTCCTGCGTGTTCCGGACGTTTATCATTTATTGAACTAACGAATTAAATGATTGTAGGTGGACTGGCCATGATTTCGATTGTCGGAGCAAAAAGACAGATGAACCCGACGATGCATGAATTATTTCAAATAAAGCAGATGTTATATTTTATCTAATAATCGTCGTTAATAAATAACTGTACTTAAAAAAATATTTATAACCAACTTTAAGTGCGCAAAGGAAGCGAAGGTCCGTTTTCCGAGTAAGAATATTTCTCTGTCTGTCGCACTCATGTTTCCATTCCGGCTGTCCTTACTGCACGCGCAGCTGTCCTCTTGGCTCCTGGATCGTTTGAAGAGGAAGATGACGGCAAGCTGAAATTACACGAGAAGAGTTAATAAACAGCCGAGAAATTTAAATTAATAGGAACGCTTGTTCTCAACGTAACAATACTCTCCTCCCTTTCGTTTCCCCGAGACTGTCGGTGCGAAAACCAGAATTTGCTTCGCGCGAGCGCAAAATTATTTGTCAACTCTTCGCGATCTGTTCGATCTCTTAAGTATCCTAATTGCCAGCAATCTTTTCGCCGTCTTTCGGCAAGGGACGTCCAAGTTGCCGGCTAGATTTACGACGTCTGCGAGTCGAGTGCAAAGGGTTAAAAATGTAAATTGATTTACCGATCGGTGAAAAGCAGAAGTAACGGGACAAGCGGTGAAACTTGACGAGAACAGACGCTCCCAAGAATGTCTGGAGTCCGACCGGCGCGGTAGCAGGACAAAGCAAACAGTTTTTTGCCGGTGGTCGGCGTCGGCGTCTCCCCCGCGCGAGTTCTCCAATTTACAGCAATTGCTGGATTTATTAGCCGTTCCCCGCTCGACTTTACTTACATGGCCGCGCGTGTACAGTCCCAGTAAAGAACCGAGCGAAGTTTAATTACACGCTATCCCCTTGGAATCGTCACGGTCCGAGCACCGGGGTCTCGGTTCTGGCAACCGAGAAGCGCGGAAAGAAAGGTCGCTGAATCGTCTCTGGAAAACTTGAAAAATACCAAGTTAGTAGCTGTGTTATCCAAAACCATGCATCAACACTATTCAGATCAGTCTGTAAAAGTCAATTACCATAGTCCGCGTGCTATAGAAACGAAATCCTTTGTCACCCGTCAGGAACATTTTCGATGAAAGCGTTCGTTTTTGTCGGAGGCAGGTTTCTGATTCGACGAGAAACGCAAATTTCCTGAACACGATTGAATCGCGTCTCTATCCTTGTCCGACGTTCGCGGAAAGTTGATTTAAATGAGCGCTATTATGCTCGTTGTTCGTGTCCTGTGGTGCGTACATCCCCCTTTTATGGGAACTTCGACAGTGGAGTGGTCTTTGAACGCGTGGGAATAAGAACGTCGACGTAATTGCCATCTTCGAGACGGCCAGCGTGTTCGATTGTTCATTTAACAATTTAAGATACAAGCTTGTGTCCTTTTCAGTCTATCTGAAATCAAGTATTAGCTTACCGACAGACCTACACATGACCATTTTTGAATTCTACCGATTTTACGAAAACGGCCTGCTGTGCGGCGGTGGATGCGTGAACAATGACTCGAACCCGGGTTTTCACGGTTTCGGATCTGCGAGTGTGCCGGGTCTAGGGTATCAAGGGAGGGGCGACGCATCCCCGACACGTGGTCGGGTTCCTCGGCTGCAGGCGTGCAGGCGTGCAAACCAAGGCACAGATGCACCGGTGGTCGAAGGGTGGGGGCGTTGCGGCGGTGGCGGAGCGGCTCGATGGGGCCCCACTTGTTTCGTCGTAGTCGTAAGGTCGGCTTGTCACTCTAGAGTGCGTTGCCATTCCGGCAACATCGGTCGTGTCCGTTCGCCAGGGTCCTTTCCCGTGCCTCTCAGCCGCGAACCGCCTCCCGAGAAACTCTAGAACGAGACAGTGTGTTTATTTCTTCCGACTTTCCACGATTTTCGGAGTGTCCGGTATATTGTCACGGTTTACCGAGGGTGCGACAGGACCAGTGATACAGTTACGAAGAATGCTCTGACGATCTCCGAACGCTGATCGATACCGATACAATTGTTCGACGCTTTGAAGAAGGTCTAGAGTTTTTTGGTAGTTCGTCGAAGAAGAGAGCAACCGTGTGCAGAGATCATGGCAACAGAAACGCTGTCACGCGAGCTCGACGCGCACATTGTCACCCTGCTGACGAGGATCTCCGCGTTGAAGGAGAACAACGCGGACGTAACTGAGCGGAAAGCACCGATGTCGATCGAGGCGCGTAGCCTCGAGCTCTGGAGAGCGGTCGCCGTCGAGTGCTTCGCCACTTTCCTCTTCAGCCTGGTGGTTTCCGGCGCGGCCGCGTCCTCCGCCGTCTCCGGTAGCGGGCTATCCGTCCTTGCCACCGCTGTCGCCTCCGGGTTCGCCATCGCCGCTATTTCTCTCATCTTCGGACACATCAGCGGTGAGTAACCAACCTCCCCTTCATTTAACCCTTTGCACTCGAAGCTAATCTAACGTCAAAACCAAGATGGTTCAGCCGATCTAGAGTATCAACGGTTCTAGACGATTTTTATGATGTTGAACACGTGAAGTTGATCCTGGTTTTATTCATTCATTCAATACTCTAATTACTCTAATTAATAATAAAATAATGTATTGGACAAAAACAGATTTAGTGACGTACATAGAGGCTTGAATATTGGACTGTCGTCTACTATTGGACTGTCGTCTACTATTGGACTGTTGACCGAGTCGTCATTCGAGCACAAAAGGTTCAGTCTAGCGCTATCTATCTCCATAAATAATGTCGTTCTTTCCCCACGCCTTGAACGATTTGAGAGAGCACGGGATACCACCTGTGCCAATTTTCTAATCATTCACAGACTCGTGAGAATGTCAAACAAAATCTATAAAATACTTGCGCAACCCTTTGTGGGCGAGGATTTTTTGAAATACTATGAACATGTGCCTCAAAGACCTAGAATGTACTGAGGTGAAGTCCTGATGTCAACCATTCGTCTTCAAAGGGTTAATTTACGAAATATCGTTTGAAATAGAACAGCTTTTTAAACCGACATTAAAAGCCCACATGAATCGCTTGAATGGTTCGGGAAGGTTCAAAGTAGTTGCGGACGTCTGTTTCTGTAGTACTCAGAACCGTAAACGCTATAAACGACATTATTTGTAGAGCAACGGTATCGGTTAACGACGCCAGGACGAGTCTTCTGATGGAAATGTGACGGAGATCGCAATTGTCGCGTTCGCAGCCGGCCGTGATGGCTCGTCTCGATTAGCTCGTTAACCGATTCTAGCAGTCGATGGGAATATAGCCCCTTGGAACGCCGATTCAGCCTTTCCGGCGTGGCATCAGCGATTCGCATATTCGCATATATAAATAGATCTAGTCACTCGTTGGAGAGCTCTATTCGAAATTTTTCGGTCGCTTCGTACAGACTATTAGCAAGCTTCGAAATTCTTCTTGTGTCCACGCTTGCTCTGTAACAAAGACAAAGTGGAAACGAGAGCAAACGTGTCCAAAATATTGGACGGGACGTACAGGGGCGAGAATTGTCGCTTTCGACACTCGGAGCCCGTGAACTGATAATAAAACGATAAAACGGTTGTACACGCAGGTGGCCACGTGAATCCAGCTGTCTCGGTGTCTTTCGCTCTCTGCAGAAAGATTTCTCTGCTCCGCGCTGCTCTCTACATCGCTGCACAGTGTGGAGGTGGAATAGCCGGCGCTGCCATGCTTTATGGGTAAGTTCACCTAAAACAACAAACTGAATTCTTATCTTGTTCCTTTCACGTCTCGCTATTCATACTTATCGCTCAGCGACACCCTTTGATCGCAATTATACACGAGTTGCCAGACATAAATAACTACCGTCATACAGCGAAAGAACTAAATGAATTTCTTACGACTTCATAAAATCACCGAAGAGAGAAATAAATTTCTACGTCTTTTAATTATAGCTAACAATTTTTATTTTGCATAAAGATCCGCGGTCTAGTTCGGAATTAGGCACGAGTATGTATTTTCTGAAAGCTTGGAAAGGACACCGCGTGAAAAATGGCTCGCGCAACGACTCCTTATCGTAAAGGGGTCTCCGGGCGAGAGATAAACGGAACGTTAGGGATTCTTCGACTGCGGTGTGCGGAAGAGACGTCCGATGGCAAAGAAAAAGCGAGATACGCGGTCTCCGAGAGAGCAGCTGCCAGATATGGCAGTCGAGGATTCTTGGCCGCTCCATTTCGTGTAGAAAAAACAATGATACATATATTTAGCAGAGTGTCGGTCTCTTCAGCTCCTCGATCGATGCAACGTACGCGGAGCATTTCGAATATTCGAACTTTCGGCGAACAATGCCTAATTTTTTACTTTTAAATAAAGTTTATTCCAGTGTCGATCAACGCGATTGTCAAGTATTCTTCTGCCTGTATGAGTGAAGAAATAACATAATTACGTTAGCATTATGCGGTGTCTTGATGATCTTTGGTCGGTGTATAAGAAATTTCGCCAAAGTATTATTAATCTGTGGGCCGCTGAAGAATCCGTAATTGGACGATCGAGACCGGTCCCGATCATGTTGCGGAACGAGATCTTCCTCCGAGGATCGGCCCGCGGCTGCGACTCGATTCGTGCACGTGCCGTGGTCCCGCTCGTGCGTCGAATATCGCGAGAGAAAAATGGAGAAAAAGGGGGGCCCTGGGGGGCACGACCGGATCTTCGGCTCTGCCCCCGTTCCTCGTAACAACGACCTCCGGGTGTACCTGCCCACAGTTTGGCTTGTGCTACCATTTATTTCGTTCCTCGCTGCCCTCTGCAACCGCCCGAGCTAACAATCTAGAACAAATGAAAAGAATTTATTAGTCTAGAGAAAATTAATTCTGCGACGTGTATCCCGTTACAAATTTCTATCACCTTCGAGCGTATACTGATCGAATCTATCTTTGAGTAAACTGCAGAATTGTGGACGTTACGTATCCGTGACGCTTAAAAACACAGAGGGGACTTTCTTAAATAAATTAATTTTCTTAAAAACCGTGCAACTCGCAACGTGGCCTATGCTAAAAATTGAATACATGCTTGACATAGAACGGGATGATTCTGAAAGCGGAAACGTCGAAACTTCGTGAGCCGAGTACAAGGGTTAAAGTCGAAAGGCTTCTCGCGCAAGGTTCCAGATGCTCGATTTAAACAAAAAGAAAAAAGCAGTGGGCTAGCGAGAAGATTAGAGAGAGAGGGAGAGATAGGGGGGATCGAAGAGCAAGCAAAAGCGAGGAAGGAGAATGGGCAGAAAGAGGCACGCGTAATTGGCAGCGGCGAAAGCGGGGAGGGACGGGGGAGAAGAAGCTTCTTCGAAGCCCGAGCACCTGCCTCGTTCCTCGAGTCCTGCGGCAGGCCACCGCTTCGCAGCTGCCGCAGATGTTTCGTGGACCAAAAAAGATCCGCGAGAAGGTGAGCCCGGAGAGAGAGAGAGAGAGAGAGAGAGAGAGAGAGAGAGAGAGAGAGAGAGAGAGAGAGAGAGGGGGGGGGAGGAGAGGCCGAGGGATCGAGAGCGTGTGTGCACCAAAGACCAAGATAATGAATACCTATGCATGCCAAGGTGGGACAAGTTTCACGACGCGATCGGCTCGTTGAAGGGGAGGACATGCGGTGATCCGGAGGGACCGGGCAGATGTTTCCCTGCGTTTCCGAGGATCATTGTCCTCCCCCTCCTCCTTCTCAGCTTCTTCCATCTCATTCTCTTCTACACTGTTCCCTCGTTTCCATCCGTACTTCTGGCTCTTGCCATTTGCAACATCGGAATTAACCCATTTGCGTCATTCGCGTACGTGCAAAGTATGTACATGCTCTACTTTTTCCGGTCGGGGCATAAAGATAACCAAGAGAAGATATGCTGGTAGAGCGAGCGTGTTAAATAATGTTCAAAATCTGGACTTATAGATTTATAGACTACCCCTATACAGAACAGTATTTCTATCCTAGCCTGTTATTTCTGTACGGGGAGTATCGATGAAATTTTGTGGGGTCCCGAATGTATAGGGGCGTGTTACTGTGCACTGCAACCCTCCTGTGATCCGAGTATTCTGGGGTCCGCGAGTATCCGCGCAACCTGCGTGAACCTGTGACCCGCTGCAGGTTCGGTGCACAGGTTACACTGTGACAATTTGGAGAACAGGTGATCGTACGCGTAAAAATGATCAAAATATTATAGATTAATTTTAAGTTCGACTGTGTGATGTTCAGTGAAGTTAGGACAAAGATTTTACGACACTCGGAAAGTTGATTAATCCATTGAACTTTATCTGGTACATGTTGCAAAACTACTTCCGGTTCCCGGTAGCTAAAAACAGATTAAACTGAAATAACTATATAAATAAAGATGTTAACGTGCACGGTGGGAAACACGCTCGCAATGGGAAACTACGTTCCGCAGGGAGGCGGAATTATCTATTCGCGTATCGGGGTTTATACCGCGATAAAAAAAAATAGAAGAGAATGTTTGCCATCGTGGCGAGGACGGACCCAGTCATCCCTTAGAGACGAGAACCACCCTCTGACCACCATACGACCGCACAAAGAGACAACAAGTGCGCGATATGTACCGAAATAATAATCGAACAATGCTCTAGTTAACCGGTCGAGTTCGTCATCCCTCTAAGGATGCAGTTTCTCTCTCTCTGGGGACCAGGGAGGCAAAAAAGACGACCGGTCGGGGTGAGATACAGCGAGAGAGAGAGAGAGAGAGGGTTGGCGCCCATATTCTTGCATCTGTTGCGAACGAGCCGCGGCGGTGCGGCGTTTGTAAAACACGTATCCTTGCGTCGTCGCAGCCGAACGACAGGGGTTGATGCGCTGCCCCCGCTGCGACAGAGCCCGCTCTGGCACCCTGGAATATAAATAAAAAGGGAAATAGAGACGAGAAAAGGGCCCGGAGCCGATAAATCGTAACACTGGGGCGGGATGGGTAACTAGATATTATGGGAGAATCGGAAACCGCGAGAGTCTAACCATCCGTAAAGAATTTACTATCACCGGGCTACAAGATTTTCCCATTACATATCCGCGCGGGACCCAACGACCAGCCATTCTTTTTTTTTGGAGCACAGACGATGGAGTACAGCGTCCATCGATGACTCGTTTTAAAGCCGAGACGTTTTTTCGTGAAGTTACAACACTTTGAACATGGGCAATTTTTGTGAAATATGTTAGAAACGTTTCTGCTCCCAGTGCTTGGTCGTTCTGGCGTCAAGGGAGTAGAAGGATAAATGGAATAAAGTTAGGAGTGGAAGAAAAGAACCGCGATTTTCCGAGCAGCGCACACCGAGATTTCCGGACGAATTAGTCGGAGTTCCATGGGGGAGAAGAACTCGGAGGTATAAACCTATTTGTCAGGGGAGTTTGCCACCACGGACCGAGGAAACAGCTGTGAGGAAGCAGGTGTGTTGTGACGTCGAGCCAGACACGGTGTGCGCGTGGCTCGCCGGATGTCCAGCCGAGGCGACAGCCCCGCCGCGCGTTTCCTGCCCTCTCGAATCATTGGCAACGCGTTCTTCTTTCAAAATCACGCCTCCGCCCCCTGTATCGGCCGCGTATTCTTCTTCTAAACATTTTTCATGAGGTATTATATTATTTCAGTTTCGTATCCACAAAATTAAAGGAATCATATAAAATAGAAATCTTTTAAAAAACTCCATAACTCTTTGGATCCTCGCAATTTGTGTTCGTCGCTTGTAGAAGTGTCTGTAGAAGCGAGTCTGACATAGCGACACTCATAGCAGGCCAGTAATATCCTAAGCTTCGTGGAGAACCTCTTGATATTGGATTCTTAAGTCCCGCTTTGAATAAGCCGACCTCCTGGATCTCCGTCGGCGGTCAAACACACATAAACCCGCGTTTCATCACGAGGTTTTCGCTTTTCCGACTGGTATTGAGGCTCGAGGTATCCACTCGAATCGCCGAACATCCGAGCCTGCGGGAAAAAGAGTGAGAGAAAACATACAGTTGCCATTCGTTATTAATATTTGCGGAAAGTATTGCACAATTACCATTTCCATTGAAACAGTGCAGTGATGACGACAAATATTGTCGCGGCACTATCTGAATTACTGTGCAAACACTGGCTAAGAGGAAACTCGAGAGAAAATGGATCGAGTTAGAGAAACGGAGCGAGCATCAGGGATTTTTGCGAGGCAAGCATTATTTCGTTATAAGAGCGAAGCTCGACGGAACGCGGCATGGAAATACGTATTCTTTGATTTGGCGCACGGGTAGGCCGCGCTTGGTTCCCTTTATGTATAAGGAGAGAAACTGTTGTTCGGCCGAAAATGCAGCGTGAAAGCCAGGTGGGTCAGGTAGAGCCGTTTCAGTAGGAATGCTTTACCTGCTCCACGGAACACCTTTTACCGTCCGCACAAAGAGCCGTCGCGATTTTAGCTTTTACAGCCTCGGCCGTGTTCCCCTTGCCTCTCCTCCGGCTGCTAACGCCACTGTTCCTCTTTCGGTAAGTTATTTCAGGCCTCGGAAAATGCGTCCACCGAGAGAGCTCACGTGTCTTTCCCTCTCTCTCCCTCTCCCTCTTTCCCTTACTCCGGTTAGTAAAAATAAATTGTCACCCGGCGAAAAAACGGAGAAGCGTTTGGAACACGTGGCCCTACTTTCCCGGGCAGCTCTTAAACCACCGACGCCCGGTGACTCTTCTTAAACTAAATATTTAAGTCGACCGCTGGGAAAATTTACGCCTCTCGCTCGAGCTTCGCGAACCGTAAAAACAACCGCGACGAACCTCTTGTCGATTGAAGATGCTGCTATGAACTCACCGATTGCTGTTATGTTCAATCTTTATGATCCACTGCTGAGGATTTCGTAACAAAATCATTCAACAGTAATCATAAAGATCGGCTGTCTACTGATAGTATACAGAAGCAAAGCTTAACAATTTTAATAGATTCAGAAGAATACATCAATATTTTAAGACTCCTCTCTAAGCCGCAAATATGCATAGAATCCACAGTCTAGTAATTTACCTTCCAAATTCTCATTATTTGACGTCCCGATGCTAAATCTCCCACTTTCTTGGAACTTTAAAGTTTGGAGGATTCGAGGAAACGTTCGCGGGAGTACTGCACCGTTTCCATCGAGTATACTCGGGCTTTTTAGGGTGGCCCGTAGATCCGCTTTTGAAGTAGGTAGTGGTTGAAAAACGGTTCTGAATGCGAAGACGTAGGAAGAATCGATGCCGAGGAGGGAAGAAAGGGGACGGCGGCGGCTGCGGAGCGAATACGGTGCTCCGAGCCGGAGCTAGATGCCAACAGATGGTCTCGCAACCACGTGTTCGTTCTCAAGAATCTCTCGAGCTCCTCGATCGTATGCTGCCCGCGATTAGATGCACGCGCAGCCGCCAGCCTGTTAACGACCAACGTAATTAAGCGCTAGGCTTTTCGAGCAGCGGCGTGTCGACCTTCCTTAAATGGGGATCGAGTCTCTTGGTCTCTTAACGGGTCCGAATACTTGACGTTGACGCGTCGACCGTTTGTTCATCGTAGTTGTCGGTCTACTTCGATCCTCTGAAATCAGCGTACGAATTAGTCCTGCAGTTACCGTTGCTAGAAGAGGCATATGGCCGTATGCAACAGTGTCGGACGAGAGTTCGCAAGAACGGGACACGAGACCAGATTTCTGTAACCGTGACGATGATAGCTCGCGCGGCTATTCCAGAATGAAAAGATCCTATTGACCTGCAGAAGAGAGATGAGCCAGCTGTTCGTAGATCGTAGCGTCGGATCCTTCTCCTCCGGCGGATTCTATATAAATCGCAGTCCGACGTCGGCGACGGTGGCAGCGTGGCTTTCTACGGGGAAACACGTGCCGGCCACATGTTGCACAAAAGGAATATCCAGGCGGCTCCGTGGTCCTGTTCCTTTCGAGCATCGCTGCTGCGGCTCACAAAAGCAACCTTCGGAGCCCATAAATGATTCCCTTTCGGCCAGAGGATCGAACGCGGACCGGCCCGGCAGATGTTTTCCGCCTTCGTAGACACACATCGATCCGTTACGAACGGTGGATCATCCAGACACCGGTGCATTGGGGAAAAAAAGCAGAACGGAAATTTACGAGCCGCCCAAAAATTCCCGGACGCGATCCTACCATTCACTCAGCCGCCCCGAAGCTTCTTCTCGTTGTAAACTCATCTCTCTGACTCTCCTTCAATGGGAAGCAAGAATGGAAATCCTGCAACATCATCGTTGACTGCCACGCGAATTTTATGCATTTCACACAAGTTTCGCATATTTCAATCATACACGTGATCGGTATTATTAATGACAACTCATTAAAGTTATTCAGATAAGGAATGCATGTGTACGTAGCTCCTATCTTCTGAAAGCAACGCAGACAATTTTAATATTGCTAGTTATTGGTGATTACTGAACAAGAAAAGTTCGTGGTTTTCGGTACATTTCGAATAGAATCTGGGTTACTTTTCGTCGAGATTTCGCAAGGCTTATTATCGGTTGCTCTTCAAGAAGACGGAGCCAGAGAATCGCTCGTGGGTGTACGAGCTTCCTGCTGCCTTTCTTCGGCCGTTTCCTCCCGTTCAGAAAAGGGAATAGAATCCTGATCCGACCTGCTTTCAAAACGAGTCCTTCTCCCCCTGCTTTGTCGCTTCGTATTTCTTTCCTTCCACGGGCGGCGGATCTCTCGTGCAGGAAACGCGCAAGGTACCCGTGAAAAATCCTCGGAATCGGTTCCAGAGCCTTGAAATACGAGTTTCAAGAATTTCAACAAAATCTTACAGGCAGATACAGGGAACCTGGAATTGAAAATTAAGTGAAAAACATAAAAGCGAAACGCCTGACAGAAGTGAGCAGATTTTTTGTGAGAAGAATTTGCTTAAACTTTCCCTATGAAACCGATTTTATAATTCCAATAATTGTGAAATAGAAAACCAGTCATTGAGACCGTGGTAGGTTTAGTGTTGGGAGAATTTTTGCATCACTAATATGAACATTTTCGAAATAATTCCACCTGTTTTATGGAAACGGTCCACTGTGCGGCGTAAGGGGGTAGCCGTGCATCTGGGAACCTGTTACACGAATCCTGGACCAGAGGTAGCGTATATGCAGTTTCGCATGGGCATCCGATACCCCCGGCGATTGTTTCGCTGGTGTTTTCTCACGTTTTGCAGCGCAGCGCGTCGGCGAGAACCGAGAACCGAGGACCGAGAGATCCGCGTGATCAGTCGATCGGAAGACCGTTTAATCCCTCGTGCACTTGACTCGAGAGCGAGCACCGCGTGCAACCTGTGCCCCATATTCGCACCGAGGCGAGGGGAGCCGGTAAACAGCCCCCGGGGGGATTACACGATGCTTTTAAATAAATTTCAATTCGGGGTGGAGAGCGGTCATGTCGGTTGCGGTGCGCGCCTCTGTCGTGTTTAATGAGCTATTGATATCGGGTGCTCCAACCCCTGTCTGTGATATGGACCCCGTTCGACACCCCCTCGCTTCTCAGCACACCCCTGGTTCCCGTCGAGGAAAACCGCCACATGCGATTACACGGCGATCGGAGATCCACGAACGATTCCATTATAAAGTCTTGCCCTCTGGGAAAGTTCAGATGCGCGATTAAGGCAGTCCGACGCTACTCGATAGCTAAATGACCACCTTTCAGTCGGATCGCTTCGACACGGTTCGATGGACGTGTACTAACACGTTTCACAGCGAATCGTGCACTCGTTTACGAGCAGTTTAAACGTGCAGATACACTAGCAAGCAACTTCCGACATTTCTTACGTGAGCGACTCTCATGCCGTATGCAGATACATCTTAGACAGATGAACAGGCTTGGTAGACATTATCTTAACTTTCGGACAGCGAATCTTAACATTCTTACAACTAAATGTGTAATTAACGTTTTCAGTGCCACGTCGGTCATGTATGATCGACACAATTTTAGTTTGCACAATTTATCGAAAAGGCATAAGACAAAGAAGGAAGAAACTCCTTCTAGGTTCCTGTTTCTTAGTATGGGTGTACTCTACAGATAAAAGAATATCTCCGTACGATCACCGTAAATCCAGTTCAACCGTGCTGCCATTGTTACGTATGCACACGACAATGAGCGAGGGTGAAAGCGAATAAAATCTCGCTTATCATGGTACAGACTCGCGAAAGGAACTCTCCTTTCTTCTGGCGTGGGTCCACCCTCGTTCTCCACGGACGACGCGCAGTTAATCCCAATTGTGTGGTCATGATCTGCATTTCTGATTCCATCAATTCGATCTCTCTCTCGTGACGCGATCGCGCCGTTAACGTTAACGGGAGCAGAGGGGCCCCACGAGTCTCTCTCATTTGCATCGATCCGAAGGGAGAGCTTTTGATCGTGCGACACGACCGTGATCTTTGCCCGTTTATAGAGAAGATCAGCCGGTAATCCGACATCGGAGAGATGTTTCCGCACAGGTGTGTGGTCCCTTGATAGCTCGAGGGGCTCGAGGATCGAGGAAGAACCGAAATAGTGGGGCTCCGATCACTGAAATTGCACGTGGGACTTCAAAACCGCGGTTATAGGAAACTCAGCGGCTTTGCTTGTTTGTAATAATCTCGTGAAAATATGCGTTGAACCTATAAAATACAACGTCGATGAATATCGTAGAAAATGTTCGTTATTGCCATAAGGGTTAACTGACCAACTTTGCCATTGTCTTAAATATCCTGCGGCAGGCTGGAGCCCGCTTAGGCTATCGGTGAACTCATCACGGTCAACGCAAGTGGCGCAACGGGTCACGTGCCTGTGACCCCATAAGATTGCCATAGGCGAGAAAATTAACGGGGTTTTATGCAAAGGAAACAGAGGGGGTCGTGGTTGCACCGGCTAATATAAACATTACTCTGCGGGGACCGGGTCGCCACGGGGTGTCGGGAGTTGGTGTCGCTTTCAATGGGAAAATCATCTGTGCATTGTGTCGTGGACAGCGTAGTTGTCGCAAAACGACGCCATATGCGTCGCTCAGTGATATCTCGAGGCCAATCGATAATCCTCTCCGCGAGTTGCTGCTCAACTTTTAGATGAGCCGCAATCGAGTTCCGACTGTACAGTACACGGAGTGTGCTAAATAAACTGTTACAACCCGATATCCTGCAATTAGAGTATAATTGAATTCTAAATAATGTACGACTTGTTTCTGTTACAGAGTGACCATACCATCGAACACGCAAACTTTGACATCACCCGGCCGATTGAACGGAGCCATCGAGAGGCTCCTCGTGGAGCTAGCGTTGTCCGTGCTGATCGTTCTCGCTCACTTTACCTCAGAGTCGGCGAAAACGCTGCCGATGTCCATCTCCTCGAAACCAGCTGGCGTGTTGGCCGCAGCATACACGGCGGCCACCTTAGTTTCGGTGAGTGAAACCTTGCCTTGAACGCGTTCCACTGAAAAGAAATCGTGTTTGGCCTTAAATGGTATTCATCGAGGACTCGTTTCCGAAAAATTTGTTCAGCTATATTCAACGCTTTAGATACCTACTCCACGCTTACTCCACGCTAAGTATGCGATATCGCGTATACGCTCATGATGCGAACGAGTTAATGAAAATTGCAAAGAAAGAATAATCGAGATGAAAAATCAGAATACACCGTTAACGAGTAGCGTAGGTGTTTTAGAGGTTGGACGAATTAATTGGATAAAAAGTAAATCGAGAATCGGTACCTGTATACCCGGCTATTGCTGCAAGGGCTAACGAGGCCCAGGGTTATCTTTCCGAAGCCCGAAACCACGAGATCCCCACCGGAATCCCGTGATAGCGGCCACCTTTCCCCCGTTCCTCTGGACTAAACCGGTCTATCCGAAGCGTCTCTCTCGATCTCTTTCGAATCGGACCCACGTCCGTGTCTTTAAAGAGCACCTGCGCTCTACGAACAGGCCAGACGGGGGGTGGGGTGGTGCAAGAGGGGGCTCCGGGGGCACAGAAAGACGGCGGAGAGAGAGAAAAAAGAAGCAAGAACTCGATCTCGATGCCACCTGCTCCGGAAAGTGTGTGTACAATGCAACCCGTAAAAAGAAGCGCGAAACTACTGCGCCGAAACGCTTGCACCCGACGCTCCGGTGTCCTCGGAGTATCCGATGACGACTTCCGACCCGGTGGAGTATCGCCTAAACTCCGGTGACATCGATTAATCTATCGTGTAACCAGGAATCGTGGCTCGTTTCCTTGATCGTTAGCTAGTGGAGCAAAAGCGGAGCAGCAGTGATCCTCCTAATCCATTCGAAACCGATGACGCAACGAGTAGTCGAACCTTTTTTTACCTCTTCCTGGTAACCGAAGACGTTGTTGCGGTTGCTTCATTGACCGAGACGACACGTTCTTGGCTATTTTCATAGAATAGGTGGAAGAGTTGAAACTAGGTCTATTCTTTAGCTTGAACTCAATACGCTGGACAGTGTACAAAGCCTCACGATAGTGTTAATACCGCGTGCTCTTTTTTAAGCTAACATTTTTTAGGAGTTCTAGGCTAGTTCGAGTAGGATAATCATTCGAACCATTCTGTTTCAGAGCCCCTTCCTGAATCCAGCGAGAGCCCTGGGTCCGGCGTTCGTCAGCAACCGATGGGACAATCACTGGGTCTTCTGGGTGGGTCCGTTGTCGGGTAGCGCAGTTGCCGCGTTGCTACACGAGTACGTATTGAACGCTAAACGGTCCAGAGACTCGCGGGACATAGACGACGGGGACAATTCATCGATGAGATCCGACGAGGACACCTACGACGATCTGGACAAGCCCACGGGTCCCAAGTTCCCTAGCGCGTACGCCACCTACCGTCCTGTAGCAGGGGCCGCTTCTTCGTCCATCTACAGCGCGCCGCCCACAGCATTGGAACGCGTTGAATCGATTTACGGTGGCACCAAATCCTTGTACTGCAAGTCGCCGCCGTTGACCCGTGCCAACTTAAATCGTTCGCAGAGCGTGTATGCGAAATCGACTACTGGGACCAAGGATGGCCTAATGATTCCAAAGCCAGGTCCTTTGGTACCAGCTCAGAGCTTGTACCCGATCAGAATAGGGCAGACGGCAGCGTCCCAAAACTCGAGAGAAGGTCAACCACCGCAAGGCGCGCCCGGTGCCCCGGCTCAGACCACCCAGAACCACAACAGCACCAATCAGAACATGCAGAACCAGCTGCAACAGTGCACCCAGAGCATCTACGGGATCAGGGGAATCTCAACCAGCCTGAGCACCCGAGAGAACGGCATCTACGGCGTGTCCACCGGGTCTAGTATATACGGGCGCGCTCCTGCCCCTCCACCGGCCAGCCAGAGCCCACCATCGGGTCCGAGTGGACAAAACTCGGGACAGAATCACCACCAACAGCAGCAACAGCAACAGCAACAGCAACAACAACAGCAGCAACAACAGCCGCAGCAGTTGACTGTCAATACTGAAAACACAGCTAATTCTAGGAGACCGGAAAGCATGTACGGTCACATTTCCAGGCGCAGCGACGATTCAGCGTATGGCAGTTACCAAGGCTCCACCAGAGGGAACTACGGGAAAGTACCTGGCCCTCCAGGCCCGCCGGGTGCACCCACCGGACCCCCAGGCCCCCCGCAATACCGAGACCAAGGCAGACCCAGCCCTGCTGGACCCTTGCAACAGAGCCAACAGAATTTCCAAAGGAACTCACCGAATCCGCAGTACTGACTATAAATGCGACCTTGTCGGTGGACTAACTAAGACCGGCAGCCGTCGATGAGGCGTTGATTGATGAGACGGTTCCGGACCGTGCGATCGCAAACGGTCGCTCTGCCTTGGAACGTTCTGACAGGATGAGAGGATCGGCTGGATGCTTATTCGCATCGGGTCGAAGCCTTGCTAAGAAGCATCTACGTGTGCCATTTTTTTTATATGTGATGAGAGAAAGGAGATACAGTATTCGTTCCGTTGGACCAACCTCGGGCCTGAACATGATCGCTTATGGTGTGGGGACTATGAGTCAACAAGAGAGATTGTGTGTGTGTACATGGTATAAGCGACATGTCGATCCCGTGGTTTTTACAAACACCGAGACATTACTGTAAATCCTTACCGTTGGAACGTGTCGGAACGCGGAGGACATCTATTGGCGACCGTGCGAATATGTTTGATGATGTTTCGCACAAAGGAACTTTTGGCCACTTTGGAACGGTGACTTGTTGCTGTTCGTCGAGCCAATCGTTTCGGACCTGAAACCAAAAGTCTACCATAAACATTTATCCCATTGAGATTCGTCGCGATTACACGTGAAAATCGACGGTACTACTTTACGATTATTCTTCGCTCGAGTCGGACGAACTATTTTCGATCCTTGACACGTTCACTGCCGATCCATTGGCTATTCTTGTCGATATCGTTTATAAAATAATACAGTTGAATTTATTTATCACCTATTCTTAAAATCGTCTGATATTTTCACTATTTTTTGTTTAACTTATTTTTGTCTTAAATGTATAATCCGCAGTCTACTTGTAAGGCAAGTGGTTATTCAATTAAATTACATACTTTGATTTCGTGGTGATTGTTCGGCATTCGGCAGTCAACGCGTTGAATAATCGATATTCAATTTCGATTCACGAACGCCAACGGAACGATTCCCGCCCGAATTCACGCGGGAGATTTAAAATGCGAACGTTACGTGTTGTCCAAGATGGTTGACGAACGAGTGATCTCAAATTGCGATCGTGATTCGAATTGCAACGAAACAACTTGGTTTACCCGACTTGATCGGAAGATGGTAACTGAATCAACGATTCAGACTGACTAGATTCGTAAATGGTGTATTGTCATAAGACTGATCTCGCACAATCATTTTGTTAAATAGATCAATTACCTTTTTATATACTGGTAGTAGTCATACGTATCGAACGTTCGTCATTAGAGAATATCGTAGGACAGTTTATAGTTTATACAACCTCGATTGAATGAGGCCGAAAGTTTTCGCGACTTCCGAAAGTAAAATTTACGATATAGGTACCTTGTGTACTAGGGCCGTATCATTTACAGAGATGTACGCTGGTATTTGATAGGAATACCAGTTATCAAGACGCGAACATGTTGCGAAGTTTGCTTATCGATAAACCCACGAGAACAAGTGTTTTGTACATATTATATATATTAAACTTTGTATTTATTATTTTTTATCGTAGCTATAGCGCGTAGATTACAATCACTGTTGCGTTCGTGTATGTAAGTATACGTAAACAGACAAGTTCGACAATAAACAAATCGATGAAAGCGACTTAGAAAATATACAAAAATATGGTTTCCTAATTACTTGATAAAATACATACGAAAATTACTTCAATACTCACAAACGTTTTCATTGTACCTGACCCTGATTTTTTAAATCTCACGACTGCTGCGACTATTTCCTAATAGTTCAAATCACAAAATATAAAAATGGAAGACAGAGAATAATACGTAACTTCCTGTTGGTGAAAAAGAGAAAGCTGATTGGGCAATTTTCAGGTACCTTGAACGCGCCTTTTTTGGAAATTTTTCTCGAGTCAATAAAATGAAGTAATCCGGACGGTATTATAAAAAATTATCTACATCATAATGTATGCCATCGAACTAAGCAATTCGTTTCTCAAACATTTTCTTGGAAATATCGCTTCGTAACGGATCTCTGTAACGGAGCAGAATCGGGTAACTCGATAGATTTTCCTGAACACGATAATATCACCCTCTTGCAGTGCGTGTATTAGCCGCGTAGCGCGCGGGAAATTTAAATGTCGTATCATGCATCCTTTACTTCTTCATAATTTTCATTTGGAACTTGGAGAACGTTAACCTGAAGGGGTGATAGGAAACGAGTGAAAGAAAAAAGAAGGCAATTCGAATTATGAATATTAAATTGACGAAGTAAATGAGTAGCAGCGAGAAACTGTTACTTGTTTATTCAAATTTTCCCTCTCGCGGAGGCCGCCACAAGCCGAACCGATCGGGTGCCGCCATCTGTGGGCACGGAACGAAATCTGCGCTTTATCGGACGAGTCTAACCGATAAAGAATTCAAGAAAAATCGACAGGAACGATTGAATCGCGAGAAAATCACGGGTCTCTGGGTTTCCGAATTCACGAAATCGTCAAATTCGCAGACATTCTCTCATCGAGTCCTCAGAGAGCTCACGTTCGAGATCAGCTGATGACGTAACACGCGACGAGCAAGGCGCAAAGGAGAAAAGTTAGTTGTGTGTGCGACTGGTGTCGGTGTTGGTGGGCGCGAGACTTGCGCGAGACGAAGTATGGCGTAGGATATTCTCTCTGGGCCAGTTTTGTCGGAAGTGTTGAACCGTTGATTCGTACAGGAACCGCGGTCGAGTCTTTGCCGTTATCCGTGAGAAACGTTTTCCAGTAGCGTTCTTCGGCAGCGCAGAGTTGTCGCGCGCGACAACGGTGTTCTCTGGTGTTCACCAAACCGTGCGAGAGACAGTCCATTTATCGTAGGGACACAAAAAGGACGTCGCGTATCGCAGCAGCATGAGCGTCGACGCGTACGGTCCCAGCAGTCAAACCCTCACGTTCCTCGACCCGGAGGAAGCGGACCTGATCGGAGCGGACACGCAAGGCAGCGAGTTCGACTTCACCGATTTTACCCTACCCTCACCGAGTCAGACGCAAGCCTCGCAGCACGATGTTGCTCAAAGTCAACCTAGCCAGCCCGTACAGGTTGGTTTTCTGGTTCGTCATATGTTTCTCAAGTTCAACCTCTAACCTATCCGCACGATCAATTTCTAGTCGAGATCCAGCCGTTTCCTCGCGGTTAACGCGAACCTGACCACTTGGTCCGGTTCGTTTCAGTGACTCTTTAAATTTTAACGTGTACGCAACCGTGAGCCAGCGGGCACACGTTCACGCCTCGCGTTCATTTCCCAAACGGTTCTTTTCGTGTCTTTTCGCTCGAATCCGGTGACGCATCGTCAGGCCAACGTCCGCTAATCACGCCGCGATCCCTTCAGAACGTGGTTCCATTTCGGAGGCGGATTTTTAAGAATAACTTTCTCGAGATTGAGAGGTTATGTGATACTCCAATGAGGAACGTTGTTTCGCATTGTTATGCAAAATGAATTGTACGCGTTGCAGCTTTTTCACTTGCGCCAAGCATGATAATTAGACTGCGGACTTTATGCATTTATGACAAAGATGGCTTGGTCGAATACAGAATTGTCGAAGGCATTAGAAGAATCAAATGATGGTTGTTTCACGTTACTTTGGAGTTATTCGAATTATTCTAAGAGGAAATGTACTTGCATGTAACTTCTGTTTCTTATAATTTTTATTTCACAGAGCAATTCGCAGTCTAATGATAATGATTGCACTTGTAGTTGTGTCGGTTGGTACGATAGCAACTAAGTAGACTTCTGTTAACGTGTCTCAGGAAATTGAAATAAACTCGAGCTTTGGTACCCGTATATTAAATAAAGAGAAGGGGGACTGACATTTGGAAATAATTTATCATTCTTCTCAGGTTAATGGAACGAGCGGTGGGTCTTCCTTGGAGTTAAAAATTTCTGGAGCTGCGCAGAGCCTTGCCGAGTTACAGTTTGAAGAAGAGGAGGAGGAAGCATATTATAATCGTGATTTACCTGAACATGCTTGTAAATATTGTGGAATTCACGAAGCATCTTGCGTTGTTATGTGTAATGTCTGCCGCAAATGGTTTTGCAATGGACGTGGTAATACATCCGGATCGCATATCATCAATCATCTTGTCAGAGCAAAGCACAAGGAAGTCACTCTTCACAGGTATTGTGTTTTACTCTGTGTATTTCATTTGAGTGACATTTTTACATTTATGCTACATGTTTTCTTTTTATATTCAGGGATGGTCCCCTTGGAGAAACAGTTCTGGAATGCTACTCTTGCGCCGTTAGAAATGTTTTTGTTCTTGGCTTCATTCCTGCAAAAGCAGACTCTGTTGTTGTCTTACTCTGTAGACAACCGTGTGCGGCTCAAAGTTCCTTGAAGGACATGAACTGGTAATTGTTGATTTGAAGAAAAAAATTCCAAATATAGAGTGACAGTTTACCAGGTGATGTGTAAAGAAAATATCGATCAAATTTTGTACACATCATCTGGTGAACTAATTCTTCTAGCTTCTAAAAAAAACTCAAGGCGTTCGTTCGAATTTGAAAAAAGTTATCCTGTTTTAAAGAGTATTTGATCTATTAGGTGAGTCGCCATGTAACGATGTTGTTGTGATTCTGAATGTTCATTATGCTTTTTAGGGACCAGGAACAATGGAAGCCTTTGATCGAAGACCGCAGTTTTCTTGCGTGGTTGGTGAAAATTCCATCCGAACAGGAACAGCTGCGCGCTCGACAAATCTCTGCGCAGCAGATCAACAAATTGGAAGAATTATGGCGCGACAACGTTGACGCAACCTTCCAAGATCTAGAAAAACCCGGAGTGGATGAGGAGCCACAGCAAGTGCTTTTGCGGTACGAGGACGGCTATCAATACCAGAATATATTCGGTCCCCTTGTAAAGCTGGAAGCAGACTACGATAAACGTTTGAAGGAGTCACAAACGCAGGAGAATATCGAAGTTCGATGGGATGTTGGTCTCAACAAGAAGACCATAGCCTACTTTATGTTGGCCAAAACCGACGGTGATATGAAACTGATGCATGGGGACGAATTGAGACTCCGCTACTTGGGCGAACTGCACAAGCCCTGGTCAGGCATTGGGCACGTGATCAAAATCCCTGACAATTACGGCGAGGAAGTTGGTATAGAGTTGAAGAACAATTCTGGGGCTCCAACGGAATGTATCAGTAATTTTGTTGTTGACTTTATTTGGAAGAGTACGAGCTTCGACCGGTAAGTAACACTAAAAGATTTTGGATTCATCGATTCGATCGTATAATATACAAACGCTTTTCCATTGTAGCATGCAGTTGGCATTACGGAAATTCGCCGTGGATGACACTTCCGTGTCCGCTTATATCTACCACAGATTATTGGGCCACGAAGTGGAGGAGGTTCTATTCCGTTGTCATTTGCCTAAACACTTTAGCGCCCCGAATTTGCCCGACTTAAATCGGTCTCAGGTGTACGCCGTGAAGCACGCGGTGCAGAGACCGTTGTCATTGATCCAAGGACCACCTGGCACAGGGAAAACTGTGACCAGTGCGACGATAGTTTACCAATTGGTGAAACAGAACGGTGGACCCGTATTGGTGTGCGCTCCTTCCAATACAGCCGTGGACCAACTCACAGAGAAGATACATAAATCAAATCTGAAGGTGGTGCGACTTTGCGCGAAATCGAGAGAAGCGATCGACTCTCCTGTGAGCTTCCTGGCTCTGCACAATCAGATCAAGAACATGGAGACCAACACCGAGTTGCAGAAGCTACAACAATTGAAGGACGAGACGGGAGAATTGTCGAGCGTCGACGAGAAACGTTACAGACTGCTGAAGAAAGCAGCGGAAAAGGAACTGCTGGAAGCGGCCGATGTGATTTGCTGCACCTGCGTTGGGGCAGGTGATCCGAGGCTGCACAGACTGAAATTCCATTCAATCCTGATCGACGAGAGTATGCAGGCAACGGAGCCCGAGTGCATGGTGCCAGTTGTGCTTGGAGCTAAGCAGCTGATCCTCGTTGGCGATCATTGTCAATTAGGACCGGTAGTTATGTGCAAGAAGGCCGCCAGAGCGGGCTTGTCGCAGTCTCTATTTGAAAGGCTTGTTGTCCTTGGAATCAGACCCTTCCGTTTGGAGGTGCAGTACCGTATGCACCCAGATTTATCGCGCTTCCCGTCGAACTTCTTTTACGAGGGATCTCTGCAGAACGGCGTGTGCGCCGATGAGAGAAAGTTGTTGAAGATCGACTTTCCCTGGCCCGCCCCGGACAAGCCCATGTTTTTCTACGTCACCCAAGGACAAGAAGAAATCGCCGGCAGCGGAACATCCTACTTGAATCGAACCGAAGCATCGAACGTCGAGAAGATAGCGACGCGTTTCCTACGTTGCGGCGTGAAACCCGAGCAAATCGGCGTGATAACACCTTACGAGGGACAAAGGGCCTATCTGGTACAGTATATGCAGTACCAGGGCTCGCTGCACTCGAAGCTCTACCAAGAGATTGAGGTAGCCAGCGTGGACGCGTTCCAGGGTCGAGAGAAGGATATAATAATCATGTCCTGTGTGAGATCGAACGAGCACCAAGGCATCGGGTTCTTGAACGATCCGAGACGTTTGAATGTCGCCCTGACGCGAGCCAAGTATGGGATAATCATTGTAGGAAACCCAAAAGTGTTGTCGAAACAACCACTTTGGAATCACTTGTTAAGCTTCTACAAGGAACAGAAAGTGCTGGTCGAGGGACCGTTGAACAATCTGAAGGAGTCGATGATCCAATTCGCCAAGCCAAAAAAACTCGTCAATGCTGCGAACCCGGGCTCGCATTTCATGTCGACATCTATGTACGACGCCAGGGAGGCTCTGATACCGGGATCGGTGTACGACAGGTCCGGCACCCAGGTGAACGGGACGCAGAATCATAATCCGTATTATCAGAGGAACGTACCACTAGACATATTCAGCAGAACTCACGATACGATCAGCTACATCAGTCCAGAGAGGGCACAGGCGGCTATGAACAACGTGCCGGTTCCGGTGGGCATGTTCATGAACATGGCTCACGTGCCACCAAGATTCTACAATCAGCATCAGCAAGCGCTGCAAGCTAGGCAGAACCAACGGAACCGTCGTGGAACCGCTCTGTCGAAGAACAAGCAGGGACCGCGTATGGGCAAACTGAGTCAGACGGAGCAAAACACCCAACCGTATAGTCAGCCGGGGCTGCCGTTGACCCAAGGCACGACTCAGGGCATGTCTCAACCGGGCTTCAGTCTTTCTCAGCCTGGGCTGAGCCAGGCGGAGCTCTCACAGGACTCGTTTGCGGTTGGCGAGTTCCAGTCGCAGATGGACGGCTTGTTGTCACAGGACTCGACTTACCAAGGTGATCGAAGTGGTTTTTATCAGTCAGGACAGTCACAAGCCGGGGGACAGTTCTCCCAGCCATACTGAGCCGAGACCGTACGGCTGAGCAACGCAATTGCTATGCAGCGTCGCGGGAGCGACTGAAGGCTCGTTCGACAAATTCTTCTTCGACCAACCAACCACAAATCACTAACTGCGCAAAACGGTAAAACGGCTCGAGGCGATCGAGTACGATTATTATGCACGCAGTCGTCGGCGTTAAAGAGGGTTTTAAAATCTACAACAAACAACAAAAAGCAACAGCAAACTACAACAGAGAGGAGTTCGTCGCGAAAAGAAAAAGAACCAAAAAAAAAAAAAAATGGAAATGAAACAAACGAAAATGGGGAAAAAAAGAACCGGAAAAGCGAACCGTCGATGCGAATAAAAGAAAAAATCATTGAAGATCAGGGGCGTAAAAAGCAAACAAACGAAATGGCAAAACATCGTCGGGGATGGAACAGTGTGCGGCGACATGCCAAACGGTAACAAAAACAAAGGGGGTTCAGACTGGGAGACGACACACAATTCACCACCAGGAAAAAAAAAGAAAAAAACCACCAACTCACCGTGACACGCGCTTATCGTGAACGGACCGTTTTATCGCGGGGATCGAGTGACGCTAGAATTACAACAGGAGCAACAACAACAACAAACAAACCAACAAGCAAACGAAAACAAAAAAACGTCAAAATATTGAAAAATAAAAAAAAATAAAGCAGCAATAATAATAATAATAATGATAATCAATAATAAAGAGAAAAGAGGATAACGACGGGATGTGTAGCGCTTCGTGACTCGACCAGATTACGACAAAGTGTGCCAATATAGTAAGTTCAACGTACGACAACGCACGAATCTCTCTGCACGATGAAGGGGAGGAGAAGACGTAACGTCGCGAATATTAATAGTTCACGGAAACCGAATGGGAATGAGATGAATTGGAAGTAATATGTATATCAGAATATCGATGCGCGCGTTACGTGTCTTACCGATCTCCCTTTGGGGGTAGGGGGAGGGGGCTACACAACTAGACGGGTCACGAAAGTGTTCGAACACTTCCGGTCAAGGAATCGCGACGAACGACGCACAATAGAAGCATTGTATGCGGGATGTTTCGGTGGGTACAGCTGAGTTGTCGAAAGCGTAGTTTGGACGTGAACGCTTGGTAGACACGTTGAGGAACATGTATTATAAGCACGGGTTGTTACGAGGACTCTCGAAACGGTGTCGCAAAAAGGTAAATCTCTTACTCCGGACCGTCCGCACGTGCGTACGTTCTCTTCCGTGACCTTTGGACAACGTCTGTTTATAGTAAATGTTTCGTAACCGTTCGCGGACTCGATCGGTTGGCCTTTAATCTTTGAGAGTGCTATTCTGCTGATTCGAATCGTATCGCGGCTGAACAGAAACCGCGTTCAGAAGTTTTTCAGAGCGACCGGCGCGTTGTTTCGGAGTTCGTTGAGGGTTCGTGATTGCTACTGCAAGCGTTCGAATATCTTCATGACCTAGCGTGCGCGCAGAGACTGCCTGCCCAAGTCGGGGACAGAATTGGGAACGAACATAGACGAAGGAAAACGGCTCGAAAAAAAGAGATTCCGAAGCCAGGAGATGTTGGCGTTGTTCATGGTGGCTCGTACCGTCTGTTTTCCACCCTCGCCTAGATCGTAAACCGTTGATGGGAGTGACAATAACGCGTGTACACGCCGGGGAACTCGGACAGAGGAACATGTTTTTACCGACGGAGAACATCGGTCGATCGAAAGTCGCCAAACTTTTGAATTAGTCGTCGAACAGTACGAGGCCGACACCCAAAAAATATCATCACGAAGATGGAGTCCTTCTCGCAGGCTTGGGGCGTGATGTTGACGATTATGCTGACCGAACAAGGAAATCTTATATATTGACCTAATTCCGATCATGTTAATTAGTTTCTATTTTTCTGGTTATATAGACCGCGCGTACACTATGTGTATATATTTTATTTACTGCAGGGGTCGACAGAGCGCGATTATGGCGAAACGAGTATATTTCATTCTCGATATATATGTACGTATTTTATGTTTCTTTTTTGGTAGGACTATGACAGTCGAACATTATTAAAAAAAAAAGAAACAAGAAAAGGAAATATGGCAATAATGTATGTATTTAAAACGCGGAGAGGAATTACGGTGGTTTCTTCACCGTGGAACGGGCAAAGATCGGTTCCCGTGTAGCTACCAACGATGATACATAACATACACGCGCATACACAGAGTCGTATCAACACCCAATAAGACGCAGTGGATGCAGTTCTGAGATCTACAGAGTTCGCGTCTGAACATTTCGAGGAATTTTCATTCTCGTGAACGGTATGAATAGTCCATTTTAGCGTTCAGCGTATTTTACTCGTTCTAATGTACTGACCAAAATATCGTTGTATCTACTGATTTTGAATTCTGACACGCTTTCTTTTTGTTTCGTTCATTTTTCCCCTCTTACAGTACGTTCACACACGCACGAATACCCCTGCTACTTTAATTTTCTACTTTTCTGTCTGTGTTGGCTTCTCGCGGTAATTGAATTGATTACAAAGGCAAATAAATTTGAGATGATTATAAACAGAAAATGAAAAAAAAATCTAATGGAAAGAACAGCATTATTCAAACCCAAAATTGTTTTCTTTTTTCCTTTCCGACCAACAGTGCACCGCTAACTGCAGAATATATGGAAATTCATTGTGAAACCTTATGGAAAGAATAAAATTTAATTCGAAGGAACTGGGTGGTTCTGTCTTCTAACCGAAGGATGTCGCACACTGATCATTTAGGGAGCACTAGTCGATTAAGGCGCGATACTTTAAACGTATATAAATATTTCTTTTATTTAACAGCAAAATGAAAGTTACAAAAGTCTGATATACTATTACGTTTAAACTTTGGCGTTGGATGTGCGTAGAATTGACACTTGGGAAGGGGGGGAAGATAACAAGGTATTTCTCTCTGTCTGTTAGATCTTTTACATTTCGTACAAAAATAAGTAAATTATTAATTAGAAAAATTTGCTAGGCCTGCCTAAAGATAACAATAGTCGCGCGCATCGCGTCACGTCGCATCGCAAGGAACGAATCTGACAAAGTAATTTTGGGAAATAATTGTTGGCGAGGCATCGATTTCATCTTTTAGAACAATCAAGTTTCGTCGAGGTTCGTTCGTACAGGCCTAGCTATCGGATACTCGGTTAATAATGTTTATACTGTCAACACAGCCTTCTGTTTTCTAAGTATCATTCAACGAGTTACATTACACTTTGACGTGAACAGCAGACTAGAAACGGAATCAAAAGACAGTGTTCACATTTACATCGAAAATAGGAACTTCGGTTACTACATAACGAGTTTCGAAGATAACGATGAAATTTGAATTACTTCTATGGTAGTATAGTACTTTTCAGTCTATTTCTTAAATTCCGAAATGCATATTTGATTGCCGTGCCTTTTTCTTTTAAAGAAAATACGCGTTGAGTAGGATGTTTAAATTGCGAGATATATCTCTTCACCTACGAAAGACGAAATCAATTTCATTCTTTGGCACGCAGTGTAGATGACCAAACGTTGATCACGATAAGACGTACGTAATATTATTATTCATTTAGTAAATTTGATTTTCTTTAACAATATTAAATAAGATACGTTGATTGAAGAGAAGTTCGATGTTGTCGATTTATATTTAAACTTTTTTTTTTAATTTTCTCTTATTATTTTCTTCGAACAATACTTTTTTGTCTTTTTCTTTTTTAAACTTTTTTTTTATTACTTTTTAAATATAAATTTACGATTATAGGATTAGGACTTTTGATCGAGACTAAGTACCTCTTTTTGTGTATATGAATATCTCTGATATAGACGAAAATTCATTGACGTGTCGTTCTTGAATATTTCAATGTAAATTCATTTTTCCCGACATATTAGGCTAACAATATTCATTTCTTCGCTGTGAATAATCATCATTAAAAACTGAAATAGTTCATCTTGTTCAGCATGAAGCTATGTGTATTCAACGACCGAATTTAGTATTTTGATAATTGTAAGGCACCATGTTCTTATACATATATGTATTCGAAAAGAAATGAAATTTGATCGCGAAGAATACATCAGAAATCAAATTCATGAAAAAGAAATGATTTTCGGGCGAGAAGAACGCCCTATCAAATTCTCGATCGAATTCAAGGTCCTTCTAAAGACTATTGCACGTTTCATTCAAAGAAGAATATTTGTCGTGTCATCTTCATAAATACGTAAATAATGATCGATAGATTTTTGTTTCGCTTCGTGTAATATAAACGTGCGTAATGTAAGTGGCATTGCACATTGAAAAAAAAACAGGAAAAAGTAATTCGAAAACACGGAAACGAAACGAAAGAAACATTCGACGATGGAAAACGCAACAGCCATTGCACGCAAGCGCAGGTTACTATCACAAGGTACGAGCGTGTTAGCTCGAAGTAAGCGTAGAGAACTACCACAATCTGTGTACTCGACATCTCGTTGTGGCAAGGATATCAGTTTGGCTGCCTCGTGGTCACATTTGTCGAGGCCCGTTGCAAAAATAAACTGCTCCCCTATAGAAAATTACCCTAACTAAGACAAATTTCTGTACTAGCCTGCAAACGACAGTTACGTAACGATATAGGAAGCAGGTGAGTCCACCTTGATGAATATCCTGGCCAGGTCGTGGTGCTCCTTCAAGTTCTGGTACGTGCGGTCGAACACGCGTTTGATCCTCGCGAAAACGTCGGGGTCGTATACCGATCTTGCCGTATTGGTTAGATCAAATGGCTCTGGGAAAGTACAAAAAAAGTCTCATGAGATTGTTAGAGGGAGAATATTGGCTGCAAATAAATTACCTTCAATGCACAAATATTTCCACTGATGTGGATCATTTTTGTAAGACCTCGCTCTTCGACATTCTTCGATGAGAATCTTATTAGCCAGCCGCACAGATATCGCGTACTGGTTGAAGCTGTTCAAGTTTCATTGGTTTAATTTACTGTACTTGACACTGTCAAGTTTAATACGTGTCCATACTCACTCGAACATAACGTAATATCGAAAAAATTCAACTAGAAGTTCCCCTAACGACTGTCGATTCTTAGGCCGTAGTACAGCAGCTGGAATGTCTATTTCTTCTTGCATATCGATGCAATGGATGTCGGTGTGCGGTGTGAATTTACCTTCGTAAAGAGAGTGCAAGCAAGGCAATACCGGAGGACTGATACCGCCTGAAATAATAAACAAATAATATCAGTTGCGCATCGAACTTGTTGCAGCAAAATGCGAAATGTTCTACGTACACTGCAGAAAATGAATAACCATGAGAACCAAAGAATAACTTGATATGGTCATATTTTTCGCGTCGTTAATATCCTGAGACTGAGCCCACAGTTTGACAAGGAGAACCAATGGTCTCACTCTCCAGTCAACTGTGAAATTATTAAATGATTAATCTCCAATCGAATTATCTCGCGTTCAATCAAGTATTTCGCTGGCTATAGGAAGCTTACTTCGTGAGTAACAGTAGAGTAAATGAGTGTTCCGAATGCCGACGGCGTTGTTGCAATTTAAATCCACTTCTAAATTCTGTATCGAATCATGGAACTTCAGAATCGGTACTTTTGCTTGTATAAGTTCCAGCTGTTCTATAAAATCTGTCGGTACGAAATGCATTGTGTTATTTAGCTAAAACGTGCACCGATAACATAATTATATCATTGAAATCGACATACCGCATCTTTTCAAACATTTAAATATTTGTTCCAAATGTCCAATAGCTTCGATTCTTTGATCCATCTCTGTATGTCTCACTAACAGGCACATGTCAACATCACTATTATCCGATCCAAATCCATTCATCGTTGATCCAACCAAAAATAAACCGTACTTTGGAAATGCAGTCTAAACGTGAAACATTTCAATGTTGATAGATCGGTCACATTAAGCATTAACAATACAGTGAAATAGTATTTCTATTACTTTAATATAAATATAGAGGTATCTCCACAGCATCATTTTGTTTCTGTAAACGGTTTCAGTCTGTTGATTTAACATAAACTTTGACCAAATGTCTCTGGAAAGATTATCCCAAATCGATCCAGTGAGCAGGTCATCCGGCGTGCGAGTGACCTCGACCAAGTGTGATCTAGCAAGGAATCGGTCTGGAGCAATTCCGTGTCTCGGAAACGTGCTATAACTCGGCGACACTAATCCTATATACTTTTTGCTTCGTTGTAGTCTTTGAGGAGGTGGACTGTTTCTTCCTGCAAACACAAATGTTCGTTAGACAAATGCGAAAAGGATACGACCGTTGTTGTAAACACAAACGTACCCGAGTGATATCTCCTTTTATTTTGATAGTTCTGTACTTGGGACCTAGATGTTGACATCGCAGTAGGATAACAATTAACGTGTCTTTGATTTTGATAAAATTGATGCGTAGAGGCGTTTGAATTTACACCGTACTGCATTGCTCTATTATTATTTGTAGCGTTATTTGAATGTGGTTTCTGTGGTTTCCTGTAAAAGCAAGATGTCTCCTAATTTATGATACTTGAGAGTTATTCTCGGGAAACTGCCCATCCTGTTCTTACCGAATAGAAAATACTTACTTCATGTTTTGTTCAACAGAAGAAACTACAGAATCCCGTTCATCTGAGCTTTCTGTTAGACTATTATCGATTTGGTGTTTATTTGGTGTAGGTGAACGTGAACTAAAGCCGCTATCGCTACCATATTTCTCGTTGTTTCCAAATGTTTCCCTGAACGATGTTCTTTTACCGGGTTTACTATACCAATTTGACTTCTTTACCAAACCATTGTTGGTTGGTCTAAAAGCGACATGAGGAGATGGTATAATAGGCGAATTGTTCGATGCGTTTACACGTCTCTGCCAATTTCCCAAAGGTGTGCCACTATTTGACTGCACGTATTCTATGCGTCGCAGTGAAGGGATTTCAACGCCCATCAATTGCAGTAATTCCAATGGGTAAGATCCTGTCTGCAAGAATACTGCTTGTACTCCGTAAGATAATGGAACATCGACATTATACGTGCAAGGATATACCTGTACCAACTGGTGTCTATTCTGTGCACAAGCATCTGGTCGATACTTTGTGTAATCAGCTTGATGGAAGGCATTTGTACCGTGAATGTGCATTGCGTGCGTTTGAACTGGTGGACACTGTCCATTTGCCTGTTGGCCACCCATTATCTGCACCATTATTTGCGGCGGGTACATAGTGTGATACATAGTCAAAGTGAATGTACAGAACTGTATTAAAAATACTACTTAAATCTATAAAAAAAACTTTGTATCTTTAATGGTGCAGCTGTCACAATACGTGGTGGAAAATCATCCATATATTGAATGTTAGTTATATTAATTTATGCCCTTCTTATGTGTCGCAAGGCATGAAACAAAATTAATCGTGTATATAAATCTCTCTGTTTCTCTCCTATACGTTCCTTTCAGTGCAGATACAAGGTAGTCTTTTTTTTTTTGTTTGTTTTTAATGTGAGCAATAGTAAAGAAAATAAGTTATTAAATATATATATATATATATATATCGTATATATCTTGCTAGCTATTAAATAAATAATGTATAAATTGATAATGTTCTTGAAAAACTAAATATGAACCATGTATCTGTTTTCTCAATGCATTTCATTCCTTCGCAACTATAAATTACTTTGAATATACATAGGCTCGTTTTTCAGATTGTGTCTTGCTTATCGCCATATAATCCCAAATAGTAGACAGTGCTTTTATTCAAGAGCCAAAGTTCTATGTTAAAACTTTCTATATCCCAAGGTCTCGGCGTGTTCTCCAATGTTCTACAATTTGCAAAGTGCGTTCCTGCAAACAACGAAATACAACAAATTATGAACGCGAACACAGACTAAAGCGGATTGTTATTTAGACGTGAGTTGTGTATACCATAGAAATCCGTGTGTGCGCGTGAATGTGTTAAGGTTACGTGAAACTAACATCGTAACGTCGTATAATTAGAAAATTATTTCGAACTTATTGCTCACGCGTCGAGATCAGCATTGTAAACATACGTGGGGTTACAATGATTGGTTACAATCGAAAGGTGTTGCGTGCAGGAAAAAAATCTACCTGTCGAGGCGATTAACGTTCACGACAACGTTCATAAATAACTCGAAAAAAATCGGAGTTCCGGCCGAACGGAACGAGGCAATTGTGAAATAACAGAAAAATCTCGATAGATCAACGGTGCCGAAAGAATTGCTACAGAATTCATCGTAGCTTCGAAGTGTGGTTAACGTCGTGTGATCGTCTACCAAATTCGTGTCGCCATGTTGCGAGGATCTGTGTTCGTTTGATCTATCGCTCGGTTATTTGCCAAAATAGTTACTATAGATTTCGTGTGTCGCTTCCACGCTATTACCAAGAGGAAGATGTTTTGAATTGTTGGCTGGCTGCAGTCGTATCTCCCGCCGGAATTGGATGGACCACCGGTGTTTCGCGATCCTTTCTGTCGAGTCTAGTATTTTCGCGACGAACACACGTCCTTGGGATTTCCGCGGGGCTCTTGACACTTTTAACGCATCCGGAGCAACTACGAGACTTGTCCGTTTAAATTTTCGAATTCCTCGACGTAATAGACGTTCCTCGGCTTGACACTAGACGCTTGCGGAACCCGTCGTCAGATGGCGAGGCGCGCGACGGAAATTCGGAATTTACCGAATGAACCGCGAGAACATTCGCCGATCGTTTGACATTTCAAATCTCTTCATATGGGTCGTAAAGTTTGGTATCAGTCGAATAGCAATTTTATAATCTTTAACTCGTTCTTTTTTTTTTAATTTTCAAAGCGCGTGCTGGTGCGCTTACTTTGAAACGTTGACGAGTATATTTGACGAAAGCAGGGTAAGGTGCAACTGCTGTACAATTGAAATAAACTGTAAGAAAATCATAAATCTTTCGTTATCTTTGTTTTTAAATTGATATCTTTATTGCTTAAAGATTCATTCATATTATTTACAGAATTTTAATATATCTTTTCATAACGATTGTACTCGATATAAATATCGGAAGGGTTTAATGCATTCCATAAATCGTTGCGTGGTGCTTTTATAAACACTTACTAACCCATATATTTATATATCTTTTTACTTTTTGTAAAAGTTGTTACAAACATTGTGTGTGTTTCTTTGACAATGTTCCTTCTTCTTATGAAAATTAACTTAAGAAAAATATACGAATATTTTGCAAAGAGTGCATAAGAAATGTGTCTCTTTATACAAAAAAATTCATAGAATAATATGATACAATATGTTTAGGCAGACACAGAAAACTGCTTCACCAGCCTTTGGAATTCTGAAGTCTTTTGAGAATATTCTTTAACAAATGGGTGGTCTGCATGAGACTCTTTTAATTGGCTCAGATAACGGTTAATAATTTCTGGTTGCTTTCCTAAATGATGAGAGAGAACAACCATGTTGATCAGGGTGACTGGATTGTTGCTATCCTTCTCTAGCGATTCTTGTAATGCTGTTTCTGCTTCATCGTATTTGCCTTGCCCAATAAAACAGCTAGCTTGTCCATTTAACATTGTACTGGTACGAGAATATTTATCTGTCATTTCCTACAACAATAAAACAAACAAATATAAAATGCCATCCAGGGAAAGTATACATATTTCCTAAAATATTTCTATATATACTTGTAGTATGTAATAAGCTTCATGTAACTTGTCTGCTCCACTAATGTTCAGCCACGCTTGAGCCAGTTGAGTCACAGTGGAATCTTCGTCTATTGTTTGCATATTTTTCAATATATCTTTTGCGAGGTCTACTCTGTGCATTTTCAAGAAAATTGCTAATTTCAAAGCCAGGCACTCCAAGTGCTCTGTATCTTTGAGCATCAAAAGAGCTGCCTCCGGATTATTTTCGTGGTAATATATGGTGGCTGCAGTGATCAGGAAGTTGCAATTCGACAAATCACCTTCTTGCAGTTGCATGAGTATCAAATCTCTACGATCGGGATTAGCAAAGTAATCGGCTAATATTTTTAGAGGTTGAAGTGCCACTGGTGACGAACTGTTGATCTCATCCAGCACAACGCGGTATTTTTTCTGTGCTATATACGCGCGGTAAAGATATCCATCTCGTTCTATCGCCATTTCTGACGTAGACGGCTGCAACAAAAAATCATATCGTTAAACAACCAGTTGTTTCGGAATTGACAGACACTTGGCTGACGCGAAGCACACGTCACGTCATCTGTATACACAACTGTTGAACCGGGCAGCATGCAAGCAGAATAATATTCGATATACTATGAAATATAACACAAACCTTTATCTTTTGCGCCTCCTTGATGCATTCTTGATAATTACCGATGAGAAAGTTGTCTTTCACACCGAAAAACTGACTGATCTTATCCGCGGCCATATTGTCTTTTCAATACTGCATGCTATCTAAAATAACAACACCGACTTCGACAACACAGAGAATTTATCAAAGAATTCTTACTGACTACAACGATAGATGAAAAATATTGTTCAACTGTTACGAATAAATAAAATATTTTACTTTCCACGTAAATGCATCTATGTATAGTACACGTGGCCAACTGTATCACAGACGATGTATAGGACCAGATTAGACCAATCACGTGCTTGCATAGTTCACCTCTTTCCCCTCCATCGCTATGTCCTCACCTCACCACCATTTTTGATTCGAAAGCTAGCTGCAATACCGACGGATGTAGACAAAAGTTCGTTTCTAAACGGAGAGTTGATCTGTCGATTAGTAGATGTTGCTGTGCACCTCAATTTCAAGTCAATTCGTATTTCGCGCGTAAACGATAGTCATTTATTTAGCACGTTGGTCCGACAATTGTCCTCCGAAACGGTTTTAATTTTAAATCATTTCTGCAGATCGTCCGTTGCCGGAAAGTTTCGAGTAGACTTACCTATGTGAAAAACGAAGTGAAATGAGGTGACAGGTAAATAATCTTTCAATTTTACGGGTTTCGGTGATGAAATCAAACAAGAATCGTTCTTACGAATATATATACGTCGTTTATTTTGCTCGTGTTTCGGTCCGTACCAGAGTATCTCTACGCTATTATGTATAGTCGTTAAAAATTGGCTAAAGCTTTGGACTATCAAGTATATTTGCGGTTCTTCTGCGAAACTTTGCCGGTTACATCGACACGGTGCACACACACGCATACACACATATACGCATACACATACAGAATCGAACACACATTGACGCGAGGGTGTTTGCGCCGATCCTCGCGAACTGTACTCTACGAGGGAACAGATAAGATAAATCCGGAGAAAGCCGGAAGAAAGAAAGAAACGTGGAAAGGTCAAGGACGAGACACGGGGAAGGAAAAGAGGTTGGAAAAGCGAAGCGAAGGAAGGTGGAAAGTGGCGAGCACAATCGAACAAGGAAAGTAATCGTAGAAAAGGGACGCGAATTTTTCTTGCCGAGTCCCGTTCGTCTATGTACACGCGATCAGTGAGACGGTTCGTCGAGGGTAACGCTTTGCGGTGGTTCATGCGGCCACATTGAAATTTAATCTTTCGCCAAAAAGTAAGTGAAAAAAAAGTATCCCCCATTGGTCCCTAATTTTACTGGTCTTTCTCTTACAACGATATCGATGCAATCAAATATTTTATATACAGAATGAAACACAAACGATCGTGACACGCGTGAGGCGTCTCTAGAGAAGGACTCTACGACATGTTACAACAGAAACCAATTTTCGTGGTGCGGGTGGCCGTTACAAAGAATTGATTAACACTAGGTTTACGGGACTCGTCAGAATGACGGGTTCTAATATTTTTAATTTACTTTTCTTATTACTTCATTTATTTTTAATTTATTTCTTTGGGTATATATTATTTAATAAAATGGCTAAAAATTTGAATAGACACATTTTTAGTGCTCGCGTGAACCTAGTGTTAAATACATACGCTATTAATTTCGTTCTATTGGCATTAACGAAAGGTGACTCTATCTTACAGATAGTTCGACAATCATGAACCGGAAAGCGTGGTTCGAGGCTCCGATCGACCGGTCTGGATTCGCTCGCTCGGAATACACACAGAATACCCTGTACGAGGACGTTGGGGGTCGCTTCTCTTAAATCTATAAGGGGGACGAAACGGAGGATCGTTAGGTAGATGCTATGCCGCGAGCCTGCTCATCGGCCGAAATACTGCACGGTGCTCCGGAACCGTTCGGGCGTCGAAGTGGGTCGCGGGTCGGGTTTCCGGGATGATTCCCGTTCCCGTGGGCGGTCGTCGATCGACGGTTGTCGTTGATCTTCTGCCCGAGATATCTCGATCTTCCCAGGGGAACGGGTGACTAGTAGAACGGACACTCTCGTCGAGCGTACATCTCGCGCTTCGGCTCGTGGAGGGTCGACAGGGTACCGGGAACAGGTACCTGCGACTCGCAACGGGAAGCTACGGCTTTAGAAATCGCTTGTGGAAAGGTACTCTATAGAGTGGAGTAATACTTCAAGTAGTGCACGTAGTATTACAAAATCCTCGTTGATTTTGTTCGCAATGGGTCCTCGTTTTTGTAGACTTTGCCACACGTGTATTACACCTTCCATAGGATGCCGTTCTAGAAGCGATCTCTGCAACCGTACCTTGTCTCTCTCTCTCCTGAGGACCGAAGCTGAGAGGATGCGCGTTCGAGACTGCGGAGACGGTGAACGGCGACCACGCGACGCGACTCGATGCGAAATTCTCAAGGGAATCGCGTGCCGAGTAATGGGGTACCCGCGGCGACCTGGTCCCAGCCGGTACGACACCTGGTCGACTTCCGCCAGTGTGGTAACTGAATGCCCAGTCTCTTGCACTCGTGCGCGTACGCGGTGAACGACTCGCAGTAGCAGTTCTCCCCGGGACACTCGCACATGTCTTGCAGGCAAGCCTTGTAGTACATGGTCGGGTTCACCTTCTTGTGGCACGCGTCGAAGATCTGCGATCTCAGCCGATTGCACAACCTGCGATCATGCATCGAACGGTTATGCGTTTACCAATTTGTCTAGATTTATAAATGGATTTCTCCGTTAATGTTAGCGTCTACTAGATGCTAGAAGGTTGGAAGAGTACTCTCAGCATCACAAATCTTAACATTTAAATTTTAATTAGCTTCAATGCATTACTTTGATTTTATGCAATTTTTCAGGCTGCTAGATCGGCAGTGGAAGTGATATGAAAGACGCGTGTTCGTTGAAACGAATCGCAACTTACTAGAATAGTAAGAGGGAGGAGAAGAGGGAAAAGAGCTTACCGGTGATCCTTGCGGCCTCTGCAGCGTCTCTCGCGATCTAGATTGGCCGTCGGTCGATGTCGGACACAGCTCTTCTTAGCCCCGACCGCCCATGATTGACCGAACTGTTGGGGGTCCTGCATCAGCCGCCCCTTCCGGTTCTCGAAGTCGTCCTTCGGCAGGGAATTAAAATTGCCACAGAGACCGCACAACCGGCCTCTGTACGACGTCGGTGCCGACACTTCCAGGAAGCTGATACCGTCCCACAACACCTTGATCCCGATCTGCGTGGACACCACTATGCTGTCTGCTGTTCGGTTCACCTCGAGCCGGTTCTCCACTCGGTACGGCACCTCTACTTTCTTCCCGTTCACCTTGACGCGCATCTTCTGCCCGAGATTTACCTTCAGATCACCGACCTAGGGGTTACAGACTGGTCAGCAGGTCACGCCTCGAATATCGTCAACGAGAACAAGTCTATTCGATCAACGCAAGCACCTTTATAGCGATCGTCTTGGTCCACGCGGAGAATCTCGTCGATCTGGCATCGTTAGTCACCCGAACGCTGAACGTGTGGCCGGCACAGTCGCTGGCTAGTTGATACTTACAGGCGCCCTTAAAACTGTAAAATTTTCCGTCGAACGTACGGTAGTGCGGATCCCCGAAGACGGTGCAGACCCCATCGCCTATGCAAAAACAGGAAACAACATCGTTCGCCTATCATGATCATAGGGGAGCCTAGAGGTGGATTCCGCGCGTTAGCCGACCAACAGGTACGTTACTACATACAGGGTGTCCCAAAATTCCTACAACAGCCGGAAATGGGAGGTTCCTGAGATCATTTGAAGCGACATTTTCCTTTGCAAAAATGTTATTCGCGGCTTTGTATAATAATATTTGGATAACATTTCTGCAGAGGAAAATGTCGCTTCAAATGATCTCAGGAACCTCCCATTAACGGCTGTTCAAGGAATTTTGGGACGCCCTGTATATTGATCGAACGAGATGATTACTTTCAACACAGCGTGGACAGCACTGGCCCTCCGGGTGTTCCAGCCTGGAGTTCGGCGGGCAGGGTAGGTTCAACGGCGGGCACATCGGCATCACGCAACGCACTTTGCCCTGCGTGCACGCGCAAGCCTTGCACGAGTCAAGCTTCCAAGTCTCGCCATCCTGCCTAGGGCAAACAGGGACGTTTGAACTAACGATCAGGATGTCTACGTCAATGTTAACTTTCTATTGTTCTGTACTGTAGTAGAACCTCGATTATATTAGAGCAACTTACTGGCTTATATAATGCTAGATTCAATGTTTATTAATTTGTACGAGGTTTGGATTTGTATGATGTTGTGATAGTAACGACTTTAGACGTCGAAGGATAATCAAGTTCATATTATACGCCATCGTGGCCCATGTTTATCCTAATTCTAACAACCCTGAAGTAACTCTGAAAATACTCGCCCCGTAGGTTTTGCCGGCATAAGTGCACGACGGCCGGACCTCTTCGATCTCGGGACACTGGGGACAACAGCGACCCGGCAGGACGATCTGGTGCTCGCTGGGACAATCGTGGACCGGACACGTCTCCCTAACGCACGTCACCGCCGAGTTCGAGCAGCTGCACCGGGTGCACTGGTCCGCGAAGAACTGCTTTCCGGTGTTGTAGATGTTGGTACCGAGCATGCACGCGCCTTTCGGCGGCGACATGTATCTTCCGCTACCTGTTCGCGCGTTAAACATGCTTCTATTAGTATCTTTTTATTTTATCATTATCATTTACTATTTGCCTTTGTCGAAGATTCCCTTCTACGCTCTTATACAATATAACATTCGGCATTCAGCCACCTACCTTTGCATCGAGGACAACACTCTCCGGGATCGCGGACGATCCTCGAGGAAGGACAGTGCAGCACCGGACAGGCCCGTTTCGCGCAGATCAACCGACCAGCATTGCACCTGCAAGTCACGCACGGGTCCTCGGTGGTCGTGACGGACCTGTCCGCGGTCACCACCTGTCCGTTCACGTGGCATCCTGTGAACAGCCGAGCGATCAAAAAACAATTAAGGATTCATTATATAACATATTCACAAATCATCACGTCTCACCGAGTCAACACATCATCTACCGGCGATTATCTCAGAATTTTTGAAAGCACATGGTCCATGATTAAATACTTTTTAGCGGGTCATCTAACGTCATTTAACAATTTTGTTTTAGATTATAATGTAAAATTTCTAAGCTACCTTTCGGTATAGTACAACTATTGAAAATCCTATTAACAGTATGTATTTCGATATGTAAAGTGTTAATACCGCGGTCAAGATGATCAGACCAATCTGTATGACTCTTACCGGCGCAGACAGGACAGCATTGGCCAGGTGGAGCGGGTATCGGCTTCGAGCAGGGTGTGTAACAGTGCAGCCGAGATTCCGTGACGACGCCAGCCTTGCAGGTGAACACACGGCATGGGTCGTTCCCTTCTGTCCACTCGGTCTCGGACTCATGATACACGCCGTTCCTCAGGCATCCTGTCCACAAGAGGATCGTTGCATTACAACGGACAGAAATCGACTCTTGGATTTGCTCGGGATTCTTGGTGAAACAAACGGCGCGCGAGCGAGCTGCGCGGAAAAGTACCGAGGACGTTCCAGATCGCGAGAGCACCGGAGTAGGAAGATTCTCGGCGCTCGACCCGCTAACCGGGGATCGCGAAATCGGTCGACTTACCAGTACGTATCCTAAGCCAATGTTATTTTAGAGATTCGATCCCTTCACGGCCCGTCGTTATACAGTTCTCACTGTTGACGCTTTCGGGTGTAAGCCGAGTCATGGAGGAATTATTTTCCCAACATTTCAGTGTTCCCGTAGGTATCCTAATCTTATGATCTTTTCGTGTACTATGTATTTACAGTCAAAGCTAGTTCGATAAATTCAACGTTTGTGGTTCCAGCATTTAGTAACCGAGAAGACTGCAGACTACTTCGACGAGGAAGAGTATGAAGATGAGCCGGAGAATCAGTTAGTATACTAGTACGCGACCTAATGCATCTAGGGTGGAAGCTAACACGGTAGCTGGCGTGTTTCTTGCTCGAGGATTTAGTATGTGGTGACAAAGCTATCCGAGCTCCATGAACGGCCGGCTGTAGGGTTTTTTCGATGAGGAAGAGGCGCGTTGGCGGGTCGCGCGAACTGGAACGGTTGTTTTGCGTCAGAGCGTCGCCCAATTAATAGAGCCGGAGATAAGGAGGCCGCGGCCGCGGTCGCGGTACGTCCGAGAGCGCATCTGTCCGGCTGTCGGTCGACGACAGGCCGGTGTAAACACGCTGCTCAGAGGACGGCGGCGATGCCGAAGTTCCTCGGGTTTATCGGCCGTATCGGCGAACAGAAGCGGCTTTGTGCCGCGAGAACAATGCTCCGCGCCCCGGGGCATTCCTCTCGGCCGAAACTCCTCCATGTTGCTCGTTTTCGCGGATCGCGGATCGCGGAGAGCGTGAGCGCTCGTGACCCTCGTTCGCGCGAGCTCCGAGACAATTGGAGCGATTCGGGACGACGGGAACACTACGGGGAACGACACGAATTCACATGAGAGGAGGAGATGCGTTTGTTCAAGAGACGGCTGAAGCGTATCCGAGGTCCAGTGAATGCACGGACACGCTTGAGTCCGACGCCGGAAGCCCGGATGACCACGCCGTGATCCCACCGGACTCCCACCGAATATAATGACAATTTAGGCACGGAGAAGACCGGTTACCGCAGCGCGATTATCCCGGAAACACGGTAGAAAGAGAGTGTTTCATAATACACAACATAATACAAACCGCACAAAGTCGAAATAAATTCAATCTTGTCATTTTTATCATTTTTATAAGGCTATCTGTTACTTTTATGGCTTGCCATTACTTGACAAGAATGGTGCACCTATCTAGGAAAATTAACAGTACGGTATTCGCAAATAAATTCAATTATCAAGCGATACTAATGTTTGTCACACTTTTCAGAAAAATCTACGAGCGACGTGGAGTCGTGTTACAATTTTCTCGGGAGCAAGATCCGAACCGTGAGTCACCGTGTTTTCGTCGAACGGATCAGCGTTTAGAGTCGAGCGATAATCCCGGTCGGTTTGTCCATACCTTTGCACCTGTGACAGCACTCGTCTTCCCTTGGCTCCAGGAGCGTGTAGCAACCCTCGATGCTGGGGCACTCATGCTGCTTTCTGCACTCGACGAAGCCGTTCTGCGACACACAGGGAGAAGAGAAAATAGAAAAGCTGACGGAAAGCTTTCGGCGGCGAGAAGAATTCCGTGCTACGAGAGGACGGCGGCCGAATATGTAGTCGGTTCTCGCCGGAGAACACTATCGAGCCCGGACTATCGCCGAGATTCTCCCGGTGCACAATTGCTTCTCGCGGTCTCGTGGTCGACGCGTTATCGCGACCTATAATTAAACCCTTGGGATTTATCTCGTGGCCGAATTGCGTAAAGCGGCAATTGAACGCGGGTCACGCCGGGTAGCCGCGCAGCGAGCGCGAGAAGGTCGCGGCTTTCGAAAATAACAAAGATTACGCCGCTCGCGGCCGGTGAACGAGCGGACGAGAACGGACCTTTAAGTTTTTTCCTCGAATAAGGACGAACGGCGAGGCCGCCAGGACGAACGAGCGAAGGAACTGTTCGACTTTGATCTCCGTCGATGTCTGCGTATTCCTCAGGAAAAAGTGGATCTGACGCCCTCTTTAAATTCACACTGCATGCGACGCCGAGAACGAATTTAAAATATTCGAATGCACATTTTAGACTGTCGCATGTCGGTGAGCTGCATAAAAAGAAGTTGAATAGCAAGACGTTTATATATGCAAAGTGCGATAAGAAGCGACACGACTTATGGGATGACCTAATGTGTGTGTATAAAGGAGTCTGTGACTTCAATTGTTTATATCTTTGGAACTATCAAGTAACTACGGCTAATATTTCATGTGTAGCATCATTGACCTGCGTGCTATCGTTGTACAGAAGCTCGTTAGAATCAAAGTGGGACAGTTGGGGTCCTTCCAGTGCATTGTAAGCGGATTCTGTTCTCGGTCCGTAGCGGACTCGCGCGAAACAGTTTGAGGTGAAACGAGGACACGATTTCTGGAGAATCGGGCCACGGGGTGGGAAACTCAAAGTTGTTGTACCGTACTGTACTCAATTCAGAATCTTGGGGATATGTTGTTTTCACGATTCAAAAATTTCTAAGTCTGCGGATAATCGAGTTCGCGCTCGCGACCCGATCGACCGAGAGCAAGAGATTCTCGTCGCGAGTCAACGAACCAAACGTGCTGATAATTGCCGGTTCGCCGACAGTTCAAGCTACCATCGGAGTCGAGCCGAGCCGAGCCGAGTCGCGGACGATACTCGAAAGCATTTTTGCGACCGATAGGTCTACAGATAGCGCGTCGCCGAGGCGAAAACACCAGCGACCGAGCCAATGGATCGCAATCGTAACGTTACCTTGCATATGCAGTTGAAGCACTTGGTATTCGGAATCTTGTCGACGGTGAAATCTTCTCCCTCGATGTCGCACGTCTCCCGGCTCCCTGAAAGCAAATCCGCGACGCTAATCATTATTGCAATCCAGGCGAAAGCGGACCGGGTACTTGTACTTTTCAAACCGAGGTTTTATTCCCTTATCGCCTCTTTTAAAATAATGGTTCGAACTTCAATCTCTTTGTTTTGCGATTTTTGGGAGACTTGGGCAGGGTGCAGCAGACAAAGTGTTGCAAATTGTTTTCTGCAACGTTATTGTACGTAGGGGTGAGTTTCTGGAGAGTGGAAAGGGTGCCATCCACATCGAGCGACTTAATTTGTGTAGCTCGACTTCTGAAATCTTAGTATACACATACGAGCGACTGAACTTTGCTTTCTTGATAGATGCATTTCTTTCGATATCTTTACACGACTGTAAGTTATTTTCCGCTATAACTCCTCCACTATGCAGAATAAAAGAAATTGTCTTAGATTAAAGTCTTTAAACTCTTCACATCCTTTTGAGTAATTCACACCCAATACTGCACTCGAAAATGTTAGCATGTTTCCAACCATTTAACACCTAAAGTGTATTGCTAAACACAGATTACTGAGGCTGCGAATAACCGGCGATCCAACATCGCTGACGAGCGAATTGAATCCGGCGCGGCGGTCCGTCGTGGAAACGGATCGGATCGAATCGGCGCGATACGGCGCAGCGCGCTTCGCGGTCGCACGATATCGATTTCTCCAAGAGATAATCCACGCCATACCTTGGCACCGCGATCCGCAACGACGTCGACCGTTTCAGACGACCGACCTTCGCGTTCCACGTGAACCGGCGAGCGTGGTGCTCGCTCTCGCGAACCAACTCCGACGTCTTTGCCGTCGGGGTGCACAATGCAAACGGTCCAAGTCGATGTTGGACTCTCTCCCCTTTCCCCTGATCCTATCGCACAGTATCACTAATGTAAGAGTGCACATTGAAGGCGCTAATTCCTTCGCAAGTGATCCTTCTGTTCACTCAATTCCTTACTCGAGCTCGTTTGTTATAAATAGACAGTGGATCTTTGTGCAAAATAAGTCTGCATTAGACTCTCCGTTTGAACGCGTCTGTTTATTGTGCACCCTTTCTACTTACAGACCATTAGGTTCCGGAAAATAATTGCGTTAGGAGCCACGGATCGGTCAGTCTCTTTTTCATCTGCGCATTTCTTGGAAGAAGTTTTCTTATCCTTGTTTGATCATGACATCGTATTATTCGCACTTGTGCAATCGATTATGTGGAATTACGGATTGAAGTCTGCGCGAAAAATATGCTGATGCTGCTGTGCAACTCTGTGCAAGCACATGCTCGATAAACCAGAGCACCAGAGTGTCGGAGAATAATCAATTCGCGCGAATTTTTCCAGGAACCTAACAGAGATCTGTAAACACTGATGCACACGAGTCTCGCTGTTACGTTTTCGGCTTGTTTTCGGGTCGGTAACGATAATTTACGGACAACGTGAAAACACGGGAGAAAGAAGGAACAGAAATACACGGCTTGGTCGTAGTTTTCGAGGCGAGAGCACCTGCTCTCGACGGTTTCCGCGACTCGTCGCCGACGCGTTTCGAGGTTGCGATCGAGATCGAAAGCACCGCGAGAATCTCAGCGGCGGTCGAAGCGCGCAGGAATGCGTGCGAGAAAGGACGCGGCGTTGGTGTTCACGGCCTTTTTCTTCGCCTTCTTTTCTCTTTCTCTCTTCTGCGTGCCTCTTTGATCGGTTTCGCTGCGCGCTGGAAACGCGAGAGGCCTCTTTCCCTAGCGAAACCCGCGACTCTCGACCCGCGCGACCCGGAACCGGCAGCGAACGACCCGCCCCTCGATCGCTAAACGTCTCGGACCAATCCGATTGCTCTCCGATCCGAGACTTGCCCTTCGAACTCGATTATACTCGACTGCACCTGATCCGAGTCTGCTCTATTCTGTTTTACTAGGCTCTATTCGCCTCTGCTTGACGCTACTTGACTCTACTCCTCTTTACTGTAAATACTATACTCGACTCTACTAGGCTCAATGCTACTCTGCTCGACTCCACTCCGCTCTATTCCACTCTATTAGACTCTGATTGATCTTACTCCTCTCTCCTCTACTCTGCTACACTCTATTCTGTTACTGCTCGACTCTGTTCCACTCTGTTCCACTCTGTTCTGTTTTAATGCGATTCCAATCTACTCCACTCTACTCGGCCTGCCCCGACGCAAATAGATGCAGAGATAATGGTGATAGACTAAGAATAGAGCGTTGAAAACCTGCAAATGGAGCGTGACGCGCTCGCGAGCGGAGAACGCGATCGGACAGAGTCGGGCCGCGCGAATCGGCCCGCCGCGCCGCCGAATCGATCGGCCGAAAACGTATTTATATCGACTCACCTATAATGCTCTCCGAGGCGTTGCACCTTGCGAGCGACGACAGCAAGGCCAGGGTCAGAGCTAGGGCCAACGGCGTCCTCGACTCCATCCTCGTCTGCGATGGACGCAACCTGTTCGTCCTTCGTTCTCGCCGGCGACGATCCTCTGAACACATATACCAAACAGTTGTTATACTTTGCTCGTACAGAAACCCTTTAGGGAGGACGTCTGGACCTTGCACTGACTCTGAGGAATATTTCAGAATTGATCACTGGATTGCAGATTTTGTGCATTTATGAAAACACCGAGCAGATCAAATGCAAAGGAACATGGACATTTAAAAAATTTTGAAACATTGCCGTGTGATTTTCAGCTCACTGAAATTATTAAAACGAAATGGAAATGTCCATGTAGTTGTTCTGGATCTTACAATCGTGCGAATCGTTCCCATGCATTGTCGTTCGTTTTCCGGACTTGCGAGATAGCCGAGGAACATATCGGAAAGTCTACATATCATCTGGAGTAACGTCGATCATACAGAAGCAAACTGATAGTCGAGCGTCGTCCCTGAAGGGTTAACGAATGGAAATTTTCACGGAGTCGAGTCGAAGCGGAAGCATCGACGCCACAGTCCTCTCAGCGGTGAGCACAACTAAGCACTATACCTATTTTATTATATCATTTCGCCGTTCTGGTGTCGTGGGGTGTTCCCACCCAGGCGCGCCTCGATAAATAATAAATGAACGACTCCACTTTATAGCCTTGTCGTACGCCTCGAAACGGAAGCGACGAGGACGACGCGCGAGGGTTCTTTCTTCGGTCGGCACAACCATAAATGTTTCTATATCTCCTAATTAGAATTTATCAATCATAAATCAACAAGTCCCGCCCGGTTAATGAGTCTAATTTCGTGCGGTATTATTATGTAAAAGAAGATTTTTATGTTTCGTTTTGGTACAACACAATTATTCTCAGCCTCGGAGTCGCCACTCGAGTACTAAGGGTTAATAGGCTTCCGGTAGATAAAATATGTTAACATTTCATTTTCCCGTTTGTTTGTCGAGGGACGTTTCACTAGCCTGGCACATCAACGAATGACGATCAAAACTATTTCACAGCGCACCCTCGGCAGCCACCCTGCGTCCACGCTCGGCGAACCGGAACGAAGAATTGGCTTGCTCCCGTTGCGTTGCGACGACGATGACGACGACGACGACGCTCGCCGTCGTAACCTTTCGTCTGTGGGCGCGTGTTTGCGCTGGATCGGTGTATATTTTGACGAGTGACGCGCGGCCCGCGGAATCTTTCTTCGAAAAAGCCATAACTGCTGGTGTCTCGGCGGCCTATCGTTTCCGAGAAAGACTCGCCCTTCGGAGAGAGAGAGAGAGAGAGGGAGAGCGAGTTTCACGGAGCGCGGCGGCGTAGATAGAGCCGCGGGCACCGATCGAGAATAATTACACTCAGCCTTCCTGTACGGCGATTAATTCGCACCGTGTTAGATTAATTGAATTGAATTTCTGCTCCACGTTCTATGGAAACCGCGTTACGAGAGTACCGCGCGTTATAGGAGGGTTTACTGTAGTCGGAGGATAAGGAAATCAGCGGGCGAGGCTGGTGTAAACGGCTCGCAAACGGCGAGCGCGATCGATAGGCGTTCGGTTTCGCAATCGTTCGAGCGCGATCGATCCGAGCTCTCGCGCTCTCGACCGCGATTCACGGAATTTTCCCTCGGCCATTGTCTCTCGCTCTCTCGTTCGCGCGTTTCCATGCTCGCGCGTCGCTCCGTCACGGTGCTCGGCTCGGCTCGACTCGGTTCTCGATCGCAGCAAGCAGACCTAGGCGCCGAGATTTTCAGCGCTCAAGGATCCTCTCGCGGTCTCCGGGGGCGCTAAGCGCCCAACCGACGAGCGCCGAGCGTGTTCACCGCGCAGGATTTGCATATAATCCGCGCGTCTCGCGGATCGAATCTCTCCTACGGCCGCCGCGAACGCGAATGCGACCAATCCTACGAGCGCAACACCGAGCCTAGAAAGTCCAGCGAAATTTTCCACTCGGCCCCCGGATCGATTCTCGGCCCTGGCCATCTTCCTCTCGCGGCGCGGCGCCTTCGACCATCGTGACGCGACGCGACACGCTGCGAACCCCGAGCATCGTCATCCTCCTCCTACTTCGTCGGCCTAATGGACCGGACCAGTTTTCGTTTATCTACGAATTCGACCGTAGGATCGTAGACCGGCGGCCTTCGAAATGAAGAAATACGGTACACTGTTGTCGAATTCGTTTATGTTTTGTCTACGAGCAATGTTGACCGGACAATTGGCGAAGCAAATGTTACTGTTTCTTCGTCATCTTTACGCGATGCTGGTGGAAAAGTTAACAAGCAGTCTGCGGATTTTATGCATTCGTGATAAAAACGGGTATATCAAATGCGAAACGGTGAAAACATTTCAGAATTTTCAGACACCGTTGTATTATTCTCGACTTATTAGAATGATTAAGGAAAGAAATATAAATGTCTATGTAGCTTTTTCATCGTGCGGTCAATGCAGCCTGCGTCATATATGATCAGTATGTGTATCGTCTTGTGTTACCAGAACCAATTCTTTCCGAAGTGCAGAGCGAACGAGCCGTTGGAAGAATGCGGCTGATGGACCAGAAGAGCAACAAGGATACAGGAGAACCGCTCGGCCAGCGAGATTTCGGAGTCGCGCGAACGCAAGACGGCGCGGCGCCTTCGAACCTGCTCCGCGGTGAACGCTCCTACGGCGGATCAACCCTCATCGGATCGCAGGATCGAGTTTAGTATTGCGAGAGTTTACAAAGCGACACTGTTTCACTGGGTATACTTGCAACACTATTGCTATTGCAAGGTCTATTAAAAAATCCTTGGCCATGATCCATAGGCTTCCAAAAGATATGAAATAATCGCCGGTAAATGATGTATTCACTTTCTCGTGTGCTTTCCAGTATTTTGCAAAGGAGACTTGTCGAAGAATACTTTGAAAAGGGTGCAGCGAGTGGAAGAAGATCAGGAACCAAAGAAGATGCTCTAATCGATCTGCTGCTCGCGTAAGTCGTTCTGAGTGGAATTCGTAGTCAGCGATCAGCGCGCGCGCGCGCGCGGTCCTCCATGATTTTTCCGCGCGAAATCAGCGGCGGCACGCGCTCCCATAGAGAAAGGGAAACGCGAGGGAGCGAGACCATGAGAAGAAGCGAGAGTATATACGGGAGAACGTATAGGTGGGAAGCCGAGGAAGTCGAAAGACAAAGAGACGCGTCAACGGAGAAAGGGTGAGAGGGAGAGGGAAGGCTGCGACCTCGCGTGCTCGAGCCGAGAGCGCCGGCGAGTTTACCGGAGCACTCGCAAGCGGCTCGAAGCGTTCGGGAGAGAGAGAGAGAAAGAGAGAGAGGGAGAGAGAGAGTGGAAGAGAAAGAACGAGAGGGCAAGAGAGAGCAAGAGGGACGCGCGGATCCGCGGTCGATATCGCGTTCTTCGAGTACCGCGAGGACGATTCCCTCGGAGGAAAAAGAGCGGCGAAGACCACGAAGATGATGATGGGACGAGGTTTTCCGTCGGAACGTCTCCCCGTCGAGGGACAAGCAACGTTGTTCTCGTCAGCAGCAACGGCAGGCAAGTGGCACGGGCACGAGCTGTCCCGTGTAAGCATGCCGCGCGCCGGAACGACAACAACGGAACAGGTGCGTGTAGAGCGAGAAGGGCTTGCGCGCAACCTGGCCGCGTGTGTGCGTTGGTATGCGCGTCCGTAAAGCTACGTTTTCACGTGACATTATCGCTGAGGTCGCCCCACGGCGTTTTTGTCACCGAGGATTTTGCAACAACTCGCGCTCACGCTCGTCTCTCCTCTGTTTCACAAAGCTTCTGAATCGTCGGACAATGAAGATTTCTGGAGATCTACCTTTGGCAGGTAGACGATTCCAATGGTACTACCAATGACAGCAGTTGAGTTCGTTAAGTAAGGTCTTCGTCTATCAATTTCGTTTCAGCCCTTCGCTGTTGAAGCAACGCTATGTTTAGCCTTGGGGAGATAGTGTAAGATTAGAAAATGGTGGTTCGTTTAACTGAAATGTGAACGTTTTAGGTAACGATCGATCGAACGTGCGTCACCCTTTCAGCGAGAGAAAAATAGCTATGACTAACAGAAGATATACACCCTCGGCTAATGCGACCGCACAGGCTCGAGCAGGTTGAATCAGCAGGTTCTCGAACTACTGTGACAGCTTGAATCCAGCCGCGAGGAACGCTGAACTATCCCGAGAGTATTAATCACCGGATTAATATCCAGATGATTCGACCGAAATACCGGGTCAAAATGGACTCGGTCACCGTCATTCGAGGGTTGAATGACCGCCGTTTTACACGGTTGTTTACGAGTGCAAATACGATTTGAAGCAAAGACGCATTATCATTTACATTGTTATTGTCGCAGGCAATCCGGATACGCGGTGTCACCATGGTAAGGCGATGAAGATACCTTGTAATGTAGGAGAAGGGTTAAAATTACCCCTGTAAAGTCAAGTTCAACATACGCAACGCGCAAAATGAGTTCAATGGTATACACAGCCCGAGAAATACTATTCGAAATGACTTGATACCCGTTCGTTCTAGCTGTCGATCCTTACCGATCTATCGAGGGGTTAATGGTGCTCACCAGCGACGAGGAAGAAGGAAACCACGCGCAAGGCATTGTAAGCGACAAGAGTCGCCGACGCTTCCATCTCGATTCGACAAAAACACTACTGTTTCCCGGAGCACGGCCGCCGTGTTCCACGGGGTGACCCGCGAGCGATTAAAAAACCGGCGAAATGAATATAAACAAAAACGAAGATAATCGCGGACCGTCACGTGAAAATGTAGCTTAAGCGTACGCGCGCGTACTGTGGTTCAGGAAAGTATTCCAAGTTAAAAGCTAAAATTGTGAAAATATACAAGCTAAACTTAACTTCTGGTAGCAACATCGTGACTACTGCAAGACACGAGTATCCGGATTGTATATGCAAAATATAGATTTCTGACAGGCTACGAAATAATTGCCGGTAGGTAATGCGTCGATACAAAAAAAAATGCGCATAATTAACGCCATTCGCATACTTTTGTTACTTCGTTTCGGTGCGTGTTTGCTACGTTCCCACAACTTCTACAAACATTATCCGACACGGTCGAGCTTTTGTGTATACGATCCCGACACCTGCGCCTTATAGTACTAGGAACATTACTTTCAGAACTTAAGGCTAACATGTATATTTTTACTGTTTAAACTTTTAATAGCGAGCGTTCGAATACTTTCGTGAGCCACTGTATTTACACGGACGCCTACTTTACGAGGCGACGTGGGCGAGCAGCGCTGCCGAGGCGAGCGAACGAGACGGAGAACGTGTCTCGGATCGGCTCGGGCCGGTTCGGTCCGGCTCGGTTCGATCGCGCGCCGCTCGCGACATCTGTCTGGCCGTGCTCCGCTGTCAGACGGGTCCGCGCCGCCTCGGGTCCTCGATCGGGTCGCTCCTCGATCATCGATCCTTGATCGTGCGAGATCCGCTTCTATTTGATTTTCCACTCACCAGAAGAGACGGTGACGACGCGCGGGATCCTCGCCGCGGCGAGTAGAACTAGTTGCGGGTGCGGTGACGACTGTGACGAGGACGATGGCGGCTAAGCGAGTCTCGCGGCGCTCGCGCGAGCGCGAGCGAGAACGCGCTCGCTCGAGCACCGCCGGGGCGAGTCCGCGCGGCCGACGACCACTGGACGGACACGACGGGTCGTCGCGGATCCGCGACACTCGGCGTCGACGCGTCGACGAGGCTGCTTTCTCTTGCCCGCGACCGTCCGAGGCTGGTCCGTTCATTTGACGAGCGTTTCCCGCTCTCCTTGCACACAGGTCCCGAGACGCGTCCGAACGCGCACGCCTCTCTGTATCCTCTCTTCTTGCTCTGCCTGTCTGCCTGTCTGCCTGTCTGACTGCCTCTGTCTCTCTTTCTTTCTCTAACTCTCTGTGTATCTATCGCAGATTCAATCGCCGCTGGTAACGTCGATCTCGGATCCGATCACAGAATTCGAAAATCGACGAACAGTATCTCGACACAGACACCGAACGCAACACTGCGGGAAGAAACACCGGTGGTGCGTGGCGTATGGGGGCCGACGAACAGACGGACACGCACAGAGAGTTTACGACGTTTGCGTTGTTTTCCTCTCCGGGAGTACGCGTCGACCGCGCGCGCGAGAGCGGTATCTCGCGAACGAGCACGAAATCGGGCCGCGTTGGTTCGCGACTCGAGTCCGAACACCGACTAACCGAGGATTCCGCGTCAGCTGCTCGTCGCAGCTGCACCAAAGTTCCGTTGCGGACTTCCACCACCGTGCCCCGCCGGAGTAACGAGGTTCCCGTCCCGTCGTGGACGGTGGAGCCGCCGGGGGCACGGCGGGGAAAGGCGAGCCGAGGCGCGCAGCGTCCGAGAGTGGTGGCTACGGCGGAGATGGTCGTGTCCAGGCGGTCGGAGCGGTCGAGACAACGGCAACAGGAACAGCAATAGCAACAGCAATAGCGGTTGCGGTGGCGGCAGCGCGTGAGCCGCCGATATCTACACACCAGGAGAAACTGGAGGAGCTGGAGAGGACAGAGTGTGGACGCGAGAGGAGACGCCGGAGCAGGAGGAGGAGAACCAGCGAGTGGCTGGGAGAGTAGTACGCTCTCGGAACCGGAGAAGAGAACGGCGCTCGAGAGAAACTCTAGCAGAGAGATTTCGAACGACCGAGAGGGACAAGCGCCGAACTCGGTCGCGCTGCCATACGCTCCTCGCCTCGGCACATCGCGGCCCGAACTAATTAAATTATCGTTTCGACACCAATCTCCAACGCTAGCCGCGGGACCATTGTCCCCCCGCGCTCCGAGCACGAGTACATGGCGCTCCCTGCCTTCGAATTCGCATTTTCCATAGCGCGAAGCGTTTCGGATAAACCGCGTTAATAGGGGATAGAGCGCTGTTTATATGACTCTCTCTTCTCCCCTGTCTAGGGCACTGCGATTAGGTGTGGCCTCGTTACTCCGAATTTCAACAGATTAGGGTACGAGTACTTTTTACGAGTACTTTTAGTACTACTTAGTACGAGTACTAAAAGACCCGGAACGGCCCGGGGCAAGGTGAGCGAAGTTCTGGCGATACACCTGGAGTAGTGGTAGAGTAGTGGTAATCTTCTCAGCGAATAGGAAGAATGCATGTGACTCAACTGTGTGCGTCTGACTACTCAGCCGCGGAGTGGGCGTGTCCTGCCCCGAATAGGCGTGACTTTGTTGCTCCCAGTATCATTGGAGATGTTTTCGCTTGCTCTGTATGCCCTGGAGAGCCTAGCTCGATCTGCGGATAGCAACGAAGCCACTCCTACCCTATGGGACACGACAGGGATTTATTCATATTTAGTTTAGATTCGATGTTCTTCGATTTTTGGAGATCCTTACCTTATATTACTTTTAGTTGAAACGAAACGCGGAGATCATGTCTCACATCCGTGTCCCCGACGTGAAAAGAAAACCGGGAAACAACGAGGAATTGTGTTCGCAGGCCGAGAAGCACCCCGGGGAAAGAGAATAGGAGAAAGAGATCCTCCCGGTTTGGCTTATTGTGCCTGAGATGCTTATCGACGGGCTACTCTCGGTCCCTTCTTCGTCGTCCGCCTCTGTTTTCCGCCTGGCCTTTCGTCGAGTGGAAGCGGTCCTCCGTTGCAGCGGCTCGCAGAGCGCGTACCTGCCGCTCGTTAGGTCCTCTCCGGTTCGTGGAAGCGCGCGCGCGCGACCGGTCGCGAAGCAGGAACAAGGCAAGAAGAAGCCGATGCACCGGCAGGAGACACGAGTCGCGATCCCTCTGTGCCTCTGTGTCTCGCCGCTCTCGGAGCTCGCTTATTATCGCGGCTACGACCCGTTGCGTACCGGCGATCCGAGAAACGACACGGACGACGCGATCGATCGTCCCGCGATCGCTGGCGATCGCAGCGGTTCCTCGCCGCGGGGGGCGAATCCTCCAGGGTTCGCCAACTGTGCGGACACGTTCGCTTTTGCTTTCGCGTAACGAGCGCAAGGCCGCCGGAATTCCACCGGCGTCCTCCAACCATTTCGTCTCTCGCACTCTCTCTCTCTCTCTCTTTCTTTCTTTCACTCACCTGCCTAAAGAGTTGGACATTATCCGAACAACGAATAACGAATGAAATATTGTTCGCTATTCGTTCATGTTACAGGTTTTGCACTCCAAATTAACTATTTTGATACTGTTGCATCTAATCGAGCCACACTTCTGCCCCATAAGACACTTTCTGCCGTACCCAATCTAGCTCTAGTCATCCTCTAAAAATCTGGGTTACTAAGTGCTTGGGCCTCATTATGGACTATTCTCAATAACTGCGCCCGTGTTGTCACCGCCTCCAATGCAGCGGAGCTAGAAGTGCTGCCCCACAGAGCAATCTCTGTCCAGTCTGGCTCCCGGGGCCAATAGCATCGGTCGCCGAAGCAATCGCATCGCCGACGACTGAGGTAACGATTAGAAGATGCCGCGCCGCGACGGTCCGGTGGGCCCCGCGTCTTTCCGGGACCTGTTGGTCTTCTTTTTGCGCGTCGGGCTACTCGGGCTCGGTATTCCGCGAGCGACGGAACGTTGGACAGCGCAGGACGCGTTTCTTCTCGGTCACAATTAGACGCGACGGAGAAAAACCATGCGGGCACCGACGGACAGGTTCCAGGCGCTCCCGGCGAGCGGCCGCGGGACGGAGTCTGCCGCTAGTTTGTTTGAATTGGGAAAATAAACCGACCGCGAATGCTGAACAGACGCGGACACGGACGTGGACGTAGACGTGGGTCCGGTTGGCTTGGTCGCATACGATCTACGAGTCGGGAACTACGCGCAAAACAGAGTCGCAAATCTATTTTCGGCGTGATCCTACGCCTCAACGTACCTCGTCGAGAACGACCGATGTTTCGGGCTCGAGCCAAGGTCAGGCTATAAATTTTGCGAGGGTAGCGGAAACGAGTCATTAGCGCGACTCTCTTTCTCTTTCTTCCTGCTTCTATCTTTCCATTGATCTGCAGGACCCACTCTTAGTGCGGGGGCTGCAGCGATTTTCCTCGAATCGGAGCCGTCCGACGCGTTCTCGGGATGATTCATGCGATCCGTCGAACCGAGCGCTTTTTTTGCAACCACCGTAATTTCTGCGCAATCGTTCCGCACCCCGTGGAAGAGGAACGCTCACTCTATCGAAGAAAAGCGTGAAACGGCCGGTTCCCAGGGGTCCGAGGATAAGGGCCCCGAAAACCGACGGTGGGTCTGCCAGAGCCCTGGCCTGTACGGATATCGACCTCCGAAGTAGAGAGGCAATAGGTATTTAGGGTAGGAGTCGAGGAGCAAGGTAATTGGTCGGAACGAAGTCCTGAGAGGATTCTTCTAACCGCGTGGGCCCTCCGGCCCCTCGTTATCCCCGATTACCGCTCTCACGGTGACTTAGTCCTCGTCGGTGGAGCTCCATTGGTGGTCCGGTTCACGGTGATATGGAGAATTCGGCAAGGTGGTCCGCTCTTAAATCATGCGTGCCGACAAGATACCTCCACCCCTCTTTCCCTCTGCCAATGTACTATTACCGCGATCGCGGCTCTCGGAACAGAGGAATCTTCAAGTGGAACCCCGCGGGTCTTGTTTCTGCGTTCACCGCCTGAATTCTCGATGTCAAAGAATGCCCGAGACGAACCGTCTTCATCCTGCCGGCCGATAACGAGTCCGACGGAAGCTTTTCCGAGAAGAGTTTGCCCTCCGCAGCGTGTCCTACCTGCCGGAGCATATTACAAACATTTTGCCTCGACAGCGTTAACGAAAACTTGCGTCAGAATAGATCATGATCCTCGTTGTTTGATTTTAGACGATGCAGCGTCTTGGGTTGACACAGGTGGAGGCTGCTCTGTGGGACACTGTGCCCGGGCTCCGTCGAAATTCGGAGCAACGAGGCCACGCCCACGCGGCACAGGACACGCCTATACTCATCGAAACAATAGTAAGATAACTCTCTGTCTCAATCTCTGACACCGTTTGCTTAGATGCATCAACGATTCTGGCAGAAAGAGACACACAGTTGACTGCAATGTCTTGCAGAATCTTCGAGAGCTTGTCTCGGTACAATTGACGAAGTCCGAAGTTGCAATTCTCGTATGCTTCATATGATAGAAATCTGCTGTTAGTCCGATATCAATTTACTGCAATTACACGTAACCGTGTACAATTGATAATCGCAGGAACTGTTGCAGTTTAATCGACACGCATCGAATCTTCATGCACTTGCATCCTCCGAAACAGTAGAATGCAAAGTTTAGCGGGATGTGATTTCATTTAATTGGGATTTGCTAGGAATCTATTCGCGTGCTTTTGAAATCGCCGAGTTGCTGACCAGGCTTACGGCATCCTCCTAGAGAAGATAGGCCATTGCAAACGATAAATCTTTGCTAAATAAACTTTTGCCAAACGTTCTCTTCGATTTTACCAATCCGCAGGTGGCACGGGCGCACAGAGATCCGCGGTCTGTATTCTGTAACAAAATCCTTCTGTACCAATATTGTAATTGAAGAGTAGTGGACAGCGCTCCTGCAGAACGTTGCTTATTGTAATTGCTCTATCGCAACAAAGCCTACAGCTACTGATACAACAATTGAAGACCTTGGTAGCAGACCTAGGAATAAATCGACTTGTTAATGGTATTATATATCGTGTTGAAGTTCTATATATTTTCAGACATTGCCGATTGATTGGCGCAAGAAACATTTCCTCACCATGGTCTCCGATTATCAACTCAACCTGTCAGTCGATTAGAGGAAGCTTCCACGTCGTAAATGATAACGAAGGACACAGTTCAGTCTCGGTGCGATCTGCGTGGACCCCCGGTGGTTCGCGGAAAAGCGTTCCGCGTGCTCTGTCCCATTTCTCGCGACGAGAATCGGGTTCGCCGTCCGGAAGCAATTGATTGCGAGACCAACGCAGCAGCGGCCGCTAATTAGTTTCGAGCCGAGAGCCGGCCGATAAAGGCTCTTTGCCTCGTTCGGTCCGAGCTCCTTCTCCGCTCTCTTTCTCGCGCGCGTTTCCTCTGTCCTCGCCGGTTTCTCGCCTCGTCCGCGGCCACGGCAGGATACGTCGCTTCCGGAAACCCGATCAAGATTACAAGCAGCGTACCGTACACGCCGCAACCTTCTTCCTTTTACGCTCCCGATTGCGTCGTTCGGAATCGCGTTCGAGCGACCTCGAAAACCCCGCCGCGCCTGCAACGCGGATTGAACGCGCGCGCGAAACCAACAGCACGCATTCGCTGTGCTCGCGACAGCTGCGTTTGAACTGTCGTTTAGGGTTGCGTGGCCTCAGACTCTTCGTCCGATTCGCTTCCAAGAGGAAAGCCTACCACGCCACGGTCGGGGGTCTGCTTCAAACTTTTGTTCATTCTGAGTGAGACGTGCGTAACGCGCGCTTCCAGGAGCAAACGCTGCTGCGAACAAAGACTGGAGACCCTACTGCGTTGCTCTCTTGGCTACCCTCTTGTTCTCTCGCTCCTCGCTCATAGCCAAGACACTGCAAAATCAAACAAGAAAAATCATCGTCTATTTCGACACAGGCTCTCGTTAACGCTGTCAGGCAAGACGCTGCGTCCAAGAATAATCCAGCTGTGTCTCAACGGTCTCTGATGGAATGACTTGCCGTCGATCCGACACGATACAGTCGCATTTCGAGTTTGGTTCGCGAAAAACGCGCGTGCCTCAGCCGCGATCGCGAGCCGTTTTATCGCGCGGTGGCTTTTGTCCGAGGCCGATTCGACGAACGCTGGTTCATCGTCGGAAACGGTGCGGCGCGGCGCGTTAGAGGAAATACCGCATCCTCGATGAGACATCCACCGGTGACGAACGTTCGCGCGAGAGTCCTCTTCTTCTTTCTCTCGTCCCTCCGACTCTTCTTCTTTCTCTCCACGGATGATTCTTGTCGCCGCGTCGCTACCGTTCGTTTCCGCCTGCGAAAGAAGCGCGCGAATTACGCGGAACCTCGGACCGCAGCTTCGCGATCGGTATTCCCGGAAGTCGAAGAACGATCCGTCGCGGGAACGATTACCGTTGCGAATCCGCTCAGACGTAACCGCGTCCTCGCAGCGCATTTTTTCTTAGAAACAGGCTGCGGAGCTCTGCGCATTTGATTCTGTACGAAACGAGACATCGTTCGATTAGATCCGTTCGACGAGACGGCCAATCGGTAGCTGTTCGATTGATCCAGACGGATCGCGATCGAGCAAGATACGCTTCACTCTTGGAGGCTAAAGAAAAGATATAAATGTCCGTGTAGCTGCTATGTGTTGTAATTAATGCAGACAAGTCTTATTTTGCATAAAATTCCGCAGTCTAATTATAATGGAAATAGCAAGAAACCTGGATAAATTCAATCTTGTCATTCTTATAACGCAGTACATACTAGCTGGTTCTAATGCTCGGTGGGTTTAATGGAATCTCATGAATTATCTGTGAAAGATCATGTCCACAAATTGTAATTGTCATGCTGTTTCTCACGTATCGAAACAATGTCCATACTCCCACAGTAGATCTAGTTCGTCTAGACTTCTAGACCTTGTTTTCGTGAAGTTTTCCTGGGAGAGTGACGATGCGAAAACATTCGTATACATATATGAATTCATCGACGCTCAATTAAAATTGCACTGATATTCACGCGATGACTTGAATATATTCTAAAGAATTTGACTGAACCGTGCAATGCATAATACAACAGAATAATCGGCGGCCGAGCAAGTTTGTCGGAATCCGGCCGGGTTACAAAATTTCAAGCAGACGGCGGCGGTGGTTCCGCGCTCATTATTCGGCCAGAAGAAAATCCGCGGACAAAGCTGGCACTGTGGAGGCCGGCTCCTTGTCGAGCGTAGACCTCTCGGCTCGCGTTCCTTCGATTAATTAACCTCGGAAAAGCAGAATCGCGGCGCCTCGCGTCTCGCTGCCGAATGAATCACCGGTGGCGATCCGAGCCGAGCCGCGCGCTTCCTCGGGTTTCTCCGCTGAATACTCCACGGAACAAAATTATCCGATCGTTCGCGACGCACGAGCTGTTACATAAAAGTTACCGTCCCCTGCGATCGGTCTTCATCGCGCCGCGTTTTAATTCTACAGTCATTTTATACAGTCAAGCGCGCTCGCCGTTCTTTAACACGTTCGCTGCCACGGTCAAACGACCGGTTTCTTATTTCACAATTACTGAAATTATAGAGACGCCTCCGTGGGAAATTGTTCAAGGCGTATACTTCGATAAAAATGCCGCGGAATCGGAATAAATTCGTTCTCGTCATTTTTCGAAAGCAATATGCACCATACACTTGTAATACTTCTTCTTTCTCTAAAGTTTACTTAAACATGGTGCAACCAATTTTATACACGTCACTGTTCAGAGCCGTAGGACACATAGCATGATCGTCGTATTTGGTAAAACATCTTAATAGCGAAGGCAGGCGGCGGAATAAATGGTGGTAGCAAACGTGTTAAGTTTTCCGTATCGCGCGATCTTTGCATCGATTTTTCGTGCGTTCTAGCTGGCGCAGCATCTTCTGCCAGCCTTGGACGAACAACGTCTGCGACCTTGATGTCATTATTTTTAATCGAGAGGCGACGCGCGGAGATCGTGGAGAAAAATCGAGAGAAGCTTCTACTTCGCACAACTGCAACGGCGCGCTATAAGAGTCTGCGAAGATGTTTTCATATTAGAATACCTACATCATCATTTTTAGCTAATACGTCGACAATATTTACTACCCGTCACGTGTCATGTATACGACGGCCGTAATTAAACATTTCGGAGATGTTCCAGTTGGACAAACTATGGAATTCAACGATACTGATGACCCTAAGTCGGCCTAGAGTTTGTACTTTATTTTTCAGTAAATCAATTTCAAAAGTAGAAAGAAAAATACACACGTATCATTAGACAATCGTAATTCATTCTATGATGTTCGCTTATCGATGGACGTCTCAGAATGTATACCCGTCGTTACGCATGACTGTATAAGGTTTCGCTTAGAATTGACACGTGCGATTGGAGCTGTGCGTGAACAGAAAATGTTGCTAGGATCGCGAGAGACCCCACAGCGGAGTTAAGAGGACGCTTGATCGTTTTCGATGATATCCAGGGGATGTTGAGTCTAGAAAATAGAAGAGTCCAATTCGAAGAGACACTGTGTATTTGCAAAGGTTGTGCAACGGAAGTCGGTGGCGTACAGGAAACGTAGTCGGGGTCGCATGAGACCCCACAGCAGGGTTAAGAGGTCGTAGGGTCGTTTTGGTCGCCGGGTTCGACCTCGGTGATGTCGGATCCGTTCGCATCGTCCACGCGCTCGATCACGTGCGCCAAGCGTTTCTTGAGCCTGGCCAGCTCTTTGATGGATGCGATGGGCGCCATCGCGTTCCACGCGGTCGGCTTCGTCTCCGGGACGGCGGGCTTCTTGGAAACGGACCTGAGAACGGTGGTCAGCGCGGCGTCGGCAATCTCTTCCCAGTCCTGGCGTGCAACGAATCGACAGGTGGCGAAGAACGTTCGAGGAAAACTCGGCTTCTCGAGAACTCTCCGGACAGAGGATTCTACTTACGAATCGGTCGCAGGGGCTGGGATGGAAACCGATCGCAGCCTCGATCGCCGTGTACTTCTCCTGGCTCGCGTTCAAACGCAACAGCAATAGCAACAGTCTGCAACTGCACCTCAGCTCGTGGCCGGCTCGGTCCCGCGCCTGCAACGCAAAATGCAATTTATCCGAAGCTAGAGTAACCCGTTGCATGTTTGTGCCGCAAGTTTACCGCTCTGGCAGCGATGAGGTCCTCGAGACGCGCGAAAATGGAGGCACAGGTCGCTTCCAGGAGGAACGGTAGCCCAGTTTCGGCGAGGGATCCGGTGTTCCTCTCGCGCACAGTACGCAGGATCTTCTTCTCGATGTTCCTCAGCTGAACGGTGAGCAGCCCGATCTCGTTCTAACGCAGAAAACGAAAACCATGAGCTTCTGAATGTAGTGAGACTGGCAGCGAGAGGGATCGCGACCCCACCGTGATCCCTTCGATTTTTCGGCGAGCGAGAAAGTGATCCTCTATTCGGGATTGGGTCAGCCGAAGGTGGTTCTGGCCGATGGTCGCCGACAGACCCCCCGGCGTCTTCTCCACCAACCTGTCGATCAGCTGCTGGACCACCAAGGTCGTCGACAATCCGTCGTTGGATTGCACCCGATACCGATTGCTCGCGTTGCCGGAAACGATCGTGACCGCGTGGTCGTTTCTCGTGTGTCGCATCCCCAACGCGTTCAAGTTCTGCCTCTGACCCTGAGTCCGGTTTCCAGTCAGCTCTGTGAACCAGTAGCTACGTTTTATTCAGGATACTTAAAAAATCCCAGTTACTTAAGATTGCTGATTTTACATTGGAGTTATCCGATCATCACGTTCGTATGATTATGGTAGTTGCGTCTTGTTATGATTATTTATGAATATCTGCTTTAGATTTTTGGGTTTTCGCAAGCGTGTTTCAAAATATTCACACAGAAGTTGTAGACATACCGAATTTAAAAATATTCAGTTGGGAGACATTGTTGAAAGCATTGTTTTACATTTTTCCATAACTTTTTTTAATACCCTATATTATAGAAAAGAAAATTGATTTTTCCTATCAATCTGCCTTGACACATCGAATGACGGAGATTGAAAGAATTCTTACAGAATTCTGTTACCCTGTTGCAGGGTCAAGGTAAAAAGAACCAAACGGCTTTTTCGACCCCGTGCGAACGGACCTCTCGTCGAGGCTAGTTTAGACATCCCTGTTCTGGAAGTATAGGGATTACGGTTTAAACTGCCCCTTGTGAACGTCGACCGACCGAAAAAAGAGAACGCCGAATACAGTCGTTCCGGGGCAGCCATTATCGTATTAGGCTGCGGCCCGGAACATCTCGATTCTGATCATAATTTTCCGAACACCGTAGGGGATCCAGGGCTGTCGGTGTTCGCCGCCCAGACTCTTCGAGGAACCAGGCTCGGGCAGAGTCCGCCGCTTACCGGGAAACAGATGGCTCAGGCTGACGAGTGGGTCGTTCCGTTTAATAACGGTCGTGAAGGTGGTCGCGTTCTCGGGCGGGTAGCTCTTCAGCATCATCTTCAACGGCAGCTGGCCGGTCTTCCTAACCGTTCGCAATCCTCCTTCCTCGGAGTCCGTTCGGTAAGTGACGATCACGCCGATCTCAGACGACATCGGCGGCAGATCCCCGTTCGCGTACACCGTTGTTTCTAGGATGTACCGATCACCTGGACGAAAGCGAGTAATTGACACATTACATTAACGGGTAGGCGTGGCTTGCTCTAATGGGCGTGGTTCCGTTGCTCTCGCTTTCTACGAAGCTGGGACAATGCTCACGCAACCTAATATCAAACAGAAATAGTTCCACCACTATGATAACTCAATTGCTTACGCAGGTTCGGGATGATTTGGAAATCGTGCGTCGCCATCAGCGGCTTGCAAACCTCCACGCAGATTTGGACGTCAAGAAGACTCGCGTACGAAGACAACTCTATAGCAACCTTGCAGGCCAGCGGTCGATCATCCTTGTCTTTGCCGTCGTCGTCGTCGTGGATGGATCGTCCTAGAACCTCCAGATCCGGCGAAACGTTAAGGGCGACGTTCAGCTCTGCGTCCGTCATCGCATTATTGGATCGATCCTCTATTTAAACGCGTTCGATCGTTACCATACGGGACCCCTCGATATTTCGATTTTGATGTGTACACTTGTGGCTGTTCATTGGCAATTCATTTGCAATTCGGATCTCGGGTTCTCTCTTTCCGGGTGACTCACCCGAGGACTTGGTCTTCTTCAGCATCGCCCTGAGCTCCGCGAGCTGGTTTTCCGCGGCCGTGTAATCGTACCCTCTCGAGTGCAAGGGTGGCGCGACGAATAGACCCGGCTCCGCTCCCAAGTAGCAAGCCTCCAGTCGGCCGTCGTCCGACAACACGACGATCGCACCTTGCAGGTGCTGAAACCGGAGCATTGAAGAGGATCGTTACCCGTAACCGGATCAGGCCGCTCGCTCGTACCGCAGACGGACCGTCGCCGTTTCTCGGTATCGAGCCAATTAATAACCGGCAGTTAGTATCTTCCGGAAAAACGACGACGGGGCAACCTTGCTCGACGCTGCGCGCTGCGATAACCGGTAGATAACGTCGGAACGATAACTACCCCGGCGTCATTCGTCCATGTTCGAGCCTCGTCTCTCTTACCCTTTCGCTGCGTTCGTACGCGCGTGTTTTACCTGGAGGTGCGCCCTGGCGATGGTCACCGGAGCAAAGGGCAGCTGCGCTGACCACTTGAGCTTGGTGCCCTCGTAGATCATCAGCGTGCTGGTGTCGGCGACCACGATCACCATCAGCCTTCCATCCGGCTCTGGTATTTTATCAAAAGTATGCTTTTAAATAGTAATCCCTGAGGGAGTTGTTGTGTTACCGAAAGTGGTTTTTTAGTTCACGAGTGAAATAGCCATTGCTATAGAAAAACTTGTTAGTATTAAAGTATTAAATCGTCAGAATTTTTACCGATAACGTAAGCTCGACAGCAGAGCGGCTTGTATTCGAGCCTCTTCGCGTATTTGACCGTCGCGTAGTTGTCCCTCAAGCAGTACAGGTGCCGTTCGCCGAGGACCACGATCCCCATCTCGAAGCTAGACAGCGTAACTGCCTGGATGTCCAGGATCGCCTCCCCAATGTTAAAGGTCCAGTCCGGCTCCAATTGGTTCGCATCGACCCGACCTTGCCCCCTTAGTCGACGGTCGTTGTCCTTGTCATCAACGGATTCGTTGCTGTCGCGTCTAGCGTCGCTTCGAACCCACTCCGCCATACTTTGGTACCTGTAGAATGTAGAAGCTCCGTAGACTAACTGGATCCCGTTTAGAAATAGTAGCATAAAGCTGTGTCCACACTAATTCAACAACGAGCAACTCGCAGTTAACGTATCTTGAAAAAGTCGCTGCTTTTACTGGATAAAAAGGAAGGTGGCAACAGGAAGTCGCTCGTAGCTGTTTCAGTGTGGACGACAGCCTTATGAAAGGGAGGAACGTGCCTGTAGCACTCGAGCAACCATGACGTGCTCGAGGTGATGAACAAGTCGTTCCGCGCGACGTAGACGATGGGCTCGGGCAACAGCCGGTTCCTGAGGACTTGCTTGAACGCGAGCACCTCCTGCTCGTAGAAAAGGAGCGTGCCGTCGAGACACTGCACGCAGAGGAAGTCCCTGCCGCGGACGCCGCCGAAGGGTCCCGTGGTCAGGGACACCGGGTGCCGCGGCAGCGGGTGCTCGTAGGCGACTTTCAAGTCACAGCGATCCCCTGTCGGATGAGACTGAGCGTTCACGGAATGAATCTGTGTTGACGAGTCGAACGGACAGACGATCGTGCTTCGACCAGGAAAGAGAAAGGTTTACGCTGACGCGACCGGGACCGGGAATTATCTTCAGCGAACATAACCGTACCGATCTCCGAACACGTTAGTTTAGTCTAGCTCGTGGAAGTCAGCGAGCCACCTGTATCGCTTCTTCTTGCCCCTTTAGCTAGACAACCTGTCCAATTTCTTGCCGCCCCTCTTGCTAGGCAACTTGCTCGGTCCCGACGCGCCCCTCTGGCCAGGCAACCCGCTGGTTGCGCTAATTATTTTTATACAAGGTGTATTTCTCCACAAATATTTTTCTTATTAATGGGCGATTGCGCGTGATAGATAAATTATTTGGGGATAACAACGTTAAGAGACCGCTCTACAGTTATCGGAGCTTAGGTCCATCTAGACAATCGCCTATCAATTCAGTCAGTCATACTTCTATAAAAATATAGCAATACCAAAGTATGTATGTTAAATAGCAAACCGTATTCCGTAGAACCATCCGCCAGAGTGGCATTGTAGACTTTCAATTTCGTCGAGGTAAGCACCGCCAGACGAAGATCCTGCGAGCCCCTGCAATAAGTCGCCTTCTTATTCCACGATTTTTGAATTTCCCGCGCGCGCAGATACTCACGAGACGAACTTCCCGGTTTGAATATCAATGATGCAGTCGCCGATCCTCGTCTCGATCATCGAGTCCGTGGACTTGTAGTTACTCGGGGACTTGGTTTCGTCGATCCACTGCGAGGAGGGACTGTAGATCCTCAGGTAACCGTCGTGGCTGCCCACCACGAGCACGTCTTTCTTCTCCTCGCCGAACAATGATGTCACCAGCAGACATCGTCCATCGAAGGTCTCGTTCGCACCGCACGCAGTTCTCCACCATTCCTTCGTCTTGAACAACGACATCGTTTTTGCTGGCAGGTATATCCACGAGTCTTAGACACCTGCGTCGACGATCGACGTCGACGTCGGTTCGGTTGCATGCCTTGCTGGACTCCGACCCTCCCACGTCTCGTTTCCATGGCGCCGCGACGCCAAAACATGCAGGCCGAGCGAGTGCTATTTATTTAGTATGGATGCGCATTCAATGGCCTTGAGGATGAACAGTAATTCGAATGCTGTGAGAAGCCTGTAATTTGTTCGTACCCGTAACAGTCTTCCACTACAATTCTGTATTGCGAGTAACAGCTACGTGGTGGACAGCTGTACGATTATATGAACGTGCTTTAGGCATCTCACTTCGTGTTTCGGACCATAACAATTAGACAGCAAATATCTGTAAAAGGTACAATTTTGTATTTCGTTCTGAACGTATGAATCATCAAAATTATGAGTAGATGTCATAATAAAGAAACGCGGGAGAACTCGCCAGATTCAAATTTGATGTTGTGGTTCGCACCACGAACGTCAGATGGCGGGAGACTTCAAATTTTTGGCGGCCTCCGCGAGGACGCAATCCGGAATAAGTAAATCGTCGTTTCTTATAAATACTCGGTACGCTAATGATTTATATGTGTACCTGAATGTGAATGTGAATCCAAATAACAGACGTACGAAAATTAGCTTTATTTTATTTCGATTTTTAGAATTTAAATTTGCTTTGAAGCAACCGTCTCGAGCGCATGCGCAACATATGACTCGTCGCCATACCAGAAATGTCGTACTGACAGATAGGTGGAGTCGATTCGAAGTTTCCTTTTTGGTGTTTCGATTGGGATTAAAATAAAGACTATGGAACCGCAGGACGTTTATTACAGCAAGGCGGAGTACGTCGAGACGGTAAGCTAAAAAGAATTGCGACGAAGAAACGACTAGTGAAGAGAATTGAAGTAAACATAACCTCGCATTTCGGTGTTCCAGGCTTCGGGAAACAAGGTTAGCAAACAAACCGTTCTTTGCGGTTCGCAAAATATTGTATTGCATGGAAAAGTGATCGTGCAGACAGATGCTATCATTCGTGGCGACCTGGCGAACGTTCGGACGGGTCGTTACTGCATCATTAGCAAGAACGCCATAATTAGGCCACCGTTCAAAAAGTTCAGCCGAGGGTTCGTACTGATTTTTTGTTGACTTTTATCTTTTGTATCATCATTTTTTATAGTATTTTAATTTTATGTCGCCAATAGCGACAATGCATGCAATAGTAGGGGGTCGCACGAATTGTTACTATTGGCCGAAGAATCTTCTTACGCTTTGCCTAGCTATTACCTGGCGTGCAGATGGTGCTTTGCTCTTACTGTGGAAAATACAGTCTGCTACATTATGTCTTCTATTTGTTCAGAGTTGCCTTTTTTCCCCTGATGATGGGAGACTATGTCTTTGTGGGAGAACGCGCCGTGGTGAATGCAGCGATGGTCGGATCTTACGTATATATAGGGAAAGATGCAGTGATAGTACGTACATGGACGATTGTTTTATTTAAAACTATGGACAGTACAGCGAAGTAACATGACTTCATTGTACAGGGAAGAAGAAGCATCCTGAAAGACTGTTGTCACATCGAAGATGGTGCGGTGGTACCTCCAGAGACCATTGTTCCGCCGTTTTCACGGGTCGCTGGCAATCCAGCGAGATGTGTCGACGACCTGCCCCACTGCACCCTCGACGTGATGCTGGAATTCACCAAGAACTACTATCGGCACTTTCTACCGGCCCGAGTTTAACCCCTGCTGTTGTACATACCTCGTGCATAGAAAGGTTTTCTATTGATTTCAATCTCTATTTGTTCATTGTACCGACTCGAATGCTTTGTCTGCATCCGGACGTGGTATGACAGTGGTATCGAACACTGGTTCTCGCAGCGGCCAATTAACCTTGATCGTTGGCCGTTGTCGCCTATGGAACGTCACGAAAGAAATTAGGCGAACAGAGATTAGACAAAGAGAACAGGGTGTGCATTGCTGGCTATACCATTTGTACCACAGCAGCTCCAGCACTAACACGGACAGACTCAAAAGCGCTCCGTAGCCCACCGAGACTAACGCGAAGTAGCACTCGGTGATCCCGATGCTGACGAAGCTAGATTTCCCGTGGCACTTGGGCCTTGCTGTGAACAGCAGACGCTCCTCCCTGCTCTTCACCCCGGTCTCGTGCAACCGAAGAGCACTGAAAACCATCCGAAGCGATTCACAGGCCGACTCCGTGTTGCGGGACTCTTCTTTGCTACGTAATCTATGAATCTTACGCGTTCCTTATCAACTCCCTGTACGGCGACCCTACTTGAATCACCATCAACGGATCCTGCTTGTTCATAAAGTCGATCTCCTCGATGCCACACTTCTCGTCCTCCAGAAACGTGTCCTGCACGAGGTTGTAGGCGGCACTCAGGTCAGCGTGCATTGCGAACATCTCGGTCCTCATGCGATGTATCCCCTCGGAAAGGCTCATCCAGTTGTGTTTGCCGTCCTTCGGCTCGATTTTCTGTTCTACTATCGCCTTTTTCACCGGGTCTTGGAATTGCTGTGTGATCGGAGCACGATTACACAGATGGTGCTCTCGATAGTACAGTTACTCACGATTGGACGCTGTGCTAAGAGTCACACTCGAGTGGCTTGAGAGTGCTGAGTCTCAGTACAGGGTCCACTCGCGAGAGTTTTACTCTCAAACGGTTTCCCAGCTTTAAAGATTATGCCAACCATCGCATAGTGCACGCGTACCGAGAAATAGTGACGGGCGTAGACGATATCTTGCGCACCAAACTTAAGCGGACTGACCAACAGGTCGGCCGGGGTCTTGATCATATCGGTAGATGACTGAAGCAGGGTCACGATGTTAGCCGTGTAGGAGGCATACAGGCTCATCGCTGCGATCAACAGCATCAGGGTGACGATGCGGGGCGGTACTCTGTACGGCTCGTAGTAGTAGCCTGTCGGATTCGGGATCGAGTCTCGATTCTAGATTCCTGAATGCGTATGAAGGCCGATACACACGCTCCGCCCTGACGTCCCTTATGCTCGTGCATTAGTTGCAATCCAAGACGGACCGTGTGTGTGGTGGCTACCTTGTAGCTAAAGCTAGCCTACCTTGCTGGGCAACGGCGCCCAATAGGACCATCATGTTATCGCTGATCGTCTGCTCTGCCGGGTTCAACGATTCCCAGTAGTCTGACGTGCCCCGATAAAATTCCCATTTGGTCGATAACCACAGCATCACCAAGACCAGCAGCAGGAACACGCCGAACGCGTGCCAGACAGACCGGTGGAATGGCAACGTGAAGATGTTGCTCACCGATGACAGCAGGGGTTGGCGGAATATGAAGGCCCATCTGCGATATCGGTAGTTATAACTAGACTGCGGATCTTTATGTTAAATCAAAATTTTTCATCTACAATTAACGATTTCTATCTCGGATATTCAGGAAGTTACGAAACATTGGGGATACATACAGCAAACTTGGGTATGCATCACGCAATGTTTCTTTGTGCTATCTGAATTCCTCCGAGAGGTTAAAATTAGCTCCGAAGATTCGGCTATTTTTCAATCTTATCTTGCTAACTAACATACTGTAAGAGATAGGGAAATTATTTTAAGACAAGAGTTAGTCTCTTTTGGTGGCATCTACCGAATGGCGAAGGATTGAAATTCTCTGGTTGGGAAACTTCCATTGCAGATAGTGTAGAAGCGCGACCCCTTACCGCATTCGCGTGTATAGTTGCATATATTCCACTACGCCCAGCCGTTCATGGACGAGGAACAAGCCTGTGCCTCCTATGTCTATCTCGCGGCGCTGCAACATCCCCGTCATCCCACTCCACGAGCCGTTTTCGGTTCGATACCCCCACGAGTTCGTGATGCTGATGTCTATGCTAAAAAGTAAGCGTCGCGAACCACAGTAATGTAGCGGTAGATGTAAAAACGTACGAATGGAGAATCCAGAAGATTTTCTTGTTCTCGTTTCGCAGTTCTATAAGCTATTTCGTGCATTCCACCGACGGAGACAATTGTATTACCGTGGTCGATCGAACCGAGGATGCAGGAAAACGTGGGAAGGATACTCACGTCGCGTTCATTCTCGCCACCATGATCAGCAGCCAGTGATAATTGGCCTTCGTTACTGCATCTATATGCTTATTTCCGTAATCGGTTAAGTGGTTGATCGTATCGGGATCGGTGATCTACGAACGCAAATGTACTGGGCTGATTTATCGGTGCGCTACGCACACTCGTAAATCCACCGTCGATCCTGGCGGCGCTACAGCTATGCAGATACGCCATGCTATTCGATTCGATTCGACTCGTGTACTCGTGTTTATTCGGACAAGTGGTAGGAACATCAAAGAAAAAGAAAAAACCCACACATTATCTAATCACAGGAGACAAATTTCCTATCATAGCTGGGATCTCGAGAAGCGCGCACGCTTTTACAAACGACTCTATCACCCATGATCGATCGACCGAAGCGGGAGAACGATCGGAATCGATTCGAATTCGCATGTTTACGTCACACGTAATTGCTTTTAGTTACCACGATGCACGATTTCAGCAGAGTCCCGTAAAGATCCCGTCGACGCCGCGACGTCGGGAGCACATCTCCTGTACTCAGGCCTCGATCCGCTGTCCAGATCCCTCGATCCTCTATCACCACCTCGCCGAACAGACTCCGTCTGTAGATCGATCGGATCTCCGTGAAATTTGCACGCGATATCGCCAGGAACACCTCGCTGTCTGGCAGGACCCTCGCGTTTTTAAAGATGGATGCGACCGACGCGAGATCCGAGGATTTATACGATCGTCGATCTCGAAGCAGAAGCCATCTGTTCGGGGCATTGAACATCTCGATCTCGTTCGCCTGGAAACAACGTAACTTGAGCACGTAGGTTCCGGATTTTAGTTTCTAGTTATTTGATTTACTCCTTTCTCAATCGAACTTTTTAAACTGCTCTAGTATGATAAGTAGACTGCAGATTTTTTTATACAAAATAAAAATGATCTGCATTGATTGCAATATACAAGAGCTACGTACGCATGTATTTCTTCGCTCAATCATTTTAAATGTTTCTACTGTTTTGTAAAATTTTTATCATGAACGTATAAAATCCGCAATCTGATGATAAGCAATTGGGAAAAACAAATATGTTGGCACGGTTTTTTTTTGTATCTATACAGTGAAGTTGCGATCTACGCCGATTCTCGGGTCTGTGCTGTGACAGAGATCGTAAAGGGATACTATTTTCTTGTGGCCGCGTCGACGCAACAAAGATAAATAAAGAAGTTTTGTAATTGGACTAGTAGTGGTTCTCATCGATATACCCGACCCGGTATCGGATTACGCAGGATTTGAACGATTACAAGATTACAGGAACAGAAGGAATTGAGAAAGTTTAGATTAACATTCCCATCGCACCGATAGCAGCATCGGAATCGCATAATCGCAGTCCAGGTCCAGCACGCGCAGCTTCTGATGATCCTCTGGATCGCGCAGTCTCTCGGCGTATCCGTCCGAGTCTCTGTAGATCTCGTGAATCAATCCTGCTCTTGACATCTCGCGAGATAGCTCGATTGCATCTTCTAATGAAAATCGTAAAACATTAGAATCTAGGGATTGCGGGTTGTGAACAAACCGGAGGAAATGTTTGTACAGCAACGCAAATAGAATGATAAAATACGAATATATGTATATTTGTTCGTCGAAATGTTTAGTCATCTTTGTATGCCGAGGAAAATTCTTCGACATCTGTCGACATCGTCTTTGTTGATAGAACTAAAAGTTCAATTCCATTCTATGCAGTTCAGTTAATAAATCAAGTTATCATGCTTCTGCGAAAAATGTAGGGAGGAGATTGTTCGTTATCGAGTGATTCGCATCGAAGGATTAATTAGCGAATTTTTCAGTGACGGTAGCAATTTCAATCGTAAAACCAAGTCACCTTCAGTAACGTAATCTAATGATATCTTTCGGGATAAATGCTTGCAAGAAAGCTCCGAGTTCCTGCTTGATAACGCGGAGTCATCTAGAGTCCTATCGATAGGAAACCGATTAGTAAAGTGTTACAAATCGTTGTTGCGCTAATATTAAAGCGTTTTACTATTAAAAATAATAATTGCTGACAGGTTTCGGGATTGATACTCTCATGTGATTCGTACCCAATATTTCGCCATTTTACTTCTTTGAAATGAGATTATTTATCGTTATATCGTCTCCATCTCTTTTGTTCACAACTGAAAGTGTTAAAGCACTTCATCGCGGTGCTCGACACTTCATAGCTTTTTTATATCGTCCGACAATGTATTGTTTTATCTGCGATTGAGAATTTATCGTTTCCATCGATATTGTCTATAATTCTGTTATATCTCTGACGTACGTTTCCTAAGTTCAATTAGGAGCAGCTTTACATAATCATAAAGCTTTTATCAAACTCGAAATAAAACCGAATTGCGCACAAAGTATGACGAATATTTGCAGGCCTTCGTCTGAGCCGGTGATGCTGCAGTGACTGTTCCTTGATAAAGGCCAACTGTTGGAAACGTTGAACCCTTTTCACTTCTCTCGAATCATCTACATCGAACAGGTCTATCCACGAAATAGCAATTCACGTTCTAAATAGAGCTAACTATTGAGTGCAATTAAACAATGTCATTTCACATTACTCTGTCAAACTAACGACAGTGTGTCTATTCAATTTTTCAATTCTATTGAAATTTGTTGAATAATTCCCGGTGGATGGAATCTCGATAATCGTAAACCCAGTGTTAAACGATCTAGCATAAGGAAGTCACGGAATCGCTGATTATTACGCTGCATGCTATGGCTTTAGACAATAAAGCGTGAAGAATGAATTTAACTATCTTCAGATAAACTGCAAGATTGTGGACGTTGCGTATCCGCGACGGTGGTACGGACGTGTTAAGGTCTGTGAAAATCGGGCAAAGAGCTTTCGCAATCATGCAACACGCAGGTGGCTCTAGCAATTCGATCATACACCGTGGAGGCAACTATGTGTGCGAAACTTGGTTTCGCTGAATCGGTTTCCGGGCGAGGGTAGCTCGCGTTCTCTCGACTGCTCAGCCTCTTCCGAGAGAGAAAGAGACAAAGACAGAGACTTATTAAGCTGGAACGCCTACGCAATCGCGTGTTTGCAGCGAGCAGTACTGTTGCGCAATCCCACGATTTCGTCCGGCCAGTTCCCTTACCTTGTCCCAGGCGACAGAGATGCGCTGACACTGTTATCGGTGGGAATAGAAGATCGATCGAGTCGACGATTAATCGAGCAAACGCCTCGTCGAGGGCCACTGTTATCCGGAAAATCGTCGAGCAGACGAGCAACCACGAAACCAGCCGCATCTCGACCGCAGATTCGGCGATCCGACTCGACCGAGATTCTTACGAGTGAGTTGCGTCGCCGGAGAAACGCCCACGCAACGAACGAAGATCCTGAATGATTTACCAACCGACGTCTGACAACCGCCAGCAAACAATCGCCTTCGAAAATAATAGTCCGCTCGAGCCGGTTCCTCGAATCACCGGTACTCGAAAGCTCCGATGATACCTAGTCCCTTGAAAACGATCGATAAGACGAACCTAAGCCGTTCTTAAAAGAACGTGAATCTTTGATCAACCCTGGCAAGCTTCGCTTACTTAACTCTCAGCAATTTCCGTATCGGTGATTGTCCCGTAGTTTCCGAAAGTCCGCAATTCGGAGGACTGCCGAGGGTTTCAATTTTTTAACAGCAGTGGCAATTTCAAACGCGAGGCAATACTGATAGTGAAGTACTGAGTGGAGATTGTTGATAGAATCATGGAGATCATATTAAAGTGATTAACAAGGCTCTTAATAACCGTGTTCTGTATAAAGATAGTTCGGCAATTTTCCCCAAAAGCAGTTCTTAAACCACGTCACTCGCGATAAACTCGTCGATGTGCGAATGAAATCGCTATCGGTTTGAACAATTGATCGAAAAGACGTCAATTACTAATCTTTGATTATTAACAGACTGGCGAGGCATCGGCGGTTCGTTAATTCGTTCCTAGAAGATTAATATGATGATGATGATATAAGTAATTCATTTTGTGGCTTTCTCCGCCGACAATGAAAAACAAGATTATCCGAATCATTCGTGATTAATGAAGATGGAAGACAATATTCGCTAACCGAAAGCAAAGTATTGGATCTAAAAATTTGTTTAGTATATGCGTTACTGTTTGGAGAACAAAATATTCGCTCGCCTAAATGTCTTTCGAAGCGTGTGTTTTTGCCAATTTTGGGAATTGAACTTTGAAACTCCGGTGGCATACACTTGGCATACTAAACTACAAATCAGTGAGAATGAAGACATTTAATTGTGATAAATCGACTTGCAAGGGGATGTGTCTGCACCTATTGATTCTCTCGGAAAGTTTCTTCAGCTGGGGAAAACGACGAACGGTCGAGGGCGTCGTAAATAGTAGACAGCACATGTTCGCGTGAATATAGATTTCCCGGAACCATTCATTAACATGATCATCGATGCAGATTATATTATCTATTCCGTTACAGGTTTCGATAAGCTAAAAATGAACCGAGACGCGCCGGTCGACGTTCACCGATGTGTTTTATGAATTATTTTTATAACACTCGCGCTATGTTTATACTTCTTCGATAACGAGGCTCGAATCCGCATACTTCCAAAGGTCATCGCGAATTGTACATTTGCAATTAGCCTTGTTGTAATTATCATTTTAGAACAATTATCATTTTAGAAACATTTTGTAGCTGTTAAGTGAAGGGGTTCATTGGCAAGTCCGCAGTCTAATTGCTCGAAGTACTGTTTACATTTTTCAATTTGTATCTCACAAATGACTGAACATTTAAGTATTGAAGAAAGTCACATACTTTATTTTATAGTATTACTTACTAAATAGTAAGTGATGTAAAGGAATGAATTGACCCATTTGTAGTTTTTCTTTATCGGTCACGAGTACAGACACAGCAGTGTGTCTATCTCGATTGTTAGGGTATAAAATGAAATGTTCAGGGGAACATTTTTATAACGGGTGACTTCTTCTCGATTGATAAGCTAATAATGCGCTGGGATCTATCGACTTCTATCGACTTCGATCTAGTGACGTATAACGTAGTCTCGAGACGCCTCGAGTGGCGATAACGCGTGGATAATATCGTGTTACGATTATAGCTTGGCCACGCTCGATTCCCGAGATTTGCCGTTGCCGGGAAAGCGGCTTGGAGAGAAGAGAGAAGCGAGAGAGGGAGAGAGAGAGAGAGGAGTGAAAAGAGCGGAGAGATAAAAGAAGAGAAAATCGCAGAACAGGTGTGAAGCAGCGAGCAAGGGGGGAAATCCGACCTTGCTCGAGGATCGCATCGGCGTGTCGCGTGACGAGATGGTGATTGACACGTGCGTCGAGCCCACCGATGTCTTATCGTCGGTGTCGGTCGTTCGTCCGTGGTGGAGGAGGAGCGGGAGGCTCGCAGCCCGTCGACAAAGAGCTGAAGGAGCCAAAGCCGAGAGTGTGGCGTGCCGATCCGCTGCGCGTGCTTAGAATTATCGGATTTGCGCGAAAATTTGCGCAAGGCCTCCCTCTTCGACGATCCCACAAGCCTCCAAACTCTCCTGCATCTCCTCTCTTCGATCTCGACACTAACAGAATTCCGGATTCTTAGCGGAGCACGCACCTGAGTAAATTTACCTGGTTATTTTCCCCAGAAGATCGTTTTCAAAGACTACACTATATTCGTTTGATGCCGGTTGATGTAATTTTACCTCCAGTTTAGATAAGATATGACATTTCACTAGCAAGTAAATTATTCATTCTGATTGGCGTAATTGTTAAGAACGATCACACCTCCTATGGTGTTACATTATTTCTCGGAAACTTGCATCAGCTTTTGTTTGATACACCGATATATATTAAACGTAGGTTAACCACCTAAATTGAATCATCTAATGGTTCTTAAAGATAAACATGTTTCAACCATCTGATATGTTATAAGAGTGCTTACAGAAATTGGGAGAACCTTTCAACACGACTGTGCGAGACTGTGCACTATCTAATCAATTTCCTGTTTATTTTGATTCATCAAAGTAATCAATTCGGCGACCAAACGTTCATTTAGGAAGCAATTGTGTCGCGTCTTGTTTTAAACAAATTACAGTTCTAAACATTTCTATGGACACATTCCGTGTTAAACTTCTTTAAGTATTGTAAATTTCAGGATTGTATCAACAGTTCTATAAATGCATAATATTTGCAGTCTAATAAGCGACGTAGGAAGAATGAAGTGTACTGTAGGCTGCAGACAATGTCGCAGTTTTCCTCGCGGGGCACGAGAGAGGGACGCCTTCGAAACCGGGGCAACGTAGCCACGCCCACTCGGGGCACATAGCGTTTCTGAAGTCCCACCAACACTTTGACTGCCCGACCAGCAGCCTCAGAAACTCCATATAGTCAAAGTAATTTATTTAACCAGATAAAACTGGAAAAGTTATTTGTATTGATAAATTAATTCAATTAACAACATTGGTGTTGCAGTTTCGATTGTCAACGCGTGTAACGCGGTAATTTCGAATTCGGTCGGTGCGGGACGTTCAATTATAGTTGTCCGTCGCGATCGAAACCCACCGGCAGATCCGGCTCGTAGATCCCTCGCGGGGGATCTCGCCGTTGATCCTGCGGTTATCGCGTGGCAATCACCTTGGCGGTGTCGTTTATCTTAGGCCACCGTAGGCCGATGTGCCATTACCATAATTTACTTTCCCGGTGGTTTACAGGCGGATCGCGGGTGTTCACAAGGCAGCGTTGCAATCGCGGGCGACAAATAATGGAACGGTGCGCGATATCGCTGTGAACAGAAAGGCGAGGCGTAGACTTTGCTCCCGTTCTCTCGCACCTTCCCGTGGAGAGGAGGAACCGGCGCGACGTGCCAGAGCATGCGACGCAGATTCCCTTTCGAATGCTGACTTTCGTTCGGAACAACGGATCAGAAATTTTATTCTTTCGTCTGACGTCAAAACCGACAACGGCCGCGTGACGACCGATCCCGTTTTGTTTGCTCGAACCGTCAAAAACAACCAGGCGCCAGGCAAACAACGTGTCGATATTCGAATGTTTGCGCACAGCCTAATGGGACCCTCCCGTTGGCCCCCAGCACTGCAACGTCGGCTCAGAATCTTTTATAGGAACAATGAGTGGGTGAAACATGAAACAGTGGAAAGACAAAACGGATATAAAAGTATTGGTATATTATCATTAGACATTATAATTTTATAAAAAGAAGGGTATATTTTGCTGACTGTTTCAAGCCCCGGGGAACAATATCTTTCCTCTAAGAAAATTGTAAGTTCTGCTCCAAGTTCTCCCACTACCGCGATCTTGGCCCCGCCCCCTTGCCCCGGCTCAACCTTCCCCCCACGGTGACACGTCAGCCAGCTGGCAACGAGACTCACCACGCCCAACAGCGCCCACCAAAAAGCGTCCAGTAGAATCGCGCGCCGCTAACGAGGAAATGATTGTTCCGGGAACAGCGAGCGATCGATTCGACGAACAAATAAAATCGATGGATACGCTATCGCTTTCGTTGTCGATTCGAAATAACAATTACCCAAGAACGTAGCCCGTCGGGCAACGGTTTGTCGACCCACCCACGAGGTCGCGGCGAGATGTCGGGCGGGGCACTCCGGGGAATAGTTGATTTCCATCAGCGTCGGTCTCGTTAAGCGCGACCGTTCGTGATCGGAATAATTCGTCGCTAAACGAGCCGAACAGCTTCTTCTCTTTCTCTCTCTCTCTCTCTGTGTCTCTCTTCTGTTCTCTCCGCTGTCTCATTGTGTCCGCGATTTTTCGACCACGCGATGTTTCCCGAAGATATTATCGAGGATACGCTCGCGGAACCAGTTCGCCTTGACCGTGGTCCGCGCTTGCTCTCGTTTCCGCTCGAAACTGTTTGCGCAGGTGTGCGCGCGCGCTACGCTAATCGCGACCTTTCGCGAAGCTGCTACAGGGTTCCAAGGCTGTTCTCGAACGTCCTGGAATGCTAACGCGTCGAACCACGATGCGACGCTACGGAGCAGTGGCCGCTGCTTGCTTATTGGTCGGTGACGTCACGTGACAAGGGAATGAAGATGTTATGGGCGAACTCGTCGCGGAGATGCCGAGGAAATTGCAAAAAGAGGGCAAACTAACTCACGGGAATAGATTGTTCTGATTTTAGGGTCGTTACGCGACGTTACCGGGTAGTGGACGCTATTGGTCGGGGGCTCGATGAGGCCACGCGGTCAGAAAGCACGAAAAGGAAAATTTCCAATGAGGACGCGATAGAAATTGTAAGGAAAGGGAAGAGCTTTCAGCGTTGCTCGTGTTTCCCAATTCAATCTCGCAGTGGCGATGAATCCCATTGGTCACGTAACAGAGTCGTGGGAACGAATGCGCAGCAAGGGGAAGACCCGTAGATCGCCGCGAAATCTGGGCCGTTTTCGAATCTAGTCCCGTTCCTTCGAGAAGTTCGTGGAGCACCTGGGATTCCCGACGCTAGCTTTCGACAACCGGTGACGCAACGCTTTCGTTTATTTGCCTGATCTTTCTGTTAATCTTTCTGTGTTCCATCGTACCCATTTTTATTGATTTATGGTATTGCCACGCAGCTGGAAGAATAAAGACAAAAAAATTGGGGAACCAAAATTTGATAGTGTCGAATAAATGTTTCAGATCGACTTTCGACCGGCTGGATTGGGAAACTAATACACAGTGCGATGTTAGATCAACGTGGAAGGAGACAGTGGGTGTCAATCACGCGGCCCGACCTAAAGAACGCCCGAACAGGGGTCAATCGCCTCGAAAATTTGATACTGCTCGAGAAAATGGCTTCGTGAGCGATCCAGCTTAGATAACATCGACATTCAGAACCGCTTCGTATTTGCTCGGAGCTAATTTCGACCTGGCGAGACCATCGGATTTCGTGCAGGCCCGCGTTGCGATAAAAGGTGGACCTCGTCATGTAATTAACGCGTTCTCTGTAATCAAACTTGTCGCAAAAATCTTGCGAATTCACCGAATATCGTTCCACGCGTATTTCAACGCCTCACCATTGCCGTTCTATAGTCGTCGTAAATCAAAGCTAAATGATTTTGAAGATTTTTCAATAACATGCTTTCAATAAGCACAATACTTCTATCGGTGAAGCAATAAGTTGTCTCGAGCAATATAATCTGATAGCTCCCCTCGAGAGATAATTGTTTAGAAGAAGCTCATTGAAGCTTCGTCGAAGTAAAATACAGTCATTAAAGAGCCTATTAAACTCGCCTCGCGCCGTTCAAGTAGTCGTCTTACGCAGTAACAGGTATCAGAGCTGATATTCCATAAAAAGAAGGTTAACTTTATGGTCGGACTGAGCCAAACGGTGCCGGGGAGTTAATTAAAACGGCTCTCGGTAACTAAAGCGTGGAACTAGGATCTGAAATTATTTAAATTCTTATATAATATTGTTCGAAAATACATCCACAGATTTTCGCCGTAATTGGGAGAAATCCATTCATTCGATTCCCGTAACAAAGTTCTCAGAATTAGACTTGTTTTCGCGGTTTAGAGTGAATTTCGCAACAGCGCGTCTAGATCGCGCGCGAACATATCCGCAGGTAACATTCCTCGGGGATCGTCGATCACGACGATCGACGAGAGCGTGTCAGCAGTGTCAGCCTGTTTGCAGGTGATCGAAGGACCGCGTGAGGCAGGTTGGCGAGGAGGGGATAGGCCAGAGAAGGGGGTGGAATAAAAGGAAAGTCGCGATTAGACCGAAATCCTTTGATCCTTTGGATTTCGCGCGGCGATTCGAGCCGATTCGGGAGGAGCGCGGCGCTTGGTATCGACTCGTGGTGTTCGAGCGGGTAGGAGCGGGTAGGAGTAGATGCTGGAGGAGGAAGAGTCGGGCTGTCGGTGGGGCTCCAGGCTCGTGCTCTAATTGGCCAACGTCCGCTAGGTGTTCGCGGCTAACAATAAGTGTCGCGAGTTCGGCACCGTCGTGGACAGTGTCGGCGAGAACTGAGCGCGAGTGTTCGCGATCCCCAGCTCGAGACCGAGACCGCGTGTTCTCTCTGTCTCTCTCTCTCTCTCCCTGTTCGACGAGCAGAAGCCACGCGCAAACCACACTCTCACCATCGTACACATCGACGTCGCACTTTTCAGTGACCAACATCATGTACAAGAACGGCGGAACCATGGACCCCAGGTCCGAGATCAAGAGGCCTGAAGTTTTCGAGGCAGAGGTGCCGCCACCCTCCAGTGAGTCTTACCCTATACATTCTAGATCGTGATCCATAGCGCGCGCGAGCGTCTCCTCTATTTGTCAAAATTGGTCGTGTCCCAGCAGTTTGCCTTTCATAATTTCTGAAAGTCTGTGATTCCAAACTAGACTGTGGATCTTATGAATTTGCAACTTGTATCATCCTGTAAAAGTGGGCAAAGGGTGTTTCATTCTGTAGATTATGATCCATAGCGCGAGCGATCGTAATTCCTCTTCATTAGAAACGACCATGTCCTGTCACCCTACCTTCTAAGGTTGTTTAATAATTTTTGACAGCTTGTATTTCGTAAGTCGACTGTGGATTTTTTTATGAATTTGTGGCGTTTTCAAACTTGTACAGTTAGGCATAGAAAAATGTTCAACTATTTAGATCGTGATCCATGGCGCGATCACGTTTTTCTTCGTTAGAAACGGTTAGTAACGCTTTCCCTACTGAGGATTTTTAATTGTTTTGGAAAGCATGTATTTCGTAGTCCGTATAGCATTCTTAGTCTCGTAAATTTAGCCATAGAAAATTGTTAAGCCCTCCAGATCATGATCCATAGCGAACACGCGATTGCGTTTTTCTACGTTCAAAACTTTCGTAAGATTAGCCTTGCTGTATGGATATTTGCGGTTCGTGAACATTGTAGAAATATTATTAGTAATATACAAGTTCTTCGTGTATTAACAATGTTTTATTGAGGACCGCAGCAATTAAAGAATACTGTTCAAACATTACAGTACAGATGCGCCTTCTGTGTGTCAGAAAATGAATAATCTCTTTAAACAATTTCGCACATTTATTGCCACACATAAAACACGTATATACGTATGATCTTCTTTAATCTTTTGATCGCGTTACACGGGGGTCTACCAAAAAATTCCAACAAAAATTGGTTTCATTGGGAGATCTATACGAAAAACAAGCTGTCGTTAACGTTGATGTAAACGCTTAATCGCGTTTTACGAGTTTCCAAATATGTACCATAAACGTACGTAAATCCCCAGTCCAATAATCTCAGTGATAAGTTTTAAAGCTTTAATTTCGTGTACGAAGTGGCTCTATAAAAATGTTTAAACTTTTTATGGGACTCCTCGAAAAAGAAATCTTCCGCTGGTCCCATGTTTCACGAAACTGTTTAATAACTCTAAACCTGCCACGGTCAAATGGCCGGTTTCATATTTCCGAATTATTGAATCGATAAAAATTCATTTGTGGCAAAATAATAGAATAAACTTCCTTGTCCGAGCAACTATTATTATTGAAAATCAATCTCAGTAAAAATTTTAAATAAGGTATTCCTCGATTACCACGAAGACCGATATCGGGTCACTTATGACTAGACAGCGGATCTTTATGCATCTATAGTAAAATTGAGTAGATGAAATTGAAAATAGTTGAACAATTTTATAAATTGAAGATGTTAATATATGATATCTCCTCAATTAAAATCATTAATGGAAGAAATAACACGTTTCTATCTCTTGCAATCGACGCAGACAATTTGTATTTTGCATAAAGATCCGCTGTCTACTTATGACCCTCTCAGCTATCACCGTTGATTTCGAAACGTTCGCTGGCGAATCGCGGGAATATTTTAACAATGGTAAACAAGCGATCGAAGCTGTGGCTCGTTCCCATAAATCCTAAGTTTCTTCGGACTCGCGACGTTGACACACGGTTCTAAGAAAGGTAGCAAATCGGTGAAACAGGAATCGTTTCTCTTTATCCGCGCGCGATTTACATGCGCGAACTATCACGTTCTTGCACAAGGATCGGCACGGACCGACCCGTTTTCCATTTCTAATTAAAATTCCGCAGTCACGTTCGGTCGGATTGAATCACTTTAATCATTTCTTAATAATGCTATCCCGCCAAAGCGCCTTCGCGTTTTCGATCGTTGTGAAACAGATCGTGCAAAAGACGGAATTACTTCTACATTGAATTTTAAAGATTCCATGCATAAATCTATGTTTATATACATCGTCCGGGTTAGGCAAACAAGAAGATGGCGCCGGAGAAGGCGCGGCTAAAAATTGCATCGGTCAAGAAAAATCGAGAACGATACTGTCTGATCGTGCGTCATCCATAAGCTCCACGGAATTCGTTTACAAAGTGCAGCAGGTAACAGGAACTAGCTGCATTCGATAATCGACGAGTTTTTAGAGGAGCGGGGTGTTGGTTCGCGTGGTGTCGCCCGTCCGTAGATCGCGAGCGATCCCTGAATCGGTCGTAAATCGAGCGCGATAACTCGCTCGATTGCTCGTTAACGCTGGTCTTTGTGCGTCGCCGTACTTTTTTTCTCGGATTCGCGTCCATTTACGCCTATTTCTATGCGAAAAAAGACAAGATATATTTTTCAGTTTTTCATTTATCAAAAGCACGCTAAAATAGTCTTCCGACCATTCTGTTTACATACTGTCAGCATAACTTCGAGAAACATACGGACAAAACAGAGGTGGGCATTATTTGGCGAAACAAATATTTCAAATACTGTTTAATATTTTAGATTTTATTTTGCTTAAAGAAAATAGTATTTTAAATAAGATATAAAATTTCTCTCGAATATAGAATATTTCTGTTTTAACAACCAGAAACACGACATAAAATATTTTATTTTCAAAGTTGTACACATACTTTAAAATAAATCGGATTATTTACTAAATTTACTATTTAAAATACTATTTTCCCCAACTCTGGGACAAAATAAGTGGGCTACGAATTTTCTTTATTTATGACAGAAATGTAAAGAAGAATTTAAGGTGTGCTGTTTTCAGCTCATTAAAATTACTAAAGATGGAAAGAAAGTTCTATTTATGGTCCTTGGCCTCGCCGGAGGTTATTATATAAAAACATCTCTATAAAAAGATATCGACCATATAAAGAAAGGGGCAAAATGTAATCACGTTCCTGTCAAATAACCTGTTAAATCACAGTGGTATATCATATAACGTTTCGTATAATATCACCAGACGGATCGAGAGGCCAAACACGAATATTTACTTTGCCGCCGGAAAAACGCAAAAGATTAAGTAACATCTGTCCACGTCTGCATATCCATACGTAAATTCCATCATAGGAAAGAGTTAACTAACAAACCTGAAATACCCAACATGTAACTGTGTTACATGTGCATGGTGCCCAGATGATAGCATTGTCTCAACTTACTCCGGTCTCCCCTACTCGCTCGAAAAATCGATGAAATCGACGTTCGCGTAATTTTCTTCCCGTACAGAGACTACGCGGTTGCGTGTGTGCAGTTGCTGCACCGCGTTATCGCGTCCCAGGGAAAGCGAGCCCGTCGCCCGCACCTGATAAACACATGGAATTCGCACTGTTGCGTCGTTGTCTCCTGAAATCGATTCGCGAAGCCGACGCGCTTTCGATCCATTGTAATGGAAACCGTAAAACTACGCTCCTCGCGCTTTGGCGCGATCGAACCGCGGATAAACGAATTCACGAGGTAGTCTCGAAGGGATCCGCCATTTTTACGCTCGCAGAGATTGCTGCGTTAATTGCTAATCTGAAGCAAATCATGAGACTGCCGATCTTTATCCGAGATAAAAATCTTATTACTTTCAAAGTGTATACAGTTAAAAATAATCTATTAATATTCTTAAATTATTTCCGTAAATCCATAAAATCCGGAGCCAGGTGATTAGATTTTGCATATCTTTCGAAGCTGATGGAAAGATTGCCGATTCGAACGTTGTTTACACAGGTTCAAATGCCTCTAATGTCATACAAAAATATGCTAAAAAACGTAGTCCGTGGAATCGTCCTATGCTAAATACTTTTGTGTAGCTTCGAGAGGCAAGAAAAATTCTCAAAGTTGAACAAACACTCGTTAGATATAGATATCGTCTAAGTGGTCGCGGTGGAGAAGGAATCAGTTGGACTCGATTTACAAGGCGAATTAGGAAGGTCGATAAACGGTGACAATAGGTGGTTCGAGCCGCTAATTGGTACGGCAAACGGTCTCCGGTCGAGCACTGGTTTCTACGCGATTCTCGATCATCGGGACGAGGGACTCGGCTGAAAAACACCGTCGCACCTGGCACGAAACAGTCACCGGAGGTGGTCACGGTGTCCGCGGTCACGCTCGGGAAGTTTCGATTTCGTGAAACGAGTTTCGTACCAGTCGTTCTCTATCTGTCGCCCCGGTGGAGCGGTGGCTATTTACGAATATCTCGTTTGCTGCGAAAGCTTTCTTTCCCGTGACCTTTGCCCAGTCGTTTCTCACCTGTCCACTACCTGCGTTTGTCACTGGCGCTCTCGTTTTACGTTTTAACGAAAATTGCGACGATGCAGTAGAAACGGAATCTGCAAACGCTGCTGAAAAGGTTGACATTGACGCTAGAACTGTGGCATCAGAATTAAGATTCCCTTTGGCCTTCTTCCAAAATCTGCAAGCTTGTGTCTTCAGTGGTTCGTCCGGTTGGTCTAGAAAATGGCGACGATGTATAACGAACGAAATTTTCGAAACGTAGCTAGAAAAATCGACGTTGATGCTGGAACTACAATGTTAGGAATTGTGTTTTGTTTTCTAGTTTGCTAGTTTTCAGTAGTTCGTCCTTTTGACGTACTTAATGACGACAATGCATAACAAAACAAAAATAGCGGAACTGGTGGAAGAATTCTTGTAACCGCTAGAATTATGATGTCATCGGCTATCGGTAAATTGCAAATGTCTATGCAAAATAGACAACAGCATTCTTCAATTCAGTTTTCACTGTTTTACATTTTGGTGACTCATTTTCTAGCCTTTAGTTGTCTAGTTTATCGGGACTTGTAGGTGATGTACGGCGCGGCGTCGTCAAAGATGACAGGTTCGTAGATCCAGGTTCCCAAGGCTCCGACTTATCAATGTTTTTAAAACATTTCAAGGAATTTCAATATTAATTTTAATTGGACCTTGCACCGCCAGACCTTGCAACAACGCCGTGTATTAACGCTTCGATCGTCGCGCCACCCGTGCGCACATGATGCAATTACTTGCGCGGATTTCAGAATTAATTGTTGCGTCGATATATCCAGTGCACTAATGACGGTTGGTCGGAATCTACCGTCGATTTTAATGGGAAGCTGATGATCGCTGTAACACGGTAACTTTATAGAAATTCACAATAAAAATAATTGTAATGTATGTTCATTCGCGCGACGGAATTTAGTCAAACATTCTCCAGAAAGGATACCTCCTAAAAATTACAAAATAATATTTTGCTTATAAAAAGAATGGAACGCAAGACGCTATTGCGTGTCGGAAGAATCTCCGAGTACATACTGTTGCATTAGAACTTATGAATAGTATTAACAGCGGAATCACCGGTCAGGGCAAAATGACTGGACCCACTTTCGCTACTGTGTTGCAAGAGAATCGTAAATAGAAAGTTACTTCGACTTTGTTTCATCATTTGCACTCCCTAGCTTAAACGCTAAACACGCCATAGCCGCCGGCCGAACGAACGGCTTAAAATTGTTCATTCTACGATTATTGAAATCATAAAGATGTTTCTAGACTAACAGCTTCAAGAAAAATTGTGCAAAATCTGGATTTCTAGTAAAATTTCGCGCGAACGTTTGCTATTTGCGAATTCGACTCGTTTTCGGCGGCCCTGGATCTCTCGATCGCGGGACCGATGGAGCGCGACGAGCGGAAGCAGGGTGTTCGGTTTACGTAAAAGCGGACGCTACTAGCCAGCTAAGCGATAGACGATCGTATCTCGTCTCGATCGGGAGTCGAGTTATTATCCGATTTCCGTCGCGCTGCAGCTAGCTATCTGTGGCATCTTGAGCCAGTGAGCCCTCGGAAACACGGCGAGGTGTCGGATCGACTGGACAAGCGCGTGGAATGGGCCTTATTAAAATCGTTATCTTATCCGAGATTCTTCTCCCGTGCCACTTACGTAACAAGTCGCGTCGGACACGCGATGTACGTCTCGCCTTCCGAATCCAAATCGGTATACGCACGTAGATACACAGTACAGCCATTCATTATGATTATTACTGATTACTAGACTGCCGATCTTTATGCAAAATATGTACAAACTTTCTTGAATTGCAACAAACTGGAGTGACATAAAAAATGATTTTCTTCAGACTCGTGCTGAAAACTTCGAAGAGTCTACTATATAATTAATTTTTTTTAAACGAAAATACATTTAATCTTCTGTATAAATGGTTTCAAATCACAAATATGTATTTGGTTGTGTAATAAATTCCTGCGTTTTAACAATGGTCTAACCATCTTCACTCCATGGGCTTTGCTCAAAAACTTGGAGCTTGGGTGCCACACAACTTGAGTGAGATGTCGAGCAGATGGCGAAAATGAATTTTTCTGCCTCCCTGAACTTCCATTGAAAAAGCCTGAAAATTGATTAAATTCGCGGGAATTTATTGCACAACCCAATATATTATAGTTGCTGTGAAGTAAATCATAGTGTAAGGGGCGTATATGTTTAATAAGTTGGAAACAATGTTTTAGTTTACACCTGCTCATTTTTGTGGTAAATGCATAGAATCCGCTGTCTACTAATTATATTATCTAGCTAGGTTGGGTTATCTAATCTGATAATCTGTTCACTCGCTGCAATCTCACACCGCCGCGTAGATCATCGTTACATTGTCATCCGCGTTCTACGAACTACAATTTTCTTTAAAGACACCGTCCTCTAGTTGCATCTCAATTAGGTAGATGTCAATCTATAAAGTGATGCTACGAACGGTTGAATAAAATTGTAACTCCGAGAAGCGTGCGAGAGAATAGGTTTTCGTGTTCGTAACATATCTTCTTTACGAAATACACACTCCGACGGCGGAGTCTGGGTCTGTTTTAACCCAGAGTATCTAAGTAGTCATTCAATTACTCGGTTTCTGACGAATTGATGAAATGTACAGTTGTTGCATTAGAAGAAGAATATATTTTAAAAAATTGGTAAACAAAACAGTGAATAGTCCTAAACATTCATCAATTATAAAGTTGTAAAAATGGTCCGCCGTCCGAGGGTTTAAAACAATTTAGCAGAGGTAAATAGCACAGTAGAGAGATATCGAAAATATCTTGCTCGCGTGCAATATATTTCCTGAGGCGCGAAGTAGGTATTTATGTATCGCGGAACGCGGTGTTGGTTTGCGAGAATGCAGGTGTCGAGAGCGAGATCCGTTCTGAAGGTGGAAACAGTTAGCCTGTGGCAGGACTTTGGAGCGGTTTCTCGAACCGGCGTTTCGATTCCTTTGTGTCCACCTTGAGTAGCTGATTTTTATGGAGCTCCATTGAATCACCGTCTACATCGTAGAACGCATTAGTTGCATTTGTTGAGCGCACCGCGGTGCGATAAGGGACAAACCGGATCGATTGGTGACGCGACGGTGGAACTTGTCCGACGCAAAAACGACGCGTCGCGTCGCAAGCATAGATGCCCCATAAATATGCATAGGTAACCAGTTGCCAGCTGCTTGTTCGTTAGATCCATTTCCGATAAGCGTGATAGACGCGTCGCGGGATCGGTTTCCGGTCGGTCGAATCCTCGATGGTCCTCTCAAGCGATCTGACGAGCTGGATTCGCCGATTCTATCGTCCTAGAAGACGTCCGGCCGACTGTAGTTCGCGATCGAACTTTTCTGTGTACGGAAGCTGCTTCTTATCTTGCAAGGGCGCTAAGTGCGCGTGATGCGGCAGCGACAAGTGTCTCGACGGCGCGGGAGATGATTGACTGCCCTGTGGGGCAGCGTACTCGCCCGGTGGGAGCACCGAAGCCAAGCCTACTTGCACCGACTGCGAGATCAGTGTCGCCAGATCGAGGAAATCGAGGGGAATACAGTTTACCCCCTCTCTGATAACCAGACCAGTCTACGGCACGGGCAGCGTGGTCTACGGTCTTAGTAGGGGACGTTGAAGTGTGCTCATTTGCTCATGGTGCTGGAATGGGAAGTATAGTGGAAGGGGAAAAGTAGGAGAGGGAAAAGCTAGCCATTTCGGTAGTCTGTCGACACTAAACGAGATCCCTCTATTTTCAACGACATTCAGGTTGGAGGATTCACATTTTACAGGACTAAGAATTTTCGAACAATTGGCTAGGATCAACGAGGCCACGCCCACTTGGATTAAGCCACGCCTACACGGGACTCGAAAGATTGCTCCTGAGAGAGATCAGAGTGCTCCCAGAGCAACGTGTCGAATGAAAGACAAGAACAGGCGTGGTGGTGGGCTTCGAGGGACGAAGAACTAAGGGCAATGCGAAAAATGGAGGCCCTTTTAGTTCTTCATAGCCTCGGGCACCAACTGCTTAGTAGAGGGGCGGTACATTGTATGTCCCGGGGGTGGGTGTTTACGGGGGTTCGCCCTCGGTTTTAGCCTCCCCTTGAGAAAGAAAAAAAAGAGCAACGTGTCGAACAGGTCGACTTGCTAGTAGCTCTGACCGAGAGTGAGACATCCATCCTCGGCGTGGACGAGGCTGCAGCGTTTCCCGTTGAATTTTGGGGCCGCGCAAGGACGCGGTCTCGACCTTAAAGGAATTCCATCCCGCATGATTCCACACTCACTGCGCTCCTGAATAATGCATACCGCGAGACTTGCTCGCCTCTTGTTGTCGGTAATCGTCGTGCTCGAGTCGAATAGATAAAACGTGCGCAGCTAATAACGACCGAGAAGAGAGACAACCAAGCGAACGAGCGAGCGAGCGCGCAACCGACCAACCAGGCGGAAATAATTTATCGGCAAGGCGACGCGCGGGCCCGCCACGGAATTCCAATGGACCGCGTAATCGCGACCAGAATCGTCGCGCGGTCTCCTTAGAATATAACAATAATAATAATAATTATAATGACGATAATCATTCAGGTTTATTGCACGCTTGTCGCTGCAAGATCTTTATCCTCGCAAACCGCAGAGACGATCACGCGAACGCGCGAGGCACGACACGTTTAGTAGCGTTGCCTTTGAACCACCCATTTTATGCATTTGTGACAAAAATGGGCCCGTACAATTTAAAGCAGTCACATTTTAAAGAAATACATCTCACAGCATAGATATAGAGGGATCAATGATTTCACAGTATGTGAAAATAGTAAACGGGTGAATTTTTACCCAGAGGATCGTATAAGGGTTAATCGATGTATTACTCTCAGCTTAATAGGATAATTAAAAGAGGAATACAATTATTTATTTGGCTCCTGCGTCCTGCAATCAATGCGAACAATTTTTTATTTCGCATAAAGATCCGCAGTCTAGTAATCATCCTTGCTTTCCGGATTAGGATAGCCTACAGTTACGTCTATCTATGTTACATTATCTTACAGCTAGCCGATTAATTTTTATATCGGCTCGACCGAATGCCGGAAGACCTGATCCGTACGGTGACGTCGAAATCTCCAAGAAAGTAGAAAGTCCGTAGCGAACGCGTTACGAGTGTCCCCCGGAGCGCTGTAGCTTGGTGCCCCGATGTCCAAGACAGCGTGGCCCGGCCGGACGTGTCCGTCATTCGCGCGGACACCAACGCGGTGAACTTTCGATCCCGATCGAAGCCGCTCGATCGTCTCTGGCGATCTGTCTCCTTCGGTTCGCGTTCGAATCCACGCGAAGATTTGCTTTCCTCTTGTCTTCCTAGTACGCAGCCGAGTCGCCGACGCAGACCTTGGCTCACGGCGCGCGACTACGTTAAACCGTTAATGTTATCTGTAATTTCTTCTTCGTGCGTATTTTAATACTCGCGTTCGTTGTTCATCGCTGCCTAGATATCGTTATGCAACGAGACTTCCGTCACGATCTGTACCGAAGATCCCAGAGTCCTCGCATTTATTTATTATTTACGGAAATAATTGCTGCAACGTGGGATTTCGCAGGATGTTTGATTTGTACGGAAACATTTTTCGATGTTGCAAGTACCGCGGTTGCCGGTGGTCTTCTCGTATCCACTCGGAAGGAGCATCCGAGATGCTAATTAGATTTAATATTCCTCATTACGAGGGACTTCCCGAATTCGATCCGGCTTCTTGATTGGACTTAATGTTCCAATTAACGTCGATTAATACCGCTGCGAATACTTTCGATCTGGAAGACAATTCGACTGTCTCCCGATTGTGCCACGAGGCGATCGACCGCAGCGAAACAACGTCAGCGACATAGATCGACGACATCGTTCGACGGGGAACGGTAACGCGAGAGCTACGTGATCCCAAGGTGCACGCTGTCCTCCGAGAAGAGAAAAGAACGAGACGCGTGGAAGGGCGCGACTCGGCTCTGAATGCTTCGTTTGTATTCCAGCAACGTAGGAGTCGGGTTTCGAAAACGCGAACGGTGAATAATGGTACGCTCCGAGTAGAATGTCTCGTCCGTCGTCGCGGACGCTGTTGTCGCGGTATGGCATCGCGAAAACCGTGTACACCTTGACACGAATCGCGAGGAAAGTTCGAGGCGATGTCGGTCGCGCGACCGCGCTCTCGTTGCGAGCAATTCCGCGCGGGACGCGACCGGCTCGGTTTAAATTTCGAGTTCCGGAGAGACGTTTCCGGCTGCATCGCGTGCAGGTCGTTTCGGTTCTCGCCCACGACGGACGTTATTTTCCACTTTGCCAAGTGAATAATGCGTTTAGGGGTCCAACCGTTTCCTGTTGTCGCTCGCGATGCTCCGAGACTAGATCGGCCAAGAACAACGAGGTCGTGCTGGCCGGGAACGTCGCCGGGACGAATCGCGATCCATTTCGTTCAAAATTATTGTCTGTGTCCGGCAACCGAGCCAAGATTGTTAGCAGTCGATCGTCTCGATGCAAGACTTATCGAGCGTCGATCACCGCGAGCTTTGCTTTACCGATAGTTCTCCAGTCGCACAATTAGGAACCTTCTTTATCGACCGAAGATCCGTGTAGCCTACATTATCCGGCAATGCTATCAGAAAGTGAACAGAAATTTTCTTTATAGTTGATTGGTTACCTGTTGAGAAATCGCATTCCGGAGTTAGAAAAGAATGACGCTCTCTCGTGGAAACTATCTTTGCGATATCGCGTTCATCTCATAGTTGTCTCTTGTCACGATCTTGCAATGCTAACCGAACGACTCTCGGATATAATTCCAGAGCGTCCTACACGGGCCATTTTCGAGCACGCGCGCTCTTGATATTAGCAGAAGGACGCGTCGCACAGGTGCTCGTTTCAACTATGCATCCACGTTTAAAGTCATTACATAAACGCGCGATTACATTTAGCCAGGTTTATTACGCATAAATTGGCCAACAATTGTTTGTCTTAAGCAAATTATTGCTGTCATCGTCGCCGGAATATCGCTGAGTCAAGGCGCATAGCGATAATTCACGATCCGCCGACAGGATCCCAATGATTCGCCGAGCAAAGGCGAAACCGCTCGCGAGCGTTGCATTTCCGCAGCGTCATCGCGATCGATCCGTTTTCGAGCGGATCTCCGCATGGTCGAGGATCGAGCAGGAAAACGGAAAAGAGTGGATGGAAAGGCGGGGGGAGACGTGATCGTTGCGCTAGAGACGAGATGTGACGGTTCTTTGGCACGGGAATCTCGCGAGCTATTATTGGCGCGCCGCGGCATCTTTATTTTAAACCGCGATTTGGCGACGCGCGGTTAATACGAACGTTAACGCGTGTCCGCGGAGCTCTTCCGGCCGCGCTACCGATATTCTCGAGATCGACCGATCGATCGATCGATCTCGAGGATTTCGGGAAAGTTTCGACGAAATTCGGGCGTCGCTCCGTTTCTCCGTCGCGTTGCGTCGCGTCGCGTCGATGCGTCCTTGTTGGCGTTAATTGCGAAACGCGAGCACGACTCTGGTTAAACAAACGTTACGCGCGTATCACGAGGATGACTCATCGCTCGACGCGGCTCGGCGCGATCGAGCCGAGCAAATCTCGCGGAGCGATAACGCGCGACGAAAGATTCCGCGAAGCCGCGGAACGCGTCGTCCTAATGCTGCGTTACATATCCGAGGAGACTTGGATCCTTGGTCGTGACGCCAGACCGCGCCGCGCTTGTGCGATTCGCGCGCCATGATAATTGTCGCTGACGATCTGATAACGCCGAGGAGATTAGCCCCGCTAGCCCGATCTCGCGATAACACGCGATCCCGCGATCCTGCCAGATTTCGGAGCCGCGCGGTATCGCTTCGCAAGTAATCCGCTGGTTGCGCAATTTCCCGATTAGTAGATCGCTTCGGCCCGTCTAATTGTAAATGCGAGGCGGAGATGAATCTCACTCCCTAACGTGTCTCCCGTCCCTGCCGTCTTGCCTACAAGCTTGCTTTGTAACAATCATTCTCCCTTTCGTTGCAACTATTTCTGATCATTCATAAGGTTAAAGTATTACTTTGTACCGACTTAGTACACACGATGTATCTGTGTAAGGATTTTATTTTAAGCGTACAACATGTATATTAGACTGGGTCTCGGCTGACTCTTAGTTGACAAATGACCTGGAGTCGCCGTCGTCCCGTCTTCTTATTCTATCTATCTCTGGCCTTGTCTTTTTGGGGGAACGGAAAAATCCCTTCCAAATAACGCTGGTTTCCTTCGTCGAAGGTCCTTCGGCTCTCCACGGTTTATGGTACCCGTATGCCGCTATTGATACTGTGACTAACGAAAGCTAAAATCCTGCCAGACTCCGAAACTAAACAGTTCTCTCAAAAATAGCTTTGTCTACTCACGCACGCCATAAATCGTGTTCAGCTGTTTTTTACGCTTACTTATTTTCCAGGACTTCGAGTTTCCTCGACTGGTCTCTACAATTCATTCGACGATTACATTTTCGATGACTAAACGCATCTTCGCTCTTGAACGTTCCGACTCCATTTTGTTTTCCCGAAAGGGACGCGGACATTTGACTATTCTATTTTCGAGTCGGAGAGGAAATCTCCGTAATTTTTATCTCGCAACACGACGCGTTACAAAGCTCACAGACAGACAGGAAGAGGCCGTGAAATCAAAGTTGTGTGATCATGATAAAGCTGTCACATCCGTGTGACAGGTCCGCGTCGCCCGCCTTCCGAAGTGTGCTAGGTAAACTGCGAACGATAAAAAGTGATTTGTGAAGAAAAGACCAACAAAAAGGTGCTTAGCTCATGCAGAAGGCCGCGAGAAACGCCTTGATGAATGCGTTGAAGGGTTCAGAATTGAATCGAATAGGAATGTGACGAAACCGCTGAACAATGTTTCAGATATTTCGATTTACGACAAGTAAAGCGATTCGAACGATTGCCGCGCACGGCGATCAGTTTGGCGCGCTGTGTCGCGATTGGTGGGATCGGATGGGGAACGACAGATGGCGCGGGAGCGGCCAACCGAGGACCGATGCGGCGTCTGCGCGCGCCGATTGGCCGTCGATTGGCCGGCTATTGGTTGACGGGGCTCGCGCCTCGGCTACCCTCGCGCCCCGCCGCCGCCGCTTCGGCTCGTCCGAAACGCGGGGCGCCGAACGCCGGCCGAACTCGGCCGAAGGAGCGAGAGAGAAGGAGGAGGCAGGTGCGTGCTCGCTCCCGAGCACACACGAGATCGCTGTTAATCATCGTTATCGGTGTACACGAACCGTCAACCGATTCGCCGCTTAGAGGCCGATTCCGTTCGCACAGTGTGACCGTTCTGTGCTGACCGAGCACGTTCTCGCGTTTCCCGGGAGTGTCGTCGTCTCGTGTCTCGTGTCGCGTCGTGTCTCTCGAGTTCTTCGGAGCTCTCCCGCTGTCTTTATCACTCTCGAGCGTGTTCTCTTACCGTCCTTCTCTGTCGCACTCGCTTGCTCGCTCGCTCTCTCGTCGGCCTGTCGTCGGCCAACGAAACAATTCCGTGAATAATCGCGAGTACACGGACGGAAACGAGAATCGTCGACGTTCGTCGTCGCGAGAGGTTTCTTCGTGTCTTCGTCTCGTTCGAGCGAGAGTCGCGTTCCCGAATTCCGTCGTGTTCGAGCCGCGAGACTCGCCGAGGATATCTACTTCGCCTGTGGCCGTGGCTAGAGAGCGCACACAAGGAGAGAGAAAGAGCCAGTGAATCGCGAAAGGCGGGATGAACGGCAACGGCCGAGCCAACGGCGAGAACCGAGAACGGAATGGCCACGTGCTTGTATGGGAGCAACCCGGCCTGGAGGAAGAGGACAACACGCCGAGGAAACGAAGTATGTCTCTCGATCACCTCTACTCCGATCGATGCCTCGCGAAACGTCTACCGCGTTCCTAGGCTTAGGTAGTTTTACCCGACAATACTTTGCCCCCCGTGTCTCCTGGAAACATTCGACGTGTGCGCACGCGACTGTATGCGTGCTCTCTGCTTGCTGCGTGCGTGCGTCGTGCGTGTGTGTGCGTCGGTAAATGCGTCTCCGACCACGTGCTCTCGTTCTCGTTCTCTCGGCTGGCCGCGTCTCCGTCGCTCGACACAGCTCCGTACGTTCGAATTGTTCGGAAACTATTTCCAATTCGAAATTACCGTTTGGTCACACAGCCTCGAGTCGTTTGACGGCCGAACGAACAGCTCGATCTACTTGGAAATCGAAATGTTCGACAGGTTCGATCCGCTCAAAGTTGGAACCGTTTCAATAGATCGAGCCGTTTGATGTTCCAACGCACGAAATGTTCGATCTATTCGAAAGTCGGGTTCAGAGAGTACAAGTTTCGTCGGGTACATACTGCGAACATTCTTATCAGGAACAATCGATCCCGGTCGTACTTATTCCACTTATCGCTTCAAGATATTCGCGCTCGGATATTTAGTAATCCTTCCGACTAACTCGAAGGTGTATATAACATACGATCTCTTATCAGGCAAATCTCCTTTCGACGCTTACGCTCGAGAACTCGGCTTTGATTTTTCCTGCTTAAAAGATTCGCGGAAAGTTGAAGCGCGTGTCCCGAGCGGATGAGTAAGAAACGACCGCCCGGTTGTCAACAAGCATAATAAACGCATAGATCGGCGAATTCAACGCAATTAGAACCTCGGGGTTTATTTACAATCGCGCTCTCGACTTCGAACTTTTACACTCTTCTCTTTTTTTGTTTACGTATTTAATCGTCTGCATTTACTAGACCGCGGGTCTTTATGGTAAATAAGAATTGCATCAGTTGCGGGAGGAAGGTGTTCCATAAAAATTGATTTAGGATCTTAACCGTTTTAATAGTCTGTAAATAATGAACTAATAATATTAAACTCGTCTGACGTTTCTCATGTTTGCTACAAACTCGTACAATCCGCAAATACTTAATAATTGTAATAAGAACGGTGTCACACAGTATCAATACCAAGTGATTTGAAAAAAAAAACTTCATCGTTAGTCCTTCGCTCGAGTCGAAATATTTATTTAGTACAGGTAGTGTAAGATGGATCGAATGAGATGGTGTTGGAGTAAATACGGATGATTTGACGTAATTTGTGTACTCGGTACAGGGCAGAACGTAAAAGCATCGAATTTAAAGGTTCCTTCAGCCATTCGGCGCCGTTGTGTTTCTGTTTTCAATTTTCGGTTGTCGCTAGCGTCAGTTGCATTTCGCAGGCGTATGCTGTGACGAGTTCGCGTTAGCAGCATACACGCAAAAATAATCGCGCGTGGGTGTACCCGCGTCAAGTAGTTCTAACATTTTCCTCGTCCACTTTCTCGTTCGCGCTCTCCTCTCCATTTTTTTTTCTTCTGTTGTCTGTTGCCGAACTGTTTTCCCGCGCTCTCTCGCGTCCACTTATACAATCTTTTTAATTAATTATTTACGGAACAGAGTTCGCTTATAATCGTGCAAGACAACGACGTTTGGCATTCGTTTAAAATTCCTGGCCAGAAAATATGAAAATAATTAAGCGTGCTTGATTATTTCGCTAACACAGTTGTGTGCACAGATGCATCCAATTTCTCTTAATTAAATGAAGGTTCGGTGCGAACGAAACACGGCGCTCGGGAACTTTAATTACGCATAGTTGTCAGAGAACATTAGTAAATTAATTTGAACGAGTTTCCTGCTTGCGTGCCAGTAGATAGGTTTGTTATCTTTCGACGATAAATTATTAATAGTACCAAAAAATTCAATCGCATCGATATTTGCTATTTATTGAACTGACGTTAACGCTCCAATGCTTTTCTGATCGACTCTCCTCTGGGGAACTTCGTAGTTGCAAAATTTTGCGAAATGCGGCGAACCGTGCAAAAAGTTCAACAAAGCCTAGTCGCGGATTCCCGGAACGTTACGCTACGCGTTACGACTTTGAATGGCGAACGTGCATAAAACTAATTTGACTTCGTTTATGTAAAATAGATTGTCACGCGTCGCCGACGCGCGTTGTAATTGAGAAGCTCTCGGATAGGTAACGACTCGTATAAACAAATCGAACGGGTTTCAGGATGATTCTATGTCTGGAGCTTCCTCGTAGAAGAGGGTAAACATCGATGTCGAAATCGTAGCAGTATCTTCGGAGCCGGAAGCTGGCGACCGTGTCTTTAAGTGCTGGAAAAGAATCGATGGTTGCACAATTATGTAGCGGTGATACACAATTGTGTAGTCATCTTGGAGTCAATTAGATTGTTTACGAACAATGAATCCGAATGTCGAAGTGTCCGGGCGAGCTGTTTCGCAAAAATCAACATTAAAAAGACATCTTTTGAAGTGAAACTTCTTTACTGACGGTTAGGTTATTTTTTCACATACTTTTCTTGTAACTTTGGAACTCGCTTATATGTATATGGTAATTATGTAAAGATTTTTTTTTTTTGAAAGGACGAACCTTCAGGTAGGGGAAAATGGAAAAGTCTCCATTACCGACGAATGTGTCGACACCTTCGTTATCGACAGGTCCTTTATCGGCGCTCCTTTTATCGACCGAGCGGATTACCGACTAAAATTCAAATTAGTTTCCGCGAAAAGAGATAGAAAAACTTCGGAAAATTCTAAAACTTCCTGTGTAGATAGACGAAGTCATTCGCAACATGATGCAGTACTTTTATCCCTGCCACAGTGTAGTTTCCAGGGGTGAGACAACTCTTCAGAAAGAGAGCAGTTTCATTTTCCTCTGTTACGTCTTAAAATATTCAAAATGTATTGAAACTTGAGAGTCCGAACCAGATAACGGCTACCTGCAACTCTATCGGTGATAAAACTTATTAATAGTAATCGATGACGTGTTCGCATCGTAATAACAGGCCATACATACATGGAGCGTTATCTTTCCCGCGTAATTTTTGCAATGCTCACGATGAATAAGATATTGCATCAAGATTTACTATTGATTAGTAATTAGATGTATCTTATCCTCGGATGACGCAGAGTCGTCTCCACTGCTTTGCATATATTTGCAAACCGGAAAGATTTGCTAACTATGCACGGTTAACTATATTAGGATAGCACATATTTATCATAAGACTATAAAAGTTTTTACGACGCTCGGGACAATTATCCTAACTTTCTCGAAGACCAGCGGTACACGCAGTTTTAGCAAAAGCCGCGCGTTATCGCGGCCGAGGAACGTGGAATCGACAATCTGTTCCGCAAGTTATCGCCACGCTGCTCCGGGATTACTATACATAATTACACGTTTCGAGCAAGAACGTGCGTGTCCACTGACATTGTTCGCGGACCATCGATTTTTTCCAGCGTTCCTGGCTTGCGCGCGCGCGCTCAACACGTTCAAGGATATCGTTACACTCGCTAACAGTATTCTTCCTCTTTCTATGCTCTCGTTCGTCTTCGTTCGATCACAACCGAAAAAACGACTTCGTCTATTGCTAAAGAATTCGGCCTTGAGCAGCCAAAAGATGAGATAACACGCTCGTCCATCGTCTGCATGCGAATCGTCAACCGAGTCTGTCACCGAATGATTACTCCGAAATGATTGCCTCACAAATTACCGCTCAAGTTTCTTAGATTTTCCATTCGCGATCGACGAACACAATGCGGTAATTAAGCCCCGGTATTTTCTCTGTGTACATTGAGTATCTACGAAAGAGAATCTCTTGGTATCTTGATTTGCCCTCCGGCTGCAACCTGGGTCGTTTATGTCCTGAGCACACTTTCACTTTTGAATTTCTTGCATTCCGATATTCATTTTTTTCCCATTAATGCTTTAAACGTTCGACGTTTAACTAACGATTTTATATTAACCCTTACGGAGCCAACGAAAATTCTCATCTTAAGATTATAAATTAATATATTAGCGAGCAAAGGAGAAACTTCGTAATATTTTTAGTAATATTATAAAAGTAAGTTAACGGAGGCCTAAAGAGAGCGTATTAAAGTAATTAAAAAGTGGCCTCCGATCAATTACAGCATCCCTAAAAAATATGAAAGAACTCCATTCGGAGTGATCGATTCTTCAACTACGTTCTCGTGTGCAGCGTAATCACACCTGATCGTTAAAGTACCCATCCTTGTTGACGAAGATCTCAAAGGATCAACAAGCTTAAATCGAACGAGTGTTCGTGTATATATTTGCTCGCTCCACAAGTTCTTTCGTAATACGAACCTCCAATATTGTAAGCAACATTTGTCTTATTTAACCACGACGAATCCTCGCAATGTGTGCATTAGACAAGAACCGAACGAGCTGACGGGACAATCTAATCAAATACATGAATATCGGTACGAAGTGAAACATTGATCTAATATCCAACCGGATGTTGCTTTTCTCGTGCGACCATGCGTGATTCTTAGACTGCGGATTTTATGTATTCATGAGAAAAGTGAGTAGCTGCATTTGTCAGAAATATTTGTTGATCTGGATAATATTAATATATTACTTTCGACCTAGTGCAATTTGTCGGAAACGTCGGAATTACGTTAGTAGTTCGCAAAATTGCTTTGTAAATCAAGTAACAAATGTTGAAACCTTTGCGCCCAAACCATTAATAATTGAATACTAAATAAATAGAGACTTGTCATTTTTGTAATGAAAAACATTTTACTCGCTTTTAGCGCTCGGTAGGTTTAGCATTAAAAGAAGGAACGCGTTCTTTTGAGTGACTGTTATTTGATATTATAACAAATACAGAAAATTGTTATTTTGCCTAAAAATCCGCAGTCTGTGGAAGGGATGCTTCGTCGGAATCGGTAGTCGCTGGCTCGATCGTCTCGAGATTTCGGGCAGGCGATAAGCCACCGTATCGATACGTAATCGCGCGACCGTTTGGTTTCCTCGAGTCGAATTCCGACCGTGGCGCGGCTCGAGCCAAAGGTCGCTCGGCTGTCGGTCGTCGGACGAAACCGAGTCGATCGTTCGATCGCGTGAAAACCGATTCGGTCTGAAAGAGAACCGATCGTTCCTCTCCTCCTCTTTCATCTCCTCTCCTCTCGGAAGACCGAGGATAGCGCGAACGGATACACACGCGGATTCCGCGGAGCGCGTGCCTCGGCTTTAGGCGGCTTATTAGCTATTTCCACCGACTCGGCTCGCGAGCACGTGCTCGTCGGCTGCTAGTCAGCTGCTCGGCGGCGACACCCGACTAGAGATGGGCTCAAGTACTTCGCAAGCAGCTTCAGGCGATCATCGATCACATCCGAACCCTTCGTATCGCGAGCCACGAGCGTTCCTTCCCCCGGGAGCCTCCTAGATTGCCCCCGACGGCCATGGAGCAATTATCTCGGAAAAAGAAACGGAAAGCATCCGATGGGATAACATTCACCTACTCATTCTGTTGAAAGGGCTTCAAGTGGGCGTGGCTTCGTTGATCGCTGTTTGAATAGAGCTTAAGTATCACTCCGTGGGACGTCATTAACCCGCTCCCTCTGTGAAGAGTTCTTCAAGTGGGCGTGGCTTCTTCACTCTCAATCTCAATGAACTTTGAACCATGCTCCATAAGGCAACGTATGCCCATGAGCATTCACAGGAAATTTTTAGAGCGAAGAAAACGTGATTCAGTCTAGATCTTGTTATACCTCCCAAAAATTTAAGTTTAAAGACTGTTGCTCCTAAGTATTGCTCTCTCTCTCTCTCTGTGTAGAATAGGCGTGACCTATCTGGCGAATAGGCGTGGCTTCGTTACTGGGCGTGGCCGAGAATGTACAACTACTTGCCCAGTGCATTGGAAACTCGATTGGTGTCCAAGTAAACTAGAATTCCGAGCGATAATAGTAATATTGAGTTCCGAAATTAATTCGTGAACGTACATGGAATTCGATGCCATCTCTACATCGGCGTCGGCGACGGCGTCGACGACGTCGCGTCGAGACGCCTGACGCACGACTCGTCGCGCTGCCAACGAGCCTTCTCGTTCCTCGGACATCGCTTCTTCGCGAACGCTATGAACAAACCTCGAACTTGACACGTGCAAGCCGATCAGAGCTGTCGATTGCATCGATGTTGCACTGACACGCAGCGGCTCGAATCTTGCGGGTTTCCGATCGAGCCAACGCATTGTTGTTTTCGAGCGTTCGTTGACGCAACAATTTATTTATATACATATGTATATAATTTATATATATTTTTATATATATATATTTTATATACACATTTAAATGAATTGTGCGAAAGTTTTACTACAGAACGGTTATACTAAAAATTATATATTATAAAATATGAATTACATATATAAATCCCGCAAGGGTTTGATCTGTTAAATAACTAAAGGAAGGTTTACGTGTAGACTGCGGATCTTTATGCAAAATAAAATATTTCTGCATCATTTGCAAGAAAAGTAAGCTAAACAGGAATTCATCTCTTTGGTTAATGATCTAAATTATTTGAAAGTAACGTGCCCTCAATGCTCACATTCTTCAAATGTTTTTACCATTTTCTGTTTCACATTTTTGTCATAAATGCATAAAATCCACAGTCAAGTATCTCGAGTATGAGAAATATTTGCTGCTAAGAGTCTCGGCGGGGAAAACGAAAATACCTGTAGTGTTATTAGTGTAATCAATTGTCAGACCAATACGATTTGCAAATTAAGTCGAAACTGGTCCAAATTCGCCTACTCTTTCCTACTATAAATGGAACGCAAACGTACGCGCAGTCTACACACTCGGTTACTGTAAACTTTCTCGTTTTGGCAAGCAGTCGTGCAGGTATGGAACTATTAACCTTCGCGTGTTCTCGAAGGTTCGACCATTTTGCGACTCTAGATCCTGTAAAATATGTGATCTTTTCTCGAATTACATCGTAGATCGACGAAGATTGCGACGAACCCTCGACCATCTGTTCCCGAGGGTGGAACAAATTAAAACTTGTAAAACATGCAAGTTACAGCTGACCCTCGGCCTCGATAAGAAGCTGCGAACCAGTTTCGCACTGCACGATACACCAAGTGATGTAACTGCGAAAGAATAGATAAAGGTAGCAATGTTTATAGCTCTGAGCTATCCTGCGAGATAACGCGAACAACGATAGCGCGTTTCGCACTCGCGAATTCGCGCGTCTGTCGCTCGAAACGTTCTTTCTGCACGTGCGAGGCGAAAATTCGATTCCGTTGGATCTAGCAGATCGGCGAGGTCGACGATCATCGATCGAGGGTATCGAAGCAAGGTCGACAGACCGAACGTCGATCTCCAAACAAGTCAGATTTGTCTGTAAATATTATAATTATTATAGAGGATCAGGCATCTAATTGGATCACATCGAATAATTTCTAAATCATGCACTGTACGAAAAAAAATGATTTCCACAGATATATCAAGGAGGACATGGTGTGCAGCACTTAACAATATTTGAATTAAAAAATATCTGCTAAACTAATCTCGACATGGGTTAACCCCTTGCCGTATCATTTTCCTCTCAGTTACAATGATTAAAACTTCTTTATCCCGAAAAATGTCGTAGAGAGGAGAAAAGAAAATTTAGATTCTTTGCATGGCTACATTTATTTCGATGCTTAATCAAATTTTATTTAATTTAAGAAGGAAGGCGTACCATTCATATTTGTTAGACATTGTTCAAAATCTTCATTGCGAGTGGACTCGTTAAAATACGACAAGATTCTATTTAAAAAATCACCCTTGATACCATGTAACAACTGCAGAAATAATTTTGTCGTGCAACGTATAATTAGAAGTTATTCGAGTCGAGGTGGCTCGTATTGTTTGGTCCTCCGAGAGCAACTGTCGCGAGCGAGTTCAACTTGCTAAATCAGAGACGGTCACACCTGTCGCGAGAGTCGCTCTCGCGAAAAAATGTGGCAAGTGTCACTTCCTAGTGTACTCGCACCTTAACGAGGCTCGCGGACGCGACAAGCTGCGCAAAATGATCGCGAGTACGGTTGCGGGCCGAAAATAAAGCTTGCATCGGATCTAATAATATGCCGCATCATTATTACTCGATCTTATCGGCCGGAAATTGTATAAATAACCGGCGCGCGAAAAGTGTTTCGCGTGGCCGCCCTACGGACCGTCGATCCCGCGTGTTTCGCGTGATTCACGCGGTTCCGCGCTCGTCCAGACGCAATAAACGATAATTATGTGCGACCAGAAACAGGAATATATTCAGATGAATAATTAAGTATAATAATAAATCATTATAATAAGTAATAATTAAATTAACGATGTAACCACGACCACAATTACGTAACACGAAATAACACAGATATATTAAGTCTTCTGTAGCCAACCAAAATGTTTAGATTATTTACTCCCTTGTCGTATTTTGACGAGTCAGACTCGTGATGGAGGTTTTTAACCAAGTCCAACAAATATGAATGTTACGCGTTTCATTTTAGATGAAATAAAACTTGATTCGTTTGTAATCAATATTTCAGCATTGAAGTAAATGTAGCCATACTAAAAATGTACAGTTTCTTTTCCTTTTTATGATATTCTCGTGCATGAAGACGTTCTAATCACTGTAACTGTAAAGAAAAAGGTACGGCAATTGGTTGAAACCGTTTGTATTCAACACGCTTGCAGAAATTCTCATTTTAAGACAATAAATTAATATATTAGCGAGCGAAGAATGGGCATGCAGAGACATTTTGTAGTATTTTTAGAGGAACGTCAACAAGTTGTTGACAGAAATGCAGTAAATGGGTTGGCTACGCAAGGGTTAAATAATGTTAACGACGACTTGACACGACTAGTATCGTGAACATTCGGAACGTACGCTGCCTTTCTTGGAGCGTTCGGTGACAAAATCATCTGATATCGATTTCCGGATTATCACCTAGCAATGTATTTACTTCCCCTCTCTCCCACTTTCTTTCTCTGACTGCCTCAGGCTACCACAATAATATCTAAAGGGGCCTGCGTCCTGCAAGAAATTTCGCAAACGAGGAAACTGCATTGTCCGCCGCCTTGTCAGCAGTCCGCCTCAAATTCCGCACACAGCGATCGAATTAGCCAACGACCATCGCGAGTCTTCGCGATTAGCCGAATCGAAAGCATGTCGGTGCACGAAGCCGATAGGAAATCGGCGAATTGCTAAATCGCGATTCAACTCAGCTGTTAATTACTTGGCTTGGGAATCTAACTTGTTCATTCATGAATTAATTAACGAATTATTATCATTTTATGTGTTCACAATTTATATTGAATCTGGGTGTGGCTGTAGTTCCACAAAGTCATGCCACAAATCCTTAAGAGTCGCCAGTTCTACATTCGTTTTTTTCCGCAGTTAATTATTCAAGTATACGTATTTCCCTCTCTCAGCAGTGCTCTACTATTGTTGGACTGCTGCACGTAAATCTTAAAAGAAAAATGGAGGAATTTACTGTAATATGTACAGGTGGTTCGTAGTCCACCTTTATAAACTGTAGGTCTCGCTGAAATTAGGCGATAGTGAGAGTGGAAGAGGGGGAAAGTGGTAAATGGATTTGAAACCCTGAGGGGGGGGGGCAAATATCATTACTTTACTTTTTTTACTGTGATATGTAGACGCTTGTCTTGCTGCGAGCAATAATTGTTTGAAGACACTCTATTTTTCGATAAAGTTAGATCAATCTACTGGGTTGTCGATCAATCTACATAGACGAAATCAGGCTTCGTCGGTGTCGTCGAACCACGTCGGCCGGCTTATCATTCCGGGTCTCAGACACGCTCGTAATCGATTCCGTTGAAACGATGAATCGGCTCCGCGGCGCCGATCGTCGACGTCATTCGGAGCCGGCTCTGAATGATCTACGCAGACTTCGCGACCTTCTCTAACCATGATATCGATCATCGTACCCTTGAATCGAGATCTTTCTCTTACTCATTGTCTCTTTTGATCCCGCGCTGACTTGTTGCTCGCGGTGGCGAGCACGTAGCTTGCTAGCCAAGTGACGCAACGGGTGCTGCGGGGTCGTCTGGTCGATCGCAGATAATTGATAATCATTTTCGAGGAAGCGCCACCGCGCCGTCGAGATTTATACATCGTGGCCCGACGCGCCGCCGATTCGGTGGACTATTGAACGAATGTTCAGTTATCTAGGGTTAACGTCAGTGAGGGAAACCGTCCGGCATTTTTTCCGGAAACGTTAACTATAAGCGTTGTCGTGACCGCCGACGCAAGATGATAGGCGTTATCGGTGCGATTTTTCTCGCTGATATCGTTCGATTACGTAATGACGCGTGAAGGGCTGCGACGCTGCCATTTACCGTGATTCCTGAATGTTTCAGGGTGGATTGGATCCCGCCATGTGGTCACGTTCATGCTGTTCCTGGGTATGGCGAACGCCTACGTGATGAGGACCAACATGTCCGTGGCGATCGTCGCTATGGTGAACCATACGGCGCTACGCGACCGCGACGATCATGGTACTCCGACCCACGAGTGCGGCTACGATCCGAACGCGACCGTCCCCGAAGTCGTAAGCATCTGATTATGGTTTAACGCTTTCGCAAACGGAAGTCTTTCGCCAAGTTTCTTAACACTAACCGTACCACGACTGTCGAATCACCGGTGTCACATTTATTGCTTTATAATGGCTTAGAATATCGTGTCTGACTCGCGATGAAGACTGAACAGATTCTGATAAATAAAGTGTCGTCATTTTTATAAAACAATGTATATAACAGTCGCATTTAGTGCTCGGCACGGTTAGCGTTAAGCCGCCAGCCGCGGACACAATTTTCACAGACTGTGTTCACATGTAAGATACGAGAAGGGAGGAATAATTGCGATTGGTCGTTCGATTTTAGAGCCACAGTGATGGCGAGTTCGTCTGGGACAGCACCAAGCAGGGCTACCTGTTGAGCTCGTTCTTCTACGGCTACGTGATCACGCAGATACCATTCGGTATACTCGCGAAACGTTATGGATCCAAGTACTTCCTCGGTGTCGGGATGCTGATCAACTCGGTGTTCGGTTTGGTGGTGCCGGAAGCCGCCCGTGCCGGATACTACTGGCTGATGGTGGTCCGATTCATCCAAGGCCTGGGCGAGGTAAGTTGTCTGCTCCCCCATGATTTTTCTTTTTCTATCTTTCTCTCTCTATCTCGACAACTCGTCGATCGGATAACTAAAAGAAAAAAGAAAAAAAAAAGAAAAAGTGGCGATCATGGAACGAATAGCGAGAAAAGAAAGAGTATAAACGAAACACATTAACCTGTTCACTGGGCAACAACCCCCTTTCGGACCTCGTGTGTGTAAAAGAATCGGGACGAACCAGCGGTTCAACGGACAGATGATGATGGCAAGCTCGGGAACCAAAAGCTCGATGGATGATCGATAGCAAAACGATTTTCGGTAGCCCGTCTGGCATGTGTGTGTGTGTGTGCGTTAAAAAGAAACGAAAAGGATTCGGCGCCGAAACGAGACTCGAACGCACTCGTAAGTAAACGGATGGGAAAACGTCTCCACCCAGTAAACAGGTTAAAAAGAGAAACTTAACACGACGAAAATTGCCGTGTGATGTGTGAACGCTTTTTGATCGTTCGGGTGTATTTCCTCCCCCTAGGAATGGATTATCCCTATTGCAGGGTCCAATTGTGCCTTGCACGCACGCGATGCTGGCCAAGTGGATACCGCCGAATGAACGCAGCAGGATGGGTGCCTTCGTCTACGCCGGTAAGCTCGTTCGCTGCCTTCCTCGATACCGCTCTACGAGGCCCTAGACCTCCTTTCGCCGCGCGAATCCCGAATGCCGGTTCTCTCGGCTGCCCGCGGCCTACCGATGGACCCGAGCGTGTATCCAAAGGCTGCCGGACCGACCGTCCGTCTCGACACACGCTTCTTCCTTTCCCGCTCCGTCTTCTTCTTCTACTTTTACTTCTACTTCTTCTTCTTCTACTTCTACATCTTCTCTTTCTTCTTCTTCTTCTTCTACTTCTTCTACGTCAGGCATGTCCAGGTAGGGTTTTCGCGATCCTCAGGAAGAGCGAGGATGGCTCGTGAAGGGGTCCGGCTAGTTGGCCCGCTTCCAGAGCGCCCCACCGCGCGATTACGGCTATGCGGGGGGCGTGGTCTGACTCAAGCAGTGGGTCCGGTGAGTAAGTTCGCTTCCAAAGCCCCCCACCGCGCGATTATGGCTCTCCGGGGGGCGTGGTCCGTTTCGTGGGCGTTTCTTGGCCGGTGATCCTGGCTCTCGTCGCTTGGACATGCCTGTTCTACGTGTCTACTTCTCTTTCTATTTATATCATTATCGGCGTCCTTCTCGATGACGCGCCCCACTAATCGATAATATTTTTCACATGCTACGACACAGGTGCCCAATTCGGCACCGTGATATCTATGCCGCTCAGCGGAATCCTCTCCGAATACGGTTTCGACGGTGGCTGGCCATCGATCTTTTACGTGTTCGGAACGGTCGGCACTATCTGGTGTGTCGCGTTCCTTCTGATGGTCTACGAGGACCCTGAGAGCCACCCCCGTATCCCGGAGGACGAGAAGAAGTACATATTGAGTGCTCTGTGGGGCAACGCCGGAGCTACCGTGAGTATAGTACAACTATTGTTCCTGGAAAGGCGAGAGTAGGACTACGAGATACTCGTATTAATTTTTAAACCAGAAATTCTCAGAATAAATGGAAAAATCAAACGTGGAGATAGTACTCTACCCTGCCACGGTCGCAAACGACTGGTTTTATAGCTTCCAATTATAAAAATTCATTTATGGAAAATTAATGTCCTCTCCTGCATCGTTCGAATACGTTACGAATCATGTTTCTCGGACGTTGCGCAGTCTCCTCCAGTGCCGTGGCGCTCTATCGTCACCTCGCTGCCATTCTGGGCCATCCTGATCGCCCACATGGGTCAGAACTACGGATACGAGACGCTGATGACCGAGCTGCCCACCTTCATGAAGCAAATTCTCCACTTCGACATTAAATCGGTAACTCTCATTATTTATACCCACCGGATCCGAACCTGTGTGTAGACAAAATCTGGCAGGATGACAGGGAGAGGATATAGATCCTTTTCCTGACATGGTATCAGAGTAATGTATCCACCACAGGTCTCAGGATCAGCTGCTGAGCCTAACGATTCGCGTATTCATTTCAGAACGGCAGCATCTCCTCGCTCCCGTACCTAGCCATGTGGATCTTCTCGATGTTCATCTCCCACGTGGCCGATTGGATGATCTCCACGGGCAAGTTCAACCACACCATCACGCGCAAGATCATCAACAGCATAGGTCAATTCGGACCCGCGATCGCGTTGATCGGCGCCTCCTACACCAGCTGCAACTCCTGGCTGACGGTCGCGATCTTGACGGTCGGCGTCGGCTTGAACGGTGGCATCTACTCCGGGTTCAAAGTGAACCATCTGGACGTGTCGCCGAGGTTCGCTGGGGTGCTGATGTCCTTCACCAACTGCCTGGCGAATCTCGCCGGGCTTCTCGCCCCGATCACAGCCGGATACATTATCGTCGGCACGGTAATTATCTTTGACGTTGATCTTGTTGATCGCGCTTGTTTCTGTTGCTCGAGCAGAGTCTCTTGTGTACAACGCCTCGTCAATTGTCGCGCTATAACCGGCACTTAACCGTCTTCTGCTGCAACGTATTATATTTCATGAAGTAACATGAAGATGTAAAAATAATTCGTTTCTCGGTGCACTAATGGGAGAATTGACTAGTGTATAATCGCTTTATGGTGGAAGAGGGACGTACGTTACACTAGCCGATTCTTTTAGAGCCGAAACGAGCAATGAATTGCGTTGAAGATTTCTTGTTGTCCCAGTGCTTTGGATAGTGCTGCGACAGTTATCGAGGCAGTTGTACTAACATCGTCCGCGTGCATCGAGTAACGAGAGGATTTTGATTTTTCAGCCGACGCAGGCTAAGTGGAGGCTGGTGTTCATGATCTCGGCGAGCGTCTACATCGTGTGCGCGGTGTTCTACATAATCTTCGGATCCGGGCAAAGGCAGGCGTGGGATAACCCGGATAAGGACGAAGAGAAGCACGAGAAGCAGGGGTTGGAGCCCGTGAAGACAATATCGGAGACGCAGCATTGACGACGCGTCTGGTCGCGCGACGGACGCTCGCTCGCTCCTTCTCTCGTTCTCTCTCTGTTTCGCGGCTCCTCGGACCCCCTGCCGCCGATTCGACCGCGCGATAGACTATTTTTGCATCGGCGAGCGCGTTCGTTCCTACAGTGCTCGGTGAATCGCGCGATACAGTCGAATCGGTTGCCAGAACGGGTCGCGACGCTATGCGGAGCTGGAAAGTTTGGATGCAGAAGGAACGCGGGTCTGATTGTTTACTGGCCAGGCGTGTTCGCGTTCTTGGTACTGTCAACCGGGCGAGCCGTTTAAAGCTCCGCGGACATACGTTGTTTGCGAACAGTCTACCAAACGATATGCGCAGCACGTTCTTGAAAAACATCCTGCGGGGACGATGTTTGTCGAATACGAGACAGAGAATCCGAGAGATCGAACGGAGCGAGCGGGGAGTAGCCACCCTCTTTGTTGCCCTCGGCCCTTTCCGTTGCCATCTATTCAACCCCGCAGAGCATGGCCAGCTTCGTAACGGCTCGCGATCCATGCACGGTTCATCGCTTCCTACATATTTATTGTCGAGCGCGCGATCTCTTTCGCAAATATTTGTGTAGCGACTAACCGGGACATCTCCGCGATCGTTGCGGCGACGTTTTGATCGCCCATCCTCTTCGCTTGATATCAAACGCGAGACAGTTATGACTGCGGACTTTATGCATTTGTGATAAAAATAGTTCGGTCAAATACGAATGATGTTACGTTCTCGTCGAGTGATTAACATTACTCGAAGAGTAAATGCAAATTCATTTAACTTCTGTTCCGTATAACTGAACAATTTTTATTTTGCGTAAAGGTCCGTAGTCTAGTTCTGAATATATCCAGGGTGCTCGGTAACAGCTGAGAGATAGTCTTAGGTGACTCTTCGGGATAATGTAACACATGAATCAAGAATTAAAAAATTACGATTATAGCTTCGTTTTCAAATGATTCAAGATCCCCTTGATCTACCAGTAGTAGAATGCACGAGTCATATAATTGGTTGGTCTGCTGGCACTGGCTCGATTACAAATTTTCAAACAAAATTCTTGATTTTCGTGTCGTATTGCACCGAAGAATAACCCCTTATATTTTCTCCCATCCGTTTTCGAGCACTCTGTACAAGATGGACCCTCGAAAATATCAGCGTGACGTTCGGCGAGCTGTTCTGGTGAGTCGAATTGAACGTCTTGTTGCTACGCGATGTTCGAATGGAATCAGGAGTAAACGGAAGTGTGTTTGTGCGTGTGATGCGCGAGAGAGAGAGTGAGAATGGGAGAGAGTGTGAGAGATAGAGAAGCAGGAAAGTCGAGCGAGTGAGACGAGCGAATGCAGATTTTACATTTTTATATAGCGTCCCTTTTCGTTTAACGAAACACGTTACGTGCCTTACGACCGACAAAGCCAAAAGAAAAGTATAAACACCCGAGACTATAGACGGGCGTCGCGGGTAAACGACGAGTAAAAACGTCTACCAGACAGAAAAATCGCTCGATCGTTCGGAAAGCAGCAGTATTAGAGCAAAATCAGCCTCGCGTTCGACGCCTTCTTGGTTGCGCGCCCGCGTGTTTTATCGCAACACAACTGCCATTTTGTATTGTACGTAAACAGCCGCCCGGTAATCGATCAACGAGAACCATCCTCGATCCACGATCTCTCGCGCAGCAACCCTTCGCTTCGAGAGCGTTCCAGGAACAATACGTTGCAATACAACAATGGTTTTATACATACCTGTAGATATTTCCACGCGTATCTTTCTACTAAGTTATTAGCCGTTAGAAGAATCATTGCTCCTACTTATTTATACGACGTGTACAAAGCAGACGGAAACATATATAGGAACAGAAAAAGAAATGGGCGCTTCGAAATGGGACGCCCACGAAAAAAACATTCGAAAGAAACGATTTACACCTGCATAGTGGAATGCATTTTTCTCCTTTTTTTTTTAATTATAATTGTTGTTGTCACTATTATTATTAATACTACGTAATTATTATTATTATTATTGTTATTGTTATTATAATTCTCATCGTCGTCGACTTCGTCATACTGTCATTGTCTTCATCGTCATCATCATCGTTCTCATGAACCATTTTTCACGCGACAAACATCAGTCTTACAATTAGAGTCGTTACCGAACAACCACGTTGCTACAGAACCAACGCCTTTCTCGATTCGTGTCTTCTTCTTTTTTTCATTAGCTCGCAGATAGACGGACGGTCCAGTCAGTCGATCCGAGAGACAATTACGAGGAATCTGTTTGTTTCTGTTTGAATTCCCGATCTATAATGAAACGAAGGTTTGCAGCGTCCTCCACGACGCGTCCGGCTCGTTTAGGACCACGCGAACTCGTTGTTGCACAGTACCTGCGTTCTTCTGTGATCACGTGCCAAGGAAGTGCCTTCCACACACTTTCTCCGATCGCTACCGTCGTCGTTCTCTCGTTTATCCGGTAGCCGCCGATTAGTTGTACAAAGTTGAACGCGAAACGAGCGACCTGAACCACCGATCACGCGAATCGCGTCGCGCGACGATTCTTTGCGGAATCCGTGCACGTATGTATACCCCACATGTATATGTATATCCTTGTGTATATGTATATATGTATACCCGTCGACGATTGTGATTGCAAACACTTTTGACCGCGGAACAATTGCACGCACCCCCCGTTGCCGGAGAATTGTACGATTTTACAGTAGTCCACGATGGTCCAAACAATTTCGAATCGATATTTTTGTATAAAGATTTATTGATCGTTGCGCGCAACGCATATGGAGAAACGGCACGATCATTTGTGCGATCCCGAGAAAACTGTATATTTTCATGGTTGAAATTAGAAAATATGTGATAATACACGAGTGCAGGTATAAATAAAATGTTGTTCCAACGAGAAACGAGTTCATGTTCATTCCCATCCTGTCGGTCGCTGGATCAGTCATGTATCGTGCAATTCGAGTACTTTCGTACATGACCGAGCTCTAAATTAAATTATGATGTGCATCGACATTCACGTCTTTGTTTCAGGGGAACAAAATTAACATATTCGAATTTATTAATAGCGTAAGCATTGCGTCAGGGATCCGAGTAACATACAATTTATTTAATACTATTGATATGTTGCAGCACAAGCTAGATATAACAATATAGCAGTGGTCTAATCATCTGTACCTCGTTTGTAACTCGCCTGTTTCTGCAGTGTTGCAGTAGACGTCTGACGCTGCACCGACTCTGTATGAACCAGTCTATATTTTTGTCATAAACATATTTAGAATATAAGTTATGTACATGTAAAATACAAACATTTTATGTATAAAATTACAATGAATAAATAAAGACAATGTAATAAAAAGAACGTGTCTGCGTATATATTTATTTAACCAAAAATTTTACCCGGCCGTCCGACTTATCGTTGACTTATACTACTGAATTTCGTGCCACCTCCTTCGATATCATGTTCTCCTAATACACAAATTCACTTTCAAGATTTCTATTAGAATTACCACAGGGTGGGAAATAAAAACACATTAACTTGTAAAAATATATTCTTTATTTATTATCATGTACATATTACAATTTTAAATGTGTACATACGGTGTGTGAAAAATTGCGTATAAATTTTTATTCTTTATTTATCGCTAACAATAAGTAAAATACAACACATTACACAACTAAAAGTCCGCTTGTTGCGGCTAAAACCGAGTGAGTCTCCCTTACGTCTGTGGACCATCATAGCATGCGTGCACTCTGTGGCAGGTGACAGGGGTCAGTAAGGCGTCAATCCACGTAGCAACGAAACGTTGAAACTGCTAGCCAACTTATTGACAGAGCTGTCGATATAGAAGTCACCACTGTACAGCGCCACTAGAAAGAGAATATTTTTATACATTACAGCCTTGTTAGAGAAACTAAGAGAATAGAATAGAAATAGACTAGAAATAGAAATAAAAGTATAAGGAGAAGTTGCAATAAGGAAGGTGATACATGAACAACTGTCGATAACATTTGGCTAACAGTTCGAACGTTTTGCCCCTTCGTGCAATTGGCGCTGTACGAACATATCAAAAGAGCAAATAATTCCTAACGGAATTTGCATCAAGTCTTATGGCAAAATAAACATTTTTTTTTCATGTGAATAAAGAATCATATTTCAATTCTGTGTCGTTGAAATTTTGTGAGCAAATGATTCTTACCGGAATTTGCATGAAGTCTTATAGCAAAATAATAATTACGTGTCACTTAAATAAAAAGAATCATATTTCAATACACTCCCGTTGAAATTTTGTGATTTCTGAGGACTCAAATTTGTATTCTCGCGAGGAGACACATTATCAATAGTATTCGCCTACAACATTGGCAGATATTTCATCGGGCAACTATCCCCAGCGAAGTAATCAGATATTCGATTTCGAAAAAAAAGAGAGAGTAACGATATTGTTGCGATCGTGAAAGAAGCCGCTTAATGGCTCCAGCATTGGGCCATGTATTTCTCGGCCCTGGATTCTTTTTCCCGTGAATACAACGAACAGAAAAAACGTCTAAGGTGATTTCGTCCATCGCCAGACATACTGGCTCGAGACAAAGTGGCTGGGAATCGGTAATCAAGCAACGGGAAATCGGTATGTTGTCTATCACGTCGATACCGGGAAACCTTAATTAGAAACTAATGATTTTAGCAACGCGGGTAGAACTCGCCGGGTCATCATCGTGCAGTCATCGTCAAAGAATAAAATCCTCAGAGATCATGCTCAACCGTTCACTCGCTTTCAACGACCACGTCCTTCTGAATCTCGTTCGAGATCAGACGATAAGCTTAACCTCGTAATCATCCATGCCGATTATACTTTACTCCGTCGAAGAAACACGCGAGTCTGCCAGCAAAGTTGTTTCAACTAAGCATACAACCGGAAATTGGTGTGCGCACTAATTTCGTGATTACATTGATTTACGCGAACGAACGTTCATCGAATGTCAGCGATTCATTGAATGTCCTCGAGTCTAGTCGTGTGTTCTCGGCGTCGTGTGAACCGTATACCCGTATTCAATGAACCGTGACCGTATTACCCGTATACCTAGATACTAACCGGTTAACCGGTTAAATTCATCCGTTCAAAAAAATCCCGCCGAGTACCCTGTACTCCGATGAAGTTTTTACCAAGAAATAAGTAAAGTGCCTTACCTCGTCTTACTTACAAGTGCCGGGAGATAAAATCTGTTCATTGTCCGAGTAGATCTTATGATCGCCCATGTTGCGAATACCGTGGATAGTATATTTCTTTTTGTAGCGAGAATAACAAGAATGTTTTTGTCGATTAGGAGCTCGTTGGATGGTGCACGAGGTGCACAGGATGGAGGAAGAGTTCCCTCAGAAGGATACGGACGATACGACAACGCAAGTCGCGATCCCGCAACCGAACGCGTCTGATTTCTGCAACGATCGAGCACGTGCTTCCGGCCAAGAAGAATTCACGTGTTCCCTCTACATATCGCGTGCCGTTGGCCCGCAAGGCCAAGTGCAAGGAACGCAAGGTAGCCGTTTCTTCGTCTCGACATCGCGTACATGGCTGAAATACTCTCCTAATTCGAAGCATTACGAACTATACACACGTAACGCAAACAACGTTACACGTTAGAACGTTTCGAATAACTTCCAAAGACAATTCTTGCCACATGTCGAGCTCCAATAGCTCCCAACGCATTTCTATTGCAATCTCCACATTCTTTCAAAGTGGCGCAAAGCCATTTTGCGAATGCTTGGCCAGCATAATCGAAAAGCCGTGCTCCAGTCGCTATAATGAGTCCACCATAAGGACTGATGTAATCGGTGGTGCGGTGGTTGCGCCAGCGTCCCCGCGACTTGTTCTGCAACATCCATTCGACACGTAACACGTGTAGAACTAGTTGCAAATGGAAGGAACGCTTTTTGCATACTTGTTGACGCTTTATCTACCGGAAGCCTGTTTGTAGGTCCTTCAAACGCTGAACCTAGCGAACACAAAAAGTGGCTGGTTATAAAAATAAAACGATTGAATACACTTAAAAAATGTCGGACTTTCTAATGGCTTTTCTTAACGATTCCAAAAAAAGAAAAAAACGAATTGACCGCGTTACTCGAGGTAGCCTGTTACTTACCGGTAGACCAAGTGACTATTTCGTCATCGCTAATTGAAATGTAATTTGTAACACCAGTTGGGGAACTGCTGCGTTCGAACCTGGAAGATGTGATCCGCATCTCGGACCCGTTGGCAGGTTGGCACGTCTCCGAGACTCCCTGCGGCCTGATCGCAGCTTTCGCCCGCGAAGCCGACGCCGAGAAGCTTCTGCAACGCGGGGATTTGGCACGTGTCTTCGAAGGACCCGTACAAGTATCCATGTTGAAATGATTCTGCTAGCAATAAACATTTTCGTTGTCCCTCGAACGGTTCGCTTTTATCTCTCGCTTGCGCAAGACACTTTCCTTGCGCAACGACCCGTTCGACCGCGCAACATTTAAAGAATTCCTGCGGAATTTCTTTCCCCCGCTGATACTGCCGGCTGAGACGGCCGATCGAGGATTTATTAAACAATGATCGTCGCGTTACGCAGGTAGCACGGTTCTCAGCAAAGGACTCCCGCTACAGGCAGGCGGTGCTGTTACGCGACGTGCCTTGGGCAATTCCACTTCAGGACATCAATTCCGCGTTGTCCAAGCAGGGCGTCGCTGCAGGAAGCGTCGAACGCTGGCGTCAATATGTCCGCGTCGAGGTACGCCTTTCGACCCTTTGCCCTCGGAGCTGTTTCAACCTGAAAACATTTCTTCTGTACTATTTTTTCACTTTATGATGCTGATGCGACTCAGTCGCTCAGTACAGTGAGTCTTCGACTTACGCGGATTCTTTTAAGAGAACCAGAAAACCAATCCCGAACTGTAAAATTCGTTTTTTGGTGGCGCCTCAGAGTCACCATTCGACTGCGAAAGGTTAACTTCCGGTACCGCTCCGGAACGACCTATGTCACAGAGCTCTTACTCTATCCGCGAAAGTGTTTACATCATTACAGTATCTGCTACCGGCAACTTTCTTTAGACCTGTTATTACAGAACCATTAGAAACGTCATGCGGTTCAACTGTAAGGAAATAGAATTCATCCTTTCCGTCCTGATTCTACTTCGAACCCATTCATTTCATGGCCATTGACCGTCGTGTTTCCATTAACAAGTTGTCTGAAAACATTGCTAGCTGCAAAACGATTAGAAGTCGAGCACAGATAGATAAAACGGTAACAAGTCTAAAGTGTAGAGGCGCTATTATCATTACGAACTTAAGAACGTACTATAATATCGTACTATCGTCCCGTAGTTTTCCGAACTATAGAATTCCACAAAACTCTTGCATGCTGTTGCATGATGTTATTACTTCTGCCGGCGATTAACGAACCGGTCATTGGCTTCGACTGTTTAAGTATGCTTCTCAGGTGCTGGACGCTGGGCATTACGAGCTGCTGCTACGTCAGGGCTTGGACTTCTTCGGTGCCGCTCGATTCAACGCGATTCCAGAACGCTGGTGGCGCGGAGGAGCCGGAAGTGGAGGTGGCCCGATGCAACCAGGCTCAGGAATGGCGAATAATCTACTCGAACCTACCAATTTCCAAACAGGGGACGGAGTCCTCCAATGCTATCGCTGCCAGGGCTTCTGGCACATGGCTGCCAATTGCAGACACCTGCCGCGCTGCGTTCGATGCGGAGAACCGCACAGCGTCGAGTTCTGCCCCCGACCTCGGAACAACCCTATTTGCTGCCACTGTTCCGGCCCGCATCACGCCGGTAAACAGCCGCGAATCTACTCCTAGCCGTTACGCAGTTACAAGGGGTGGGCAGGTACACGTGGTTTCGGGTTGGGAGTCCAGGGTTGCCATCTGCGAGTCCCTTCCAGGCCCCTTCCCCTTCCGTCCCTCGCCCAGCTGTGCTGCGGAGCCCGCCTTTGCTTCCCCCACTCTTCCCACTAACGCGTACAGTACGTATAGTATAGAGGGAAGAGTGGGGGAAGCAAAGGCGGGCTCCGCAGCATAGCTGGGCGAGGAGCGGAAGGGTAAGGGGCCTAGCGGGAATCACAGATGGCAACCCTGGTTGGGACCCGAAAATTTGTGATACCCGGGTACCTGAATATTATATCGTGGGTCGGGTGGTTCCTCTAGTTTTCTTTCAGATTTTTAAACGTTTCCTTAAATTTTAAAAATCTGTATCAAAAAAAAGAAAACAGTGCATCGCATTGTATGAAAACTACAAGGTTGTTGCATATGAAATGTCCGATTTTTGGCAATGACATTAAACAAACGCAATTTTGTACCCAATGTATTCTATCTACGAATTTCAAGTTTCTTCATTGCATTACGGTAAAAATAAGATATTATGGCCATTTACGTTTTTCATTACAAGATTGTTATCTTCATTTTAAAAGTTATTTTTCCAGACATATAAAAGGAATACACGACAGTCGCGGTAAAATCTGATTTTATCGGATTCGGGTTCCCACCCCTAGTATAGTATAATAGTTACACCTCGGAACCACTTACATATTCACTGCATGATGCATTTCGTCGCAATCGATCAACAATGTGTTAGTTGCACCGAACTGTGTTCTTTTCTAGTGCAACCTTAGCCTCGTTGACTTCGTTAGAGGTCAAAAAAAGTTCATTCTTCACTTGAACTATTCTTCGAAGATCGAACGAGGCTGCATACTAACGACAGATAAAAAATCCGCGGGAATATCTCTCTAAACGAATGTCAATATTCATGAGTTTCTCGTTCCAGGCTACCGTCAATGCCCGGTTCGCCAGCAACTTTCGAATGCTACGCCTATTAGCATCACGCTGAGCACAACTCGGATTGGAAACCAGTATCCGGTGAACGCTGCCGCGAAGACGACCTCGTCATCTCACGAACAGCAACCCTTGAAATCGAGCCAGTCTTAAAGAAAATAAGGTGATTCCGTTCCGCTTTACTTTGTCCTCGCCATTATCGCCGCGGAATTATCAGTTTGTAAATTGCCCGCTTTTTATCAAACTGGAGGATAACTTATGTACATACTTAACGATGGCCGACTTCACTCGAAATTCATTACGAAGTACGTGTGCTCGAAAAACGCTCTACTAAATCTACCTCGTACGTAAACGTTTCGTTCGACTCGCTAAAACAAAGTCCGCTTCGTTTGTACACTTCTGCCCGAACTCGGGATAATAAATCGACCGTTCCGCATCCGTCCACTTCAAGATTTATAATTTACTGGCACTAGGTTTACGGAGCTGTAAAAGTAGCCATTTTACATAACTTTGTAAAAATAACGAGGATGTGTCTATCCAAATTTTTAGCCTTTTCCGCGTAATATTATACCCAAAGAAGTATTTAATGATTCTCAATAATCGTGAATGAAAAATATTACAACGCGCCATTTTGACGCGTCCCGTAAACCTAGCGTTAAAAACCATCTTTAGCATTGACTTGACTGAAATCGTCGCCGCAAACGCGGCTGTCAATTGCCAATAAATAGCAATTGATGCAAAAAACATTTACGCTTGTATTTCGGACGCGAAATCTAGTCCCCGCTACCGGCGCTGACTTGTAGTTCACAATTGGAACTGTTGCTGGTAATGGATCAATTAAAAAGTATTTAACTGTGGACAATGGACTTTCAAAATGGTGTTAGTACTAATGTTAAATACGCTCGGGTCATCGCACGAGGACGTATCGATCGCACCGACTCAATTCCTCCAACACAGCTGACGCGTTCCGACGGATTTCTCTTTCGAAGAGATCATGACCGAGGATCGTCCGGCGAGTAGACCACTCGCTAGCCGCATAATTTCTTACGTTTTCGTCCTACTTTCTTTGTCCTAGTCTCCCTGAATGTGGGTCCCCCCGGTACATACAGTTGGTGTCTGCCAAATGTACCTCGTAACGCGTCGCGATGAAGACCGCCGGTAGTGGGAGGGAGCAGAGGAGACGGTAAAGGGAAGAGTCGCGCACAGGTGTGTAGCCTTCCGAGCCGTGCAGCTTGATAACTTTAAAAATGATTACCGCGACGGTAGAGGAGGGGGCAGAGTCCAGCATGATATTCCCACCACTGGGGATCCGGACTGGCCGCTCCTTTCGGGGGGTCTTCTTAAACTTGGCAGGCTATACACATCCTGGATTCGATCGGCGACGGGGTCGGCTTCCTGACACGCTTGCGCTTGCGTGCATTATAGATACGCAAGCCGCAACGTTCACAGGAACATCAGTTTCCGGCGAGGCGAGTTTTGTCGTTCCTCCGGTGTTTCTTTTGTGCGCCGAGTGTTTTCCTCCGAGTGCGAGACATGTGTACCGATCGACGATGATACAAGTTGGAAAAGCCTGTCACCAAGTACGGTTCGCGGTCTGCAAATTTGGGTAAACGTTCGCGCGCAGTTTGGCTCGGGAAAAATAGCCTGCTCCAGACTGGCGACCCCCTAGATCTGTAGCAGAGATCGGTAGCGTCATGGTCTTGCCCGTGGAGCCGGAGAATTGTGTTTCTTCCGGTCCTTGTATCCCCCGCGAAACTTTTATGTAAAACGGTTCTCCGTCCCCTCGGTGTCCGAATAAGTGTCTTGTGCAACTTTGAGGTGAACACGGGGACGGTGAACGCAGCGGGACCGTAAAGGGTGGCTTCCATCCGCGGTGGATGCTTCTGTTTCATGATCTAGCGTAGGCCAAAGTCGCATAACGCCGGGCATATAGATTTTTATTCGATGATAGAGACGGGGATATCACCTGTGAAAAAGGGCGAGGAATTAATGGTAGAAAAGAGTCCGACAAGACTAACGGATCTTAAACAATCAAGGAAAGAAGGCGGTAAAAGAAACAGACTCTATTTCTTTCCCGATTCGCGCGCGATGGGAAGATATTAAGCATTTAATCAATGTTCCCAAAAGGCGTTTCAACCCTCCAATTCGAGGGCTGTCTTCAACCCTTCACTGTAAACAATGGCGTGGACTGCGAATTTTAAACACAAAACTGCGAATACATTGGAAGAATTAAAGAACACTGCTACAGTATTTTGGACTTACTCGAATTACTAAACGAATGAGTACATTCCCATCTGTCTCCTGTGCTTTACAATCGACTTAGAACATTTTTATTTTGCGTTAAGATCCGCAGTCTACTGATCAGCAGTACGTGCACGTGTAATTTACGTGCATATAGAACAAATCACAAATCGAAGACACTTAAGCGGCTATATTTATAGCTGAGCCAGTCGGTGCACATTTAAAAAAAGAAAAAACAAACGTACCTAACGCACGCAGGTCTCCTATCGTTAACTGCAAGTCAAAACGTTTCTTTCAGATTCTGCGGAGAAACCGCTGCATCGACAGTCAAAGACGATCTAGTTTTCGTGGCAGCGCGTACGTTGACTATATAGTGTTTAAATAAGTCAGAACCAGAGGAAAAGTTCCCCGGCCGGAACCGGGAGGCTACCGCGATCGATTACACTTATGTCTGACAAATTTAGCGGTCGAATCAACGATGTAACACAGTTTTCCTGCTACCATTTTACCAGAACGTTGTGGAGATGATCTAACACAGGACTCCCCCACGGGAACCATCAGAATGCGAATAAAACGGTCACGCGAACGGAAAGACGCGCAGTGTTGTGTTGTTTGCGTGTAGCGGTACTCTAAGGGGTCGAGATGTACTTCCGGGGCTGGGTATTGTTTTTGGTCGTGGCGCTAAGCTCCAGCAGCATGCAGCAGCCGATTTTCTTCAAGAACGTGTTCAAGGGGCTGACTGGAGCCACGCCAAGGCCCAGGGCTCCCGTCAGGGGCGATATCACGGCGGTCTACTATCACGATCAGACGATCGCGGTGGTCGACATCGGGACCAACAACGAGCTTCACAACTGCGACCTGATCGAAGTTTAGTGAGTGTTATTTGCAGGACCCGGAAAGGGTTTATCAGTAATACTCGACTGACCAGTTTCGAATTTCCCGGTTTACAATCATTGAAATTTAATAGAGAAAATCCAGTAACTCAACCCCTAGCTTTGAGGATCATTTTCATCCCTGAATACGGATGATAAGTGCCAAGAGAATATCGCGATTTAAACAAACGAAATCTTTTCAGTGAGCAAGAAGAGGCTAACGAGGTTTTGAGGAACCTGTCCGCGACGACGATTCCGCAGCAGGTATCGTTCCCCGAGATAACAAAGCTTATGCAACAGTGCGAGCTACTAGATAAAATACAACGGGACGTTCTGACATCTTCGATGTCCAATAGCTTGAGCAGGGGCACGCGCGTCGTGAGTAGCTCGTTGTCCCTTCTTTCAGGCATTCTTCCAGGTAATTGTCTAAAATAAATACGCGCTACACATAGACTGCGGATGTTTATGCATTTTGATCGTATTTTTACCACAAGTAATCCTCCTGTTGACAAAAGACTCATTTCTATCATAAACGCATAAAAGCCGCAGCCTATTAATTATGAATCGGAAGATGCAGCGTGCATTGTTATTCCAGGGACCAAATGGTGTGGGACAGGGGACATCGCGGAGGGCTACCACGACCTTGGTCAAGAAGTGGAAATCGATAGGTTAGCTCAAATCAATCTTAATTATATTCGCTTCGATTAACGCAGAGACCTTTGCTCTAATTGGACGTCGCTTGTTCCAGGTGCTGTCGTAGCCATGATCTCTGTCCTGTTAAAGTTCGTGCGCAACGAACGCGATACAACCTCACCAATTACTCCTTGTATACTAAGTATGAAAAATAGAATTTATTAATCAATCATTATTACATAATCAAGTCTTTATCACATATCGTTTGCGGACCACTGTAAAACATGTCAGCCTTGTTCTCACCTTCCGCAGATCGCACTGCACCTGCGACGAGGCACTGTACCGCTGTTTAAAAGCGAGCAAACATCCAACGGCGGACATTATGGGCCACATTTACTTCAATCTAGTGAAAGTACCCTGTATAGAAGACGTTACGAGGGACGACCATTCTTCCAGAGGAATACGACAATTTATTCCTGTTAAAATGAATTATTAAGATGAATACGGTTCTAATTATTAGCGAGTACAGTCGACATTGTATAGTAACAATTTTAATATTTTTGTATCGAAACGCTGTATGCAAGTAAGGGGACAGAACGTTCAAAAAGGTGTTTTAACATTTACAATAATTATTAATGATATATACAGGGTATTTCGTTTCTCTTGGATTCCTAAATGTTTCCAATATTTTTGCCTAAATAATTATCCCAGGAGTAAAGTATAGTTTCATGTGAGACTTTGGAATGCAAGATAAATGAAACACATTGTGTTTATACATGTGAATGCTGTGATCGATATGTTGCTAAGCATGATATACCTGCTCAAACGGTTAAATCGGTATTCAGTGTCATAGTTTGTTGCGTTGTAGAGAGAACTGCTTGTTTGAGAGACGTCAATTTGGGTATAATATCTCGTACAATTTGTTTAATATCAGAGCAGTCATGGTTGTAAAGGTTGCCTGAAATATTATTTATTATTCCCATTAAAACGTTAACATTCATTGTCTCATTTAATAATAAAAATTGTTTATAATTACCTATCAACCATAAAGTTTCTTTCCTAACATGTAAGTGTTGACACGAGAGTAATCTGTTTAACATCAATGAACTCGATTCAACGTACTTCGGATTTTCTAAAAGAAATTTCGCCAATTGCCCGGACCTTTCACTAACAGTGTTGGCTAATAGCCTCGTACATGCTGTGACCTAAAACCAAATCGGCAGAATTTTTGTATTCGCGAACTCTTTCGAATGTAGAAGAATACTGACGAAAGAAACTGTACCTCTGTTACAGCAGTGATGTTGTTTGTAGCATTCTGGTGTAAGTAATCGACTACCAAAGGTACTGTATTATATAAATAGGTGTTGCAGACAGCATGAGACGACAACAAAGCTAGCAGCCAAATAAAGTGTGGATCCTCAAAAGAGAGACTTCTCTGTGTACTCGTCTTAACCAGCTCAATCATTTGTTTTTCACTGAAAGTATTTGTACTATTAATTACAATCCTAGAAAATATTGAAACAAAGCGATAAACCTTACAGGATATGGTGAAAACCAGTGTGTACATATTGCATAGCTGTGTATGCTACAGAAGCCAAAATGGTGTTATCACAATGGCATATCAGCGACGTAATATACTTTAAACAGTCCTGCGCATGTAGAATTTCAAAGGCCGTGCTGCTTTCAGCTACTAAATTACCCACTGTCCATATGCAAACTTCCTGTTAAAAATGAAAACACATTATCAGTATTATCTTTTTCAGTAAACACTTTGTAACTCACCAATAGAGGATAATTTAAGCTCTCTAATTCTGTGATGAGGTATGGCGCGATACTTTTGGTCAACGATGTGCAAGCTTTGCAATTTCCCAGAGCTATGTTACAACAGCAACTAATAGCAGATAGTTGCAAAACTGGATTACAACTGGAGAAATCACGTACCAAGGCAAATATGATATTGTCCACTTTCAAAAATGCATTCACATTTTCTTCGCTCTGATATGGAAGGAAAAACACATTATTTGGAACATGCATAGATGTTAGAATCTAAGAAAAACTTAGAATAGACTTAAAAGTAATTAACCTGAATAAGAGCATTTTGTAATTGTTTGTACTCCTCTGTCGGTAATGGTTTCTTTCTAAGTGCTTTCGCCTTTCCGACAACAAATTCCGGTGTGAAAGCCGAATCTAGCAGAATGTTGCCCAAAGCTACACGATTTTTATTCAATATTTTCATACGTTGTTCCTTCCTTTCCGCATAGTTTAATTCTCTCATAGCCTCTCTTATAACCTCGACAGCGTTTGCTTTCGCGGGAACGTCCACTTCCATATTTTCTTTCTAAATTTACAACTATATGAAAACCGTACAAAAAAGAATAAATAAACGAGTACATAAAACACACGGGTCAACAATGACGTTTCGTAAGAACCATTCCGCTGCAATTATAGATAACCACGAACCGCGTATTTACCAATCAGCTGATCGAAAACGGTATCAAGTTTGAAGCACGTTTTATTTATATGAAAAACGAATCTTTATATTATAACAACTCCACGTGGAAACAGAACATAACAAACTTATCGTTGACAATAAAATACTGCTGTACTTTACAACAAGGATATTTACGTATTAATAGTACATGATATCGTTTACATACTGCAACAGTGACACAATTGGACACAATTTTCAAAGGAACAAGTTTGAACGTCGACTTTGTGTCAGTTCATTGTTGCAACAAACGAGCGATATTCAAACATTTAAATTTCAGTCGTGTTGGCGAACTCGTCGAGAAGCTGTGTGTCTCCGTCTTCGTCTTCGTTGTGATTGATTGATAAAATATTGTAAATTGCATTCGGGAAGATGGACGTTGGCCCAAGGATGTGCAACCGGATGTCGCACTTCTCCAATGCGTATTTCCATTTCAAGTCTTCACGTTGGGGGATTATCATCGCCTAAAGTCCATGAATATTCTTATGGTTTAACAAAGCGGTGGAATTCGAAAATATTATATATGTATACTATCTACATATATTGTATAGTAACCTGGAACTCGGCAGCTGTACAGCCAAGGACGCGTTCAGCCACATCTCCTGATAGCTTGCAGCCGATTAGGTATCCTGTATCGTCTTTTAGGTTTACCTTTAAGTTAAGGCTCATTACGTTCATGGGAGCGCGTGTTCCGTTTCCTGATGGACATTCCAAGTTCATACAGGAGTCGTCTAGGTCGAGAACGATTTTCTTGCATAATGCGCTGCGAAAAATGAAAGGACGAGTGAAATCGTGCGATTTGAGTAGCTGATGTTATGCTATTCATAGACAAATGAGAAACCATCTCCTAGATATGATTCCAGCATCCATGCTATCGACGTTTATGTCCATTACGTTGGCCTTTAAGATTACAGCGAATTGCAGCCTTTCCTCTGTCTTCGGCATTTTATTCAACCTGTCCGAAATTTCCTGTATAGTCATCACGGTGGAAATTGTATGCGCTGACAGGAAAGAATGAAAGGAATAGGACATTTTCGTGGTGCGGAAATAGAATATATATATATGCACAATTTTTTTTTCCTTACGATTGGGTGACGCGAACGTGTTCCCGGACATTACATCCGGATCGTAACACCGCAGGGAATTCCTGATGGTCGTTGTTTGCGGTGTATCAGGGTTCTCGGTGATCAGAGTTTTCCTAACTGAAAGTTTATGAACGGTAAACTTCGCGGACATATTCTGACGCATGGGACAGTGGTTTCGTGATTGTTATCGGTTGTAATTGCTTAAGCATATATTATTTCACAGTTACGACCTATCGATAGGACTGTTCTTTTCTTGAAATTATCGTAACCGATCCGGGCCTCTGTCAGGAAAAGTGCAGTCTTCCCGGGCTCCCAAGATGCGGCCCTAGCGATCCATTCGTTCTCCCACAGCACCAACGATGCCACTTGATCACTGGATCCATCTGCTGCCTCGAAATTACGGAATCTGGTGCTTCTCCCATCTCGTGTAATTATATTACGAATATCGCTAACCTATCAATTATACAAGGAATTAACGAAGTACCTAGCATTTATATATCTTTGGAAAATGTGCAAGGCCCTCGAGCTCTTTTGCGTTAATCGGGAGAGCCGCTCATTTTTTAATATATGCTAACAGCGATTGTTTATATGAAATCATCGATTCGACCATTTGGAACCGATCTAAATCGAAACGTACGAATGTCACGACGATTAAGACGTCGACGTATTGATCGCGTAGCTCCTCCAGGTTCTGAAAAATGTTTTTCAGGGTTCGCATTGAGGTTAGGCTCTTAATTGGGTACATCAAAAGGGATTCATATCGTGAGCGTGTTGGTGCATCGTGTAATTGCACCAGCGCGTTGCCCTCGTTGACCGTGAGACTGCATTGACTGGACACAGAGGGTACGAACAGCTCGTTCCTATCTCCTGGACGACGTTCCTGTACTTTCGGGTTGATCACTTCTACTGTGTGTTGAATAGAAAATAATAATCATTCAAATAATATTTCCAGACACAACGACACAAGTAGAGAGCTTTGTATATACGTTTCAGCATTCGCTCCAAGAACGATCAGAAGATCTATATTTTGATCAATTTTGTTCCCATTACCAGAGGATTCCCCCTCAGACGCTCGATCGCGCGACCACGTCATTCTAATCTGTTCGTCAGAAAGATTTCATAAATATGTTGGTCAAATTTCCGGGGAAGGATACCAGAAATTGAAAAGTTTCCTGATTGCAGTACAATTCGGAGCGAATGCTGTAATTCGAAAATCTCTGGCCCAGCGTTTTTGAATCGGCCTGTATACATTCTTTCGATCCGAAAGATCCATAAACAATAACGAAACGATTTCAACCGGTTACAAACCTACGCTGCCTATGTGGAAATTCGAGGACAATTTTGTTACAAATTGCACGCTACCCCATACGGTTACGTTTATCGTGTATTCTTCGGAATCGCGTAACGTGAATGTCCATACTCCGCGTTCCCCGTGGTTAACTGAAAATGTTCGGTGAATTTGTTCATAAATTACCGATGCTCATGAAAAATACTATCTGTCACCTTTGGGAAGATACAGGTATAGAAAGTTCTTACATCTCGACCGGTTGGCATCGATCGTTTTCATATTAAAACTGTTTATGATTATGCCGATAACGAGCGCATTTTGCGCGCCAGGCTGCAACGAATTCAACTCTTGCCTGTGTACCGCGGACATCCTCGAACGTTCGCTTTAGTTTTCGAATACGCTCACCAAATCGATAACACTGTCTTTCTCGAACTTTGATCTCGGATTCTCTGGATCAATGCAAAATAATTTTTGGCGCCGTTGCTCCCAAGTGTTACTCGAATTCGACGTTCTATTCGACTCAAACATTAGAATGTGACACAACAGCAATGGGTTTGGCTCGGTCACGTGACAGACCTCTGATTGGTATATTCTTGGAAAGATCGGTTTAGTCACGTGACAGATCTTTAAACCATTAATTTTTTAATGACAAAACAATGACGATATACAATTCCGAGTTCGGGTTCGTTAATAAATTGAAAAGAAATGAATATGAAATATTCTGTGAATATGAAAAGAAACATAAAGCTCCTTCAAATATAACACAGTTACGAAAGATTTTATTAATACGCTTCCGGAAGTGAAACTGTGAATAATAAATAAGTTATAAATAAAACCGTCAACTGCGCAGCTGGTAGCGCGCAGCGTGATTGTAAACGGGACATAATCCCCGGTAGCGATTTTCTTGAACGTTGGCTAACCTGCCGCCGCTGACACTCGATTCACTTTCATTGACTTTAGTGACGTCTTTTTCTGAGAGGTGAACTGTTCGTGCGACGTTCATGATTTGAGACGTTTATTTCGACTGATTGTTTGTCAGGATTCAAAGTGACGATGGCTGACAGTGAACAGAAGGCGATGCAGCTGATGGCCGAGGCCGAGAAGAAGCTGAATTCGAAAGGATTCTTCGGCTCTCTGTTCGGGTAAGTTTATCCACATCGATTTACTTGAACTCGCCCGATACTGAATCCAGCAGTGTCTCTCGGCTCTCGTTATTTATTTATCATGTTCCATCAACCTAACGAGCTTCGCGTTCTTTTCCCGTTAAATGGTAATTCCACCTCTTTGCCGTTTCCTTTCTCGTTCATTTCGAATCGTTCGATGCACTGTGTCGTATCTTCGTGTGTGCATTTGTATGCACGTATACCTGTATACATATATAACAGTTGCCGTCCAGTTGCGATATAGCGTGTCGAAACTAAATTAACGCATTCTCCGCCAATGAAATTAATACGAGACGCTATCGCCAGTCTGGCAAAAATAAAGAACCGTAATTCAATACAGATACGTTGTTTTCCTGCATACCATTAACCATTAAATGAAATCTGTTTGTAATACTCGCTAGATTAGATCAGAGCTGTGTTGTAGAAAGTTTTTGTGCCAACAATCGAGGCTGCCAAATTTTTCGGAAATATTTGATTCTTAGCTTTTTTGCCTCGATACTTGTAATTTCTGTTTTTTTTTTCAAATTTAACTTTTTATTGTTTTGGTTACCAATGATTTTTGTGTATTGCAGAAGTTCATCAAAAGTAGAAGAGGCGGTAGAATGCTACCAACGTGCTGCAAATATGTTCAAGATGGCAAAGAAGTGGAGTTCAGCTGGCAGTGCTTTCTACGAAGCAGCAGAACTGCATGGGAAAGCAGGGAATCGGCATGATGCAGCTAGCAATTATGTAGACGCTGCTAATTGCTTCAAAAAATCGAATATAAGCGGTACAGTCTCGCGTTTGTTAAACAACTATATTGTCTATTGCAAGAAGAAACATCTAATTGTCTATTCACTTACAGAGGCCGTGAGCTGTCTGGTGAAATCAATTGAGATTTACACAGACATGGGTAGATTTACAATGGCAGCCAAACATCATCAAACTATAGCTGAAATGTATGAAAGCGAGGCTGTAGATCTCGAAAGAGCCGTTCATCATTATGAACAAGCTGCCGATTATTTCCGTGGGGAGGAAAGCAATTCTTCTGCCAACAAGTGTCTTTTGAAAGTTGCACAGTACGCTGCACAACTTGAAAACTATGATAAGGCTATTCAAATTTATGAACAGGTAAAATGATTTAGATTCATGCTATTTAAGATGCTTTCTATGTATCAAGAAATCGTGTAACTTTCTTTTTTTCTGCCACAGGTTGCTTCTTCATCTTTAGAAAGTTCTTTATTGAAGTACAGCGCGAAAGAATATTTCTTCCGAGCGGCACTATGTCACTTATGCGTTGACGTTTTAAATGCGCAGCACGCGATCGAACGTTACCAAGAACAATATCCTGCATTCCAAGACTCTAGGGAATATAAATTAATAAAGGTATGAAGCTTAAACATTTTTTTCGTTGATTAATACGGTTCACTCAAGTCCGCACGGAAACTTTCACCCGCGTTTTCTCACGATGGATCATTCAATTTTGATTTCAGACTTTGATAGAACACCTAGAGGAACAACATCTCGAAGGATTCACAGAAGCGGTAAAGGAATATGATTCCATTTCACGATTGGATCAATGGTACACGACAGTATTATTACGCATTAAAAAACAAGTTAACGATAACCCGGATCTACGCTGATCGGTTGGCCCGTCTTCGTGCTATTTCCTGTCGATAATATTAATCCAAGTCTATGTGTATTCCTTTTTAAGTCATAGCCTGCTTTCAGTGGAACTTGTAAAGTAGTTTCGTTTTTTATACCCAAATATATTTTTCATAACACCTCCTTGCACACTTGGCAACTGTTATACGTACTGTTCATCTCGATTCATTTACTATTTATTCATAGAAGATCGTCATCAAAGAGTATGCAGAATGAACGTCAAGTATTCTATGGGATATACTAGTTCAATATGCCGTTATAACAGGGCATACAAATAAATATAGAACTAAATAATATTGGAACCCTGTTGGTATTTATACTTATAAATATATAAATAGCTTGCCAAAAGAAGCGATAGCTTGTGCAATTTAATTTCAGTGCATGTGACCGCGGCGAATTATCATTCCGAGAAAAATTGTTTTCCGTAAGTTGAGCGATTTCGGTAGATGTGGTGCAATCTTACGCATGTGTAATATGTTTAACAACTGTTACTACTTATTATTAACTAGTGATCCGGATTAATTATAAACGATAAGGTTATCTGGCTACTGAATAGTAGGTCACGCTTATTATGAATTATAATGTAATTCAACATTATGTTTTAGGAGCATCACTTTTGGAGTTGTTAGAACTATTTGATAAATTGTCAGTCGTTATCTATACACTGCCAGAGTATCAAAATAATGAATGTGAAATGTGCATTATTGTTTAATCTATCTTATGAAAATTTATGAACACGAAATCAATTAGTAACGTTCCATTCTTTTTTGCATTACATAATTTTGAAAAAGATGTTACCGAATCGTTTATATGGCTTGGTTCTAAGTTAATTGGAAAAAGAACGAGAGAACACGATCATAGTACGCATTTAAGTAAAAATAATATTTTACGCTACTAAGTACGTTTATATTAATGTTAAATGTTTATTTCACCAATACAATATGTTTGTACTCGGAACTAGATATAATGTAGTTCACATTAGAGACGAACAAAGCCTTTGAAACGTTGCACTCAAATCTAATTTGTATTATGTTAGCTTATTCGTTGTTACTCGCGACTTAATTACAGCATCTTGTAAGTATAATCAGTTCCATTCGTAGAATGTATTCATCAGATATACATATATGTATGTACCAAAAGAAAAAGTTCCATTGTTAAGTAGAACTAAAAGTTACAACTCGAATGCAATGTAATGCACATGATTTATCATTTACAATTTTTTTTCATTCGGAGAAGCGATTGCAATTGTAAAAAGATGGGGCAAATGGTCTGTTTTCGATTGAAAAAAAAGTCGCGGGAATTAGAAGTATGTAAGGCGTAGAATTTACTATTGTATGTAATCTTCCACGAATAAGTTGTTTGTATACATTTACATATATATAGAGCTATATGCATATATTAATTCTACTTTGTGTGTCAATCGATGAGTAAACAGAAATTTATTCATTGGTTCCTACGTGAGCGATAACCATTTCTCTTGATAGTAATATGTACTATGTTGTTTACACACACAGTTGACATAACGATACTACCCGCTTCACAATATAAGAGTGTAAATCTATTTCTAAATCGTTGGCGTCAATAATATTCAGGTTTATATCCAATCGAACTTGTGTACTATCGGACTATACCGTATCATTTAACAATAATGTTATAGCACGATCCGAGGAATGACTAACATGCGGCCTTGTCCTTTGGAAACTGATAAGTCGCGAAGCTAATCTCATTAAGCTTTGTCGATAAGCAAGCTTTGTGTTTCGAAAGGGGAAAGAGTCGTCTCGCGGTGGACACGCGATTGACCCGTTCAAGCGAACAAGTGTGTAAGAATGTATGTTGACCGCGTATTTGAAAAGTTTATTTCGTTGTTTATATATTTGTTACATTCTTTTATATTACGTTTGAGACTGACACGGTTCTTTGTAATCTGGAGAAGTCGGCGTGAACGTACAATATATTATCGATACTCTGGAAACGTATCCCCGAAACAAATCTTTCCTTATCGCGCCTGTAAAGATTTATTTATTTATTTATTCGTGTAAGCATATTGTGTACATCAATTCTGAAATTGTAATTAAAATGAAACTACGACACGAATGATGCTGACCTTTTGTAACTCGACCGACGTTGTAATGCAGAGTGTCTCTAAATGATTTAATACACTATAAGGCACTCTACTATATGCGAAGAAAGAAAGTCAAACTCAAAGCACCACATGATAGGTTTTTTAATAGCAATCTTTACTTGCTTGAACAGCTATACACACGCCTGTTATCAACAAGGGCAATAATATATGCAACAAAAAATATTTAGACTACTAGACTGCGGACTGTATGCATTTACATATAAATATATCATATACTGATGTCTAGAATTCACAGCAGTAACAAAGTTCAACAGTGTTCAATGAAACTTTTATTTTATTTTATTTGGAAGCTGGTTCAGCCCACGATAGGGTGCAGAATCGACGATTTAATTTCGTTGTCTGCGAACTAGATAGTATAAACATTAATATTCACGTTAATTAAACATCTGCAGTCTATAATTGATAACCATTTTATAAAAACGTCCTACATATTACGCAATAAAAATAATTTAACACTGTATGCATTTTCCAAGCTGTATTAGTATTGTAGCGGAATAGACAATACTACGTAAGTTTAATGAATCTATGTAATTTCATGAAATTACTCGTTCGAAGCATGCGTAGTCCTCTTTTTGTTATAGAAAACTTATTTACACAGCATAACGTACGAAAAAAAGAAGCTAAAACTTCTCCCGAGCTATATTCTGCGTAGTGGATGATATACATTCATTTTACTTTGTAAATAAAGATAATTGATTACTAATCCGCATTCGATGCATTACAAATATTTGCATTCCCGTTGATCGGTTAATATTTTCAATTATACTTTCCACGTTATACAGGGTGAAACCATGAATCTTGACCAGTACTTATTTGCAGTACGATCGAAAATGTTTTTATCAGGTATAGCATGGTTTCAAGACGGAAATTTGCTATAATTACGTGAAAGCTCTTTCGAAATCATGCTATATATATGTGATAAAAACATTTTCGATCGGACTGCTAATAACATTAGAGTAATCTCTACTGGTCACGATTCCTGGTTCACCCTGTATTTGATTCTTACGTTTGAATTTCGCGGGTCTCGAACTCCGAGAGAGATCGATAAGGAACGAAACCTCGATAGCGACATTAGCGACCATAGTCTTACACCGTGTTAGCGACTGAACTGACGCCGCACCTCACGGCGAGAGAGGCACTTTGGTAAATTTTGGTGACGCACGGTAACGGGTGGCAAAAATCCTCTATGCCCGGACTTTTATTTCCTCTAACGGTGTACCTGATATATGTAAGTACTTCATTTCAATGAGTTAAATTCCACCTGACCGCTTTACTCGCCCGATTCCTACGCGGAAGCGTTACGAGTCGATTAGCTGACGAAACGTAACAGAATTCGGTCGTTCCGAGGACCTGTATTCGCGCGTTATTCGAATATTTCGTTCGAAAATTTCTTCGCGAGCACTGGCTCTTGGCCAAACATTTTCCTACCTATGTATTTCCTTTCGAATCTAGTTTCGGCGAAGAATGCTCGGAAATAGTAGCGCGAATTAGCATCAAGAAATATATGTGCTCCAATTGTCCACTTAACCCCCATCTGGTATGCTGTGGTTCAAGATCGGTGGTTCGTTGATCTATGAAATGCGTTTCCAATTTCTTTCTACCTGTTACGCGTTTCAGAAGTGACGTAACATTTTTTTACCATGGGTGACTCGGACGACGAGTACGACCGGAAGAGGAGAGACAAGTTCAAAGGGGAACGTACCGAGTCTTATTCGAGGGAAGGTCGTAGAGACGATAGGAGAAGAGATGACTGGGTCGACAGGTAATTAAAATCTATTCAGCCTATGGTAGTTTCTGAACTGTTATAAGATGGAGCCTGTCAATACTCTTTCTAATTATTGTAATGGCAGCAACTATTCTAGAGAGTGGTCTAGTCGACCTAGGCAACGTCCGGACTACAGAGAGTACCGTGGCGGTGGAGGCGGAGGACGGGATAGATATAGTCCAGCCAGGTCACAGGAAATGGCTCCTCCGATGAAGAGAATGAGAGCGGACTGGGATGATCGTCCCAGATATGGGCACGATTATTATGGGGGTGGAGGAGGTGGGGCTGCGTCCTGGGGTCCGGATCATTATCCACCTCCGCATCATGGCAATCATCACTATGGAAACCATGGTAACAGCAGCAGGTTTGTGTTTCTTCTGTTGTGTTTATAACGATCTTCTTTTCTTTTCTGGAAGTTCATTCTGAGCACGTCGACGACTTGTCATGAAAAAGAGAGGTTGCGTACTGATCATGCAAAAACGGAGTAGATTCACTCCACGCCTGCTGGCTCGTTTGAGGTAGCATCGACCGGCGGCGTTCTCGCGCGTTAACCGATCCTAATTTCTGTTTGTCCGCTTGACGCAGTCGGGAGGTGGCTGGCAACTTCAGCAATTCGAACGTGGAGACTCAGCCGCCGATGATGACGTTCAAAGCGTTCCTCGGGACACAGGAGGACACGATCACCGACGAGGAGGCCATCAAACGTTACAATGAGTACAAGTTGGAGTTCAGGCGGCAACAGTTGAACGAATTCTTCGTCGCCCACAAGGACGAGGAATGGTATATTTCGTTTCGTCACCTGCCTGCAATTATTCACTTTTAACGTAACATCCAGCTCAACCCTGTGCTTTGAAACGCGGATACAAAAAAAAGAGCAATTAATTTCTACAGTGGTCCGACGCACGCGTTCACCACACTAAAACACTAAACGTATCACTAAAACTCGCATGAGACGAAAATAAACGGTTTCTTTATAACTGTTGCCATGCCGCGGATACCGTATCGTCCACTGTAGAAAATAATCTTTGGATCCTAATTATTGTTATCAAGGAATTTCTGGCCTAACGCGTATGCACCAAGGATGGCATACACGTTGGCCAGAAAAGGGGATGAGGGTGTAAGCGGCTTTATAATTTTTGCTAAATTGCAGACACCATTTTATCGGTAATATTCAAGCCAATATGACCAGCTCTCTCTGTCTATCCCTACAGCCATACAGCCAGCAACGCCTTGTCTTGGGCACAGATCTCGTCTCGCTCGTTTATTTTTTCCCGGTACATTTTATGCATACCGCGTGACGCGCATCGCAGAAGATTCGAACGAAAGTGTACTGTTAGGTAGCTAATGAGAAATGCGAGCTGGGCGCGCAAAGCCCAAATTTTGCTCGCGGTAGGCCGCGCTCTAAACCCGTTTATAATCATTCTCACTGAAATTCGAAACGATTAGAACGTAATCGTTCGCAAATAGATCTCTGAGTCGACGAGAAAACCGAATGCGAGTTATAATAACACCTACAGGTGAGGCTTCATTCTGTAACTGACCAATGTTGACAATAAAACTGATTAATTGATTAAAGTAATCGTGCCTCGAGCGCGAAACTGAGGATTATAATGAGTTTTAATGTTTGATCACGAGAGGAACAGTTTTGCGCCGAGCGCGGAGGAGGGAGACCGTGATAACTCGGTAGCTGTTCAGATCCATTCTCTTTCTATTGTCTATACATATAGCGATCGTTCACGATCGCTGATAATCTCGATCCATAAGCATACACACACGTTGTGCTTGCGTAGAAGCGTATAGACATTATTCTGTCGGGAAGTCTGAAACTAACTGATATATCTTTGATTTCAATGTTATTTTTCCGAACGTAACGAACCGTAACCATATAAGAGTCCACAAAATTGTACGTCTGTTTGCTTTCCTATCGACGAAAGTCTGCCCGGAGAAACGCGACTAATATCATCCTTTCTGTCGATTTTGACAGGTTCAAAATTAAGTATCACCCTGAAGAGTCGGTGAAGAGAAAGGAGGAACAAGTGTCTGCCCTCAAGGTATCTGTTTCTGGATTTTAAGAGATCTTGTTCACCGATACCTTGGTCTTTCTCACTGTGATCTTCTGTTTGCAGAAACGCGTTGAAGTTTTCTTAGAAATGCTCGATGTCGGAGAAATCGACAAAGTCTCGGTAGACGCTGACCAGTCTGACGCTCTGCTCCATTTGTTGGACGCGGTGGTAATTAAGTTGGAAGGCGGCACCGAAGAAGATTTGCAAGTTTTAGACGTAAAACCGGTGAACCCGATCATTTCGAAAGAGACCGCTAAAGAGAAAGAGGACGCGAAAAGTAAACCTATGGTTGAAAAGAAGACGGACAATAAGTGAGGATCCTAGTACCTGAAACCATTGAAATAGGAATAGTCGATTAATTTTCTCTTGTTTCGTAGTGACACGAGTAAACCGGAAGAGACTTCGCGTGCAGAGAAAACGTTTAAGAACGGACAGAGCACGGATGTGGAAATTAAGAGTGTCGAGAAGGAGGAAGACTGGTCCGGTGAACCCGAGAAACCTGAAGAAAACGCGGAGGAACCGAAGAAAGACGACGACACGGAAGGGAACGGTATGTCTTCCTGCTCGCGAGCATAGAATAACATTTTCTGCTGAACTACAAATTTTGGTTCGGTGCTATAGGTAAAGTTGACGAAAGTAACACCAAAAAGAGGAAGCGTGCCGACAGTAACAGCAGCAGTAGCAGCAGTAGTAGCAGCAGTAGTTCTTCTGGTAGCGACAGCAACAAGCTTGACACACCGAAGGAAGAAGCTCGTGAGTCTCGATAAATTGCATAGCGTTTTGTCCGCGTCTTATGAGAAGAGACTCATACAGTTGAGTCAAACTTACGTACATGTTGTCCCGCAGCTGCCGGCGAGAAAGCAGATGCGAGCAACGAGAAAGCAGACGCTGCAGAAGGGAAAGAAGAAGAACGGGAACCCAACAAGTCCGATGGCGAGATACCGGAGCCTAAAAAGGCCGCGATAGAGCCGGAAGCTGTGATCGACCTGGCCAGCGAAGATAAGGAGAAAGAGCCTAGAGCGTTGCATAAAACTAGTAGCATCTTCCTTCGTAATTTGGCACCTACCATCACGAAGGCGGAAGTGGAGGCGGTCAGTTAACAATCTCGCGTACCCAAACGTGGTTGCATTCCTCTTACTAAATTTACCTTTGTCCAAGCAGATGTGCAAACGATTCCCTGGATTCTTACGAGTTGCCATAGCGGATCCTCAGCCGGAAAGGAGATGGTTTAGAAGAGGATGGGTGTCCTTCGAACGACAAGTGAACATAAAGGAGATATGCTGGAGTCTGAATAATATTCGAGTAAGTTGCACATGTTCCTTAACCGAACTTACACATGACTGTACCGTAATTGTGACATTGCTGTAAATATTCTGTAACAAATTTGTTACCGTTGATTACTATAGCTCAGGGACTGCGAGTTGGGTGCAATAGTGAACAGAGATCTCTCGCGCCGCATCCGCGCGGTGAACGGTCTAACACCCCACAAGCAAATTGTTCGACACGATATCAAACTGAGTGCCAAGATCGTGCACAATTTGGACAACAGGGTCGGTCTGTGGAACGATGACAAGAAAGACGACAGTGCGGCCAAGCAGGAAGATGATAACAAAGAGGCTAAAGGCGCGCAGAATGCTCACGAAGTCGAACAAGCTGTAAGTCGATGTTTGGTCCGTTGAATAAATGCCTCTTCAACGGGAAAGAATCTTCTACAAACATCTTTGAACCCGCAGGCGTTCGGATTGTCCTCGAAGAATCCGGTGTTGAAGAACATAACCGACTACTTGATAGAAGAGGCGTCCGCGGAAGAAGAAGAGTTGCTGGGCATGTCTGGCGATCAGGAGGAGGGGCAGTTGGGAGGCGACGGTGATGGTCCCATCGAGAGAGATCCGACCTTGGTCAAGGTACAATCACCGTTTATCTATCGACCTCCATCAGATCCCTTAAATTCTATTCGTTTCTCAGGTGCTCGACAGACTGATTTTATACCTGCGGGTAGTCCATTCGGTCGACTACTACAACCACTGCGAGTACCCTAACGAGGACGAGATGCCCAACAGGTGCGGTATAATGCACGTCAGAGGATCGCCTCCAGCAGCCAAAGTTTCCAGTACCGAGTTGTCCGAGTATTGTCGCAACTTCGAGAGCAAAATGGCCGCTTTCTTGCAGCCGGTCGCTACTCTGTCCCAGGAAGAGTTCGACAAGCTCGGTGCCAAGAACGCGGAAACGTATCCTTTTCAGACAATAGAAAGATTGCACAAGAAAATGTCACTGTCGTTGGGTCCTCGATCTGGGTAAAACTTCTTCTGATAAATCCAGAGTAAACCGTGACCTCTTCTTGTTAGCCTTTGCAACCTTGTCCTATGGTTTCCTTGACTCTATCGAATCAGTGAGGTGGAGAAGTTCGTCCAGGCGAACACGCAGGAGTTGTCGAAGGACAAGTGGCTGTGTCCGCTAAGCGGGAAGAAGTTCAAAGGACCAGACTTCATCCGGAAACACATCTTCAACAAACATGCTGAGAAGGTGTCCGAGGTCAAAGCTGAGGCAGAGTATTTCAACAACTACTTGAGGGACCCGAAGAGGCCGCAGTTGCCGGAGCATCCTGGTAACAAGGCGCCACCCAAGGAGGGTATGCGCGAGGGATTCACCCCCTACGGGTGCTCTACGTAAGTGTCCATCGACATTTCCAGTTAACATTTTGGATATCTTGTTGTAAAGCTAGATATTCTTTTGTTTGATGTACGCAACTTTATTTCTACAGATTTGGAAGCTATGGAAGTGGTGGTGGTTATGGTAGCAGCAGAGGAGGCTATGGGTCCAGCTACGGTGGAGGATTCGGCGGTGGATTTGGAATGCCACGTCCAAATCGCGGTGGTTTCAATAGAGGACGGTAAGGAATCCATTCTTTTTCTCAGTCGCATGCGACTCGCATGTTGTACGCAATCTCTGGCATGCGGGCGACGCTTGTCGAGGTACCCGAGCGACTAAAGTACGATCAACAAATAAATCCCGTCGATCGCAAACAAAGTACCGTCTCGAAGTTCTTCTGTTCTCATTTCTTTCTCGTTTCTCGGCGACGTGTATTGAACGTGGTGTGATCCACTGTTTTACAGGGCTGCCCCGGATTCCACCTCGAGGCCTATTGTTAGTTATAATGACTTGGACCAGCCAGACATGGACATGTTCTAAGTTTAATCGAGTTTAACTGGCACCTTCGAGTCAATTTGCGCGGACAGTCTGTAAACGGCAAAAAAAAAGACGGGAGAAAATCCTAAGCAATATATCGGACTCGCCTCTGTGCTAGCAGATTTTTTAATCTGGATTATGTAACACACTCACGCACGTGATCGCCGAGCGTTTTAACGAATTACCGGGAACGAGATCTGTGTTACAATATCAGCACGTTTTTCGTACGGCTTTTGGCGTTTCACGGTACAGACACTCCGACGAAAAATTTCGTTCCGAACGCATTAATTGCGTTATTATTAGACTACGGTTGTGGGGGTGTGTTCACGGGTATGTTCACGATTGAAATTGCCGTGGACCATTTAAAAAAATTAAGAAATAATCACGGGTACATAATGTGTTAACAAGGAGGCTTCTCGTGTCACGTTCCTTGTCGATAAGGGAGACGGAGAAGGGAACGAGAGAGGAGGGTCGAGAAAAGATCGGCAAATGCTGTGTAACCGTACCAGAAAGGGACTAACAAATAAACTTATTTGTTACTGCTTACACGTGTGCTTTTATTTTCTTTCATCCCATGCTTCCGTTCGAATTCCTATGTCCAGTTGGTCGCACGTCGCACACACTTCTCGAGGTCTCGCGCGCGCTGTTTCGGCCCACCATTTTCTACTATTCTTTGTTGTCTACGCCCGCAGCTAGCTCGAAACACCACAGTTTTAATTGTTGTTCAACGTTACAGCGGCGGCGGAGGAGACTTTCGACCAGTCATTCATTATCGCGATCTCGACGCACCGAGAGAGCCGGACGAATTCCTCTAGAATCCTGCCTCGAGGCACGTCCGAGAGGACCCATGGAAAACCGCTTGATCTCGGGTGAACGGAGGACACGACCCTGTTTTCTCTAAGGCTAACAGTTAACCTCGGGACCTGCGTTAGATTTACAGAACGCTCTTGAAATAGACGACCATGCTACCTTGGAATCGTACACCACTCGTCGCGAAGACTGCGTCCAGGCCGGAAATGGACCAGACTTACTCGTTAATCAAAATGAATTTCAAAATACACGTAGTAATAGGTAGCTACGATTGGGAAGAGACTTTTCGATCACGCGCCCATTTCCGGTTCAGAAGTTCGGAAGACTCGTTTCAGACGCGCGTGCATCTGCGACCTTTTCTATTCTTGTCATAAAGTAGTATGCGCCCTCAGAGTTTTAATCAGCTATTTCGGCGACAGCTTGTACACCTGTATATATTTAATGCATTGGATGCTTGTTGTTCAGATGAACGATTTTGCGAACGTCCGAAATTTTTATACAGGAGCGAGGAAATCCACTGTATACAAAAATATGTATGGTATACCGCGAGTCTCTCAACAGCCAAGCTGGTCAATTTCATTGTGTGTTGAAACTTGAAACTTTTAAGCTATGCCCACACTGAGTACCGAACGGAAGAAGAAGGCAACAAGAAGCGACAAGAAGTTGCTCGATGCTGCTGCAGTGTGAATGTATAGTTTTATAGTGCGATGAGTCTGCGTTGACATTTTATTTTTCTTATCTATAAAATTGAACTTGATAGTGTATCTTTAGCGGTTTCGTACGAAGCCGATGTGCAATGCGTTGGATAGACGATCTATCTCAAGTGTGTTCAAATACATGTAAAATATAAAAACTATGTAAAAACACAGAAATCGATCGGCTTGGCTTCTGAAAGGCTCGCGCGATTGTCGGATGTGTATAAATTTTACGAGAACGGTTTAATTTGTTGACGGCGATATGACGAGAGAGCGCGAGCATCTATATATGCGTACGTGTTGTGTATCTGTAGCACCGTGGAGAAAAATTAAGGAAAACTATAATATGTATAATGTTCCATAGAAAAAGACGTCGCGGTACAAAATACGTCACTTGTAATCGACTTTATGATACATCAATAAACTATGTCATTTCCTAATTGCAGTCAACCGTGTGTACCGCTTGTAAACAATTTATTATGCATCGGCTGCATATCTATACGGCACAATGGTATATATATATATGTATAAATATATACATTAATTACACTTGTCGCTTTCTTCCCGTAAGAAAAATACTGTGGTATAGACTCGGACCGGCACGAAGAATCAAGGGAGTCGGTGCTTGCAGTGCCTCTCATCGGTTCCGTCGCCGCAGTCGTCGACCCCATTGCACTTCATCCCCTTTGTGATGCACCTATTGTTTCTGTGTGCAATTAAAATGTTTTCACGTGACCAAGAATACTTTTAACAGTTGCATCGGGAGCAATATTTGCTTAGAGATGGGATCGAGATCATCGTGTACAGAAAAATTAAGGGCTCTCATCGTTTGCATTGTCCAGGGGACGAAGTTATGCTCTCGATCCCATCACTGTGATCTCTCGAGACTTACTGGCACGTGAACTCCTGCTTGTTGCATCGTCCTTGGCAACCGGACGGTTCGTCGGACTCGTCGACGCAGTCCGGCAGGCCGTCGCAGAAACGGGCCTCCGATATGCACTGTCCGTTGCTGCACGGGAACTCGTTCTCCGAAGGACAGGCTGGACAGTTGTCAACAGACATAGTAATCGCCGTTCCCGTGAACGCCTGAGATCGGTTAGTCAAAGCGGAGCAAGCGGTGCAAGCGGAGAGTTTAAAGCTGACGGTGCACCGGTACCATAATGGTTTAGGCAAATGCTTGACATTGATTCGATCTCCTCAAGGACAATCTATAGGGACTCTAGGGTACATTAAAAATTTGGGAAAGCAACGTTCACACAAACGGGACCATTCAGGCTCGACGTGTCTCAATGAGCTGACGCGTCCTTGAAGAGATTAATGGTTACTAATCGCACTTGACACGTGTGTATGGGTTCTCCTCTGGTGCAAGATCATTCTGTGTACATGCTCGAAGAGCGCAATGAAAAGCGGTCATTGTGTGCTGGGCAAAATCAAAGGAATCTTTGTCTTGGACAGGAGGAAAGCGTCGGTGATCAGGAGGAAGCGTGGCGTTGTTGCATGCGGCCCAAAATGAACGAATAATGTACTCACACCTACCGAGTTTACCACCTACGAGGGAGAACAGAAAAAAAAACGAAAGTTCAGAGAAGAGAGCCAGTGATGGAGAGAGAGAGAGAGAGAGAGAGAGAGAGAGAGAGAAAGAGAGAGATAGAAAACAAAAATATAGAGAGAAAAGGAGGCAAACACCGTGATTTGTAAATATCTCGACTGGCCAACGAGACTGGGTCTCTCGCGATGACACAAGTGTTACTCTCTCGCGGAGAAAATCCTGTGCATTTCTAAAACGATTTCTCCCGTAGGAAAAGCGTTCCGTAGTGCCGCTATATTATTACTAGACTGCGGATTTTATGCATTTATTTAAAAAAATTTCAAAATGCAGTTGTTATATTACTATCAGAGCTTTTTGAAAATCATTGAAAGAGTATTTTCACTCAATTTCCTTTCTTACAATTGACTTCGTCAATCTCTATCTTGCTTAAAAATCCGGAATCTAATTATTGTTAACGATCTCTTTACTGATAATGTAATAGTTGCTATCAGAACGAGATTGCAGAGAGAAAAGATGAACAGTTATGTGGAGGGGTTCTAACGTTCTGACCGAGGTGATAGAGTTAACAAGTAGATTTGCAACTGGTTCGCGGTGATTTGGACCAGTCGACGATACTGTAGCCAACGGTGGCCGTTCCTCGCCGTGGCCTTCTTACCGAGTGTGCAATTAATCTCGTCGGCTGCGTCCCAGCAATCTATCTTGCCGTCGCATCTCTTCTCCAACGGAAGGCAGGAGGTCTCATTACCGCACTGGAAATGCGTCTCCGGATCGCAGGCTGCAACAAACCACGCGTTATCGTTACCTCATACTCGCGTTTCATTGACATTATACTCCATTATGCAAATGTTATACGGTGTACAGAACATTGTAGGAACATCAACAAAATTCTGGAGCCCACGACAAAAATTACAGACCTTTCAAAATCTTTTACAAAATTGTAGATTCTAAAAGAATTCTTTAGAAAACATGTTCGACCTTTCCGAGATCCTATAGGACCAGTAACAAAACTTGTAGAAGTCGTGAAAAAGTTCTGAGGCCTCGAAAAAAATTGTAAAGGTTCTAGTAAGTCACTGCAGGCGTCTGGCAAACTTCTGTGCTCCGTTAAGCAGTCCATTGGCTACGGAACGAAACGAAGACGCGGATTGGAATCGGAGAAAGCTCGGAGACGGTCGGTTCCATCGACGAGGTCTTTACCCGAAGGATTAGTCGCGACGGTTGCAGCGAAAGATGGCAAACTGAAGCCTCGCGAGCCGCGACAAAGCGGCAAAGCCGATCACACACGGAGAAGTTATGGGTCGCGAAAAAAAAGTGGGCCAATGGGATCAGAACGGAGGAGACGCATACCGCAATTGAACTCGTCCGAATGGTCGTAGCAATTCATGTGGCCGTCGCACCGTTTCTCCAAGGGGATGCAGAGGGTGTTTGCGCACGTCCACTCGTCGTCCAGGCAGTAGTGCTCCACCTCCACGCACCTTTCAACAAACAACCATTTTCTTTATCGCACACCAATTACGATTGGATTTTAGTATGAATCGCGCATAGATGTAGATTGCCCCTTGGAGCGCTGGTTCGGCTCTGTTGGGATCAAGAGCCACTGAGCCACTCATTGAAGCAAGATAGAATACCCTTCCGTTGCTACGCTTTGTCCAATTAGTGGGACAGACTCGGAAATCTATTTTTCACATAGCCAACACACGTTGACCGTGGTCGTCAGTAACCGGCACTATGGAATTACTTAATAATGATCTTAATAATGGTCTTATTTATTTGTTTACAAGGCGTAATTTGCATTATTTTTTTACTTTTGACTACTGAAAAACGAGTCTATCGCCGTAAAAGCCCAATTAGATCACGATGAGTCAGACTCGCCGTGCGATCTTTGAGGTTATCTATGATATCAATTTTTTATGAAACGATCACAGGAAGCACGGCTATTCTTGGATGGACGTTTCCCATCTCTGTCTATAATCTCGCGTCGAAAATTACTCGGAGCAACGGATGGATCGAAGAAGAATTTAGTCAAGATTTTCGTTGGGTGTTGGATTTGAACCTGAATGCGTCGACGTCGAGGCGATGGCACTTCTGCTTGTTGACGAGGCAGAAACCGGCGCATCCGGTCGGGTCCTCGAGATCCAGGCTGGTCCTGCAGATCGGCACCTGTTCGTCGACGAGGGCGACGCACACCTCCCCGTTCAGGCAGTCATCGCAGTATCTGGTGGAGTTGACGGCCGGCGGACTGCTCGCTTCCGCTTCCGGTTCCGCGGTGGTACGAGCGCCGCTCTCCGGAAATGACTGGTCGCCGCTTAAAAGCACGCTCGCGATCAGGGTGCTGCTCGCCGGCGTCGTCGTCGACGCGTTCGTCAACAACGTTCCCGCGGTCGACGTTCCGATCGCCGACGTGTCGTTCGCCGACGACTTCAGGTACTGTTGGATGATCTGCAGCTTCTCCGGCTCTGTCAATCCGTCACAATTACAGCATTAGGTTGTTGCGTGTGAAATGTCTGATTCTCATACGAGCGGAAGAAATAGATATATATTGGCGATACTTTAATAATCGATGAAAATGTGGTGGTAGTAAAGCAAGCAAATTGTTTCAAGGGGACAAATCGAACACTCGTTACCGAATACTGTCCAGCAACACGCAACGCTGGACTTCATTGAAACGATCATGGTCGTTCACGAACGTCCGACAGAGCGCCAACAGTGTGCGACGCTCGATCGCTGAGATCTCTGTCCGTCAGTCGAACGCATCAGCGATCTATTTGGAAATACTGTTTGCGAGGCACACGTGGCCGTTTAATGTACGAAAGAGTGTGCACGTCGCGGTCTCGTCTTCTAGAAATAACCGATCGCTCGGAAAATAACGAACGGTCAACGCCTTGAGTACACAAACGAGAGTGTGCATGCCGCTTCAACTCGATCGGCCCATCCGGCGCAGAAGAACAACGTTCCCGTTGACCCACCGGTTAAATTCATCTTGCCCGACGCAATTGCCTCGCTTTGACGAATAAAACTGTGCAAAAATCTACTCTGTTTCTTAAAATCATTTCTTCAAAACCGAATCTTTGGATACTGGCGAAGCTTTTTCGAACAAGTCAAGCGTCTGTCGTTGCAATTATTCATATTTTCCATCTGGAAAGTGTTTCCATTAACGATGAACCAAGTAAATCAATTAGACCGATGTTCTTTCACAGACTTTGAACTACAGATGCTAACGATGTTCGTGTACAGAAATATAATTAAAATTATTGTGTTCTATCGAGTGTGTTATCGCGTTTGGCCACTCTTTATCAGCTAAGAATGCACAAGAGTCTACAGTCCACCGATTAAGTAAAGCAGCCATAGCTCGAATTCGACATTGGTTCGTGAAAATGCAGAATGTACAATATATCGATATGGAAGAAGAACTCACCGAAGACGATGTAGAGAGCAACCGCGCCGATTCCGAGGAGCGCCAGGATTAGTATTAGCAGGAGGACCAAGGACCTCGAGCAACCGGAAGTCTTCAGAGGCCGCGCCAAATGCAGAGTCCATCCGTGCCGATGTTTTCGCAATCTGGCCGGATGCGGTGGCGGCTCTGCCCTGACGCTTCTTCGTTGATTCGCGCGATTTTGCGAGGACGGAGTCTGCGTTCGCACCGGGAGGGAATAGGCCCTCTGAAATCAAAGCGATCCGCTTCCTCAGATCTTTGTTTTCCTTCCTACACCCCGTTCCTTCTTATCGTTTCACCATTTTCAACGCAGCTTTTGGTTTTTACAGACCAAATTCACTTTTTTGCAGATTAACTGGGATTCTAAACAGGGTCTAATAAATATGTGATTAATTTTGCATGCGATAAATGCAAACTTTCTTCTTTTTTTTTTTTATGAAATTTTGAACGATGCAGAATGCAGAACTTCTGCAGAATATAATCTGCAAGGTTTCAGATACCAACATGAAAGTTGAATTTTTTAATTTTTGCTTATTATCAACGCACTGTGGGCATTTCGGTCTCTTTACCTGAAATTCAACCATCGGCACTGCATTCTCTTCGAGCTGGTCTTTCTCGTTCGCTGTTTCCCGATAATCGCTTATCTGTGTTCCGATAGAGGTTCAAAATCAATTACCAGGAAGCTAGAGAGGCGCGGTGTCGCCACCGATGACGAAGACTCGCGAAGCTAACCTGCGTGAATGCGAATCTGATCGAGAGCCGTCCGAGCATGGTCTTCCGCAAACACGTTTTTTTACAAGACCGTGATACGTTAACTCCATGATTTTTCTCTTTTCTTTTTCAGAACAATATAGCCGTCAATTTAAAAAATCCGAAACTTCTGATTCGACACTACTTCGGAACTTTATTCTAACCGCGTGAAACAAGTTAATCTGTCTACCGTACATTTCGTTACAGTGGAGCCGTGAGACTCCAGTATTAGTTTACATACTGGCGTGTATTTTTGCATAATTGTTGTCGAATTCGACAATTTAATTCACTGGAACTGGAACAGTTCTCCGATGGCCGCGCCGATCAACTTGGAACTCGAACTTCGACGGTAGAACAGCGTTTCACTTCGAATCACGTGGATGTTCACCATCAGGATGATTATGTGCGACAAGCCGGAGGGTTAAACCGATGATTGGCGATCGTTGATGCGAGATGGTCCGCGAGAATAGGACGAGAGCGAAGAAACTTGCCGAGCCGATGCCTCGAGTCGAACTGACCGCCGTTTCTCGAGAGCGCTTCACCTTACGCGGGAATCGACGTTCGATCCGCGGTTCCGTTATCTCCCTAACTGCGACGGAATCTGATTCGCCAAATCGTTTCGTCATGTCAATTCAGTAATAATGAAACATTGCTAAATTTTAGCGTCGCTGAATCAATCGTGACGCGCCCAGTTCTTGCAGGAATTTTCTTTTGCGAAGAACGTCGCAGTGGGACCTCGATTATCCGAATCGAAGGACATTGAAGGACGTTGAAGAACATCTCAGGACATTCCAGTTAATTTCAAGCATAAAACCTGTGCATACAGCTTCATTTATAATAATTATTCTATCGCTTCTTGAGATATTCGATCGTTATTAGATATTATTTCAGAATATGAATCTTATGATGTTTTCTAATCAAGAAATTTTAAGAGTCAGGGTGAGTTCGATTTGCAAGAGGATGAATTAGGTTCGCAGAAGGGCGAATGCCGTTTTCAGAAAGGTGAACGCGATCTACAATAATGGTTTATTTCGAGCGCAGAACCTGTAACATGGAAGCCACGCTGGACTCGCGACGAAACCTGAATATTCGCGGAAAACGGAGTCGGACCGACAGGAGAATCCTAGGCGATTTCGGGAGGAATTCACGCGTGTTCACTTACGAGAGGCTCGAGCGGGGCGGCTTGGTACCGGCAGACGCTCATCGCGTCTGGCTATAGATAGACCTTTTCCACTTCCGTTCCGTTTTGTTCCTTTGGAGACGTCGGGCGACGCGAACGAGGACGAGTCGCGCAGAAAGAGAAAGAGAAACAGCAAGAGCCGGAGGAGAGAGGAAAGAGGGAAAGAAAGAGAACATGCGCGCCCGATTTCCTCGCGTCCGTCTGCTCGGGCGGACTGTTCGCCGAGGAAGCCGACGTTGACAGCTCGAAACCGCTCGCCACCACTAAATTAAGCTCGTATGTACACGCTGCCTCCACGGTTCTCCCGTTAATCGCGTTTTTCTCGATCGTCGCGTATATTGCCGACCAATGGCCGAAGCTATCGCGCTTCGCCCGAACAGATAACGACGCCACGACTACAACGCCAGAAAAGAACTGACGCGATATGACGCACACCGCATTAGTAATAATCAACGCGATGATAATCATAGCGACCTTGCGTCACACCTGAAATTAACGACACGCCTTGTGGAACTAGACGGACACCCGCTAGATCGCTGCATGTAAATACTTTAATTGACGAGTAATGAACGAGTTTCTTGTACTTCATATCAATGGTTGGCTCCGAGGATCTTATGCTAACACTATGTCTGCCGTGTTCGTCCCGAGTGTTTTCCATTAAACTTGATTTTTACTTGATTTACACAAGAGCAACGATGGATTTTTTATTGTTCCGTAGCTTTTCGAGCATTTCGTTTTCTCCCGACTCTGAGGAATATTTTCTAAGTGATCGTAGAACCACTGCCGGTCAAATAACCGGTCTTAGATTTTTAATTTTATAATTATTGAAACGATGACGTTGCTTACAAGGAAATTGATTCGATAAATTTATTTATCCAAACACCTATTGCGATAAAAATTGCACACAATCTAGATAAATAAAGCCTTGTCATTTTTATCAGATGAAGGTAGGTAGGTTTAGTGTTAACAATTTGATTTTCCGTTGAAAGACAGAAGAACATGTTCGCTACGAGGGCGTCTTTTGGTAATCGAGGAACACGTAGAAAATAAAATGAAATTATGAGAAAATTACAATTGCTCGAACCTCGAGGAACGAGAGCATCGAAACATTTAACGGTGGAAGGAGTTTAGCGCGGAGTGGTTCAACGATCTCGTGCTCGTGCGGGTTCAGCGTGGTTCCAGACAAACGAGGCATCAATTACGCGAATATATTCCCGTCGGCCGCGAGTCTTTTCGACGCGTCGACAGAAAGATAGAGGAAGTCGAGAGGGAGGAGCAAAGCGAACCACCGAGATCCCTTTCTTTGAAGCCGTCCGACCGAAAAGAAATCACGTCGACGAACGGAGCATTCCACGTGGACTAGCCGAAAGAGAGGAAGGGATGCTAGAGAGCTAAGCCGTCCTCGTCTACGATTCGAAATAGAACGGAAAGAGGAAGGTTCGAGAAGAGACTGCTGGTCGGGACGAAAGACCCCACCTGTCGCGCTAGACAGACTCCGGGTGAGCAGACACACTCGTCTCATTTGTTCCCGACCACCCTTTCGTTCCCAGCGACTCTTTGCCATTCTTCTCGAGTCGGAACCTTGAATTGACGCCGTGCGAATCTGGGTCGAATGGCCCGCGGATACAACATGCAACCCGGTAGTTGAATAATCCAGCAAAATATAGATTTTGAATCAGAACACTGGTGTCTCTGTACTGAATTTTTCAGAGACTGGAAAATCAAAGTTTGATTGGAGACGACGACGTATTTCGAACATTTTCAATGAAAAAGTTGATACAACTTTTCATGTTTTCTCTGCAATTCCGACCAATTGCAATTTTCCAAAATTTTTTTTCAAGTCATGTGAAGAAAGTTAGAGTCCTTTTAATAGTGTCCGATCACTATGACTCACCTTAGATACTATAGATAAGATCTCTAATAGATACCTACTCTCCACTTCCGCTCTTGATAGAGATGCAAAAGCTACATGGACAATTGTTTCTTTTTTTTCAACCGTTCTAATTAATTGGATATAATAGAACTTTTGAATATTTACCAGATTTGCTCATTTCATCTACGATCTACCCAATTTTGTCATATAAAAAAAAACTGTAGGCTAGAACAAGAATTTTATTCGTGAAGTCAATTTTCTCTCCAATTTACAACTATGATGTATTTTATTTATCCAACATTTTATCAATAAATAGAAATTGAAACAAATGGTGATAGAGAAATAGGAAGGCTATAAAAATAATAAGAGAATAAGTTTTTTAGTTTGGTAATTCTCTGGTCCGGGACAGCGCGAACGCAGTCCCGACTACCAAAAATTATACGCCCGAGATATCCACATTAGGGATATTCGCAAGGGTCAGCCTAACCGTAGTGCAATGGAAAAGCCTCGCCCTGGAGGAACCGCCTTCTTGATCACGGTAACCTCTGCGCCAGGTAAGTATGCTTTTCTTCGCTTCACATTCGTACTTATACTCTTCGTTGAACATCGTTACTTGCGAGAAACTGACCCCGGGCGAAGCCACCTAGCGGTCGACTCGAGTAGTATACCTGTCGTGCTATAGAGGTTCTCATTCTACCGCGGGTGCGGCAGTTCTCGCTCCACAATCAATTTATAGAGACTGGCACCGATGACTGAACCCACGTTTCTAACACAAATTCGAACCTCCTCTAACATCATTTAACTAAAATGTCTTACAAGGGAAGGATTTTTTGTGAGACGATGGTATACTAGACGGATCCTAGACGTATTAACTCAATAGTGTTAAAAAAATAGTGAAAATTAGAGTAAGTACTCATCGGTAATCAAAGTTCGAACAGTTCCAAAGAGCAACAAAGAATGTAAAATACTCTTGCTCACCTGAAAGGATCCATGCTCCTTGACATCAGTGCAGAAGATAGGCGCCTCCTTGGCGTACCATCTATCCTGCGAATAGATGGAGTTCACCCTCATGCCAGCCCTGCTCTTCTCCTGCGCACCGACGGGCTTGTCCTCCTTGTTCCTGGTGTCCTCCAGCTGGATCAGCTTCGCCTGGCTTTTCGGTGATCCGGTAGCTTTCTCGGAAATGGTGAAGACGCAGAGCGGGTTGTTTCCTCTGACAGGGATCGCGTCACCGTTGGGAGCGCAGGTCCTGATCGCAGCCAGGTCGCAAGGATCTAGGATGGTCCTGGGACCGTTGGAGATCAACGGCGAGAATTGTCTCTGCTTGTTGTCCCTGTTCTTCCTGAGCACTGTCTCCTCCTCGTTTTCCCTCTCGCCGATCTCGCATTCTCGATCGTACGAGGCGATCTTGCTCTTGCAGTGTTTGCAGTCCTTCTTCCTGCGCCTCCTGTTCGGCCTGGCCTCGTTCGACTGCTTGGCGTCTCGATCCTTCTCGATCGACGCGATCGTTTCCGCGTTTTCCGCTTCCTCGTTCCAGCTGTTCTTCTTCTCTCTGCTAGTCACGCGGACGGAACTGTTCGCGCCCGTAGGATCGAGGCCGCTCGATCGACGAAACGGCAATGTCAAATTCCGCCGGAAACCGTAGGACTCTTCCTGCTCGCATGTCATCTCGCTGATTCGCGAGATCCTCTCGTCTTCTATCTGGGAGATCATCTGTCGGTCGACCGGGTTCCGATCGCGATCCGCTGATCCAGAGATCCTGGCGACCTGCTCGACGCCAGGGAGAATGTCCTCGTACACGTGGCTGTCCGCCACGTGCGAGCCAGACGCGTGTCCGGAGAAATCGATCCTCGACGCGGGGAAGGATCGCTCGGATGAGCTGATACCTGGGTGATGCTCCTCCTCGAAACCTTGATTCTCCATCTGCAACGGAGGATCAGAGATCAGAGGCTGTTCTGAACGAGTACGACATGTACAGGCTGTTCCTGATCCGGTGACAGAATTTTATGAAGCAGCTGAATTTGTTTGAAGAATCGATTTGTACTAGTGTGTGCAATTATTAATGAATTTGTCTGTTTGCATTCTAGAATGGATGGCACACAAGGAAGGGGGAAGAGGATATTCAACCTTGCCCAATTCATTGATTTGCGCTACGGTGCCGCGATCAATGAATTTGTTAGGTCGTTGCCAATTGATTCCGTTTATACAGGGTGTTTCAGAATGAATGGCACAAAGGAAATCGCCAAAAATGTGGGACAAGACTTGCACGAAGCTTCGACTTATGCCATTGTGCGGCAAGTCTCCAGTCATTGAACAAGACGAATCCAAAGAATCTACGAAAGAAAAATCCCTCGGTCAGCGAGTATAAGCTTGCGCAGCATCGCGATGGGGCTGTTCTGAGGTTCTCGAGGAGAATACGAGCAAAATGAACGATTACTATGTCAACAGTGAGTTTTTTATGGCGAGCACGAGGGAAGAGGTGGTCAAAGATCAAGGAGTTCGCGCCGTCGACCACCTGCGTCGTCCTCGCGATCGACGATGCCTCGCTCGCAGCGTTTCGACGAGTAGTTTGATCGATTCATGACAGTTTATGCTCCCCACGGAAAGAGAAGAGAAAGACCGAGAGAGAGGGAGAGTGAGGGTAGAGAGATAAACAGGGAGAGTAGGAGAGAGGGAGAGAGAACGGGAAAAAAAGCGGGCTGCCTCGTGGATATAATTAAGCGTTTTGTGGGCCGGTGCCGGCCCTCTTCTCCTCGCCAATTATCGTGTCCCCGATGATCGCCGGCTCGTTTTTTCCTCGCTCGGTGTGGCTCCGGCCGAGGAAGCGACGAGGCCGACCGATTCGTTTATCGATTCGTTTATCGAATGTGGGTAGAGAAAAAGCTGGACGCTCCCACGACCACCGAACTCCGAGACCCGCTTTATGACCGTTTAAACGAATCGATATCGAGACGATCGGCCGTCGATCGGTCAACTATTCGATCGGTCTTTAAACCCGCGGCCCCCGTGAACCGGTGGCCACTGACCTTACCGAGACACAACAATCCCTGTACAATGATATAAACAACGATAACGATTCTGATGCTCTGATTGCGTGGGGCAATAGCTTTGCCCACTTTGTTATTTGCAACAATCTGGAAAAATGGTATATAAAAAGCTCGTATGGTAAATAGGTTGAAGGCGTTTGAAGGTCAGCTTGATTTCTTTAAACGGAACGACCCACTTTTCGCATCGCGAGTCGACAGAGAATCGAATTCTGCGTAGAAATGTATTGACCTTCGCAAGTCCGAAACCTAATAGTTAACGAGACATCGGAATAATTTTCCATTGTCAGATATTCACCAGTTCCGTGGATTAATTGGAATCACATGTCAGCAGATAAGAATGACGTCTTTGACTGTACAAGCGGTAACGAATTGGGGTCCCGAGCAGTTTCGCATAGTGGTTCGAAGAGGGGAACCAAGGGGGTAGAAAAGAAGGAGCTCTAGCAATTTGTCAGATCGGAGGAGAATCGTGTGCGGCGCGTGCCGAGATACCGATTCTTCTTCGACGGCTCCGTTCCGGTCCAGCGTGTGTCGTAATTGGTTCGGTCGGTGATTAATCGAGGGCCCGTTTCGACGGTTAGGCTCGCGATGGACAATTAGGGGCGGCACACGGGCGCGCACGTGTGCGGTTACGCAGGCCCGCGCGCAATTAGTCACGTTGCGGAGACGCGTGCGACGCTGGATCGCGGATCGTTTATGCAAATATCGGCGCCATAATCAACTGATTCTGCCCCACTCACCTAGTCGTTCGCCTCCGAACAAGCGCCGAACGTTCCTCGTTCGATTCGAGCTCGATTACACGCTCGTATCGAATCGAAACGCGGGGTTTCCCTCCTTGACACTGAAACCACCGAGCCCTACACAAGACTGATGTATATTCCTTGGTAATAATAAGTAGACTGCGGATTTTATGCATTTACGACAAAAATGGACACGTAGGATTTAAAGCAGTGGACATATTAAAAATATTTAAGGACATCAATGTATTAGTGTTTCAGTTTCTAATGGAATAATTAAAAGAAGAATACAATTTTTATTCGGCTCCTGTGTCCTGCAATCAACGTGAACATTTTTTATTTTGCATGAAGATGTAGAATACGCCTATGGCAGCCAAGATCAAACATTTTTTACACCCTGTACACGGTGCAGGTTCATCCTAGCTGCTGATCCAACTTAGACTACCCTTCCCTATTTAGCAACTGCGAGAAAGGAGATCCGCGTTGTTTATCGGGCTGGAGACCCCGCGGCAGCTCTCGTCACATCGAATCCTCAATTATTCCGCAATTGCAACCCCCCGGGGGTCGGAGAAACCGTGGTGCACGCGTCAGCTGTGCCGAATCCTTTCGCGGCGCCGCTAATTGGTTAACCTTTAATTGAGTACACGGTGAATAGAACAGAGCGGAACGTAAGAAGAGACAGGGCAGCCCTAGAAGCGTGGACGAGAAGCAATTAGCTTCGGACTCGACCGACCGATTACCGCCACCCTTTTCGCCTCTGTTTCCCTTGGCTCGTGTCCGGTGCTCGATCGGTCGAAAACGGTCAAACGGTCGCGTCCGTTCGATGGAAACCGATCCTCTGGGCTTCCTCGTTTCATGGTGTTCTTGCACACCGATCGTACACTCTCTTCGTCCGTTTGGTCCTATTTGCTATCCAATCTATCTTCGTTTCGTCGAGAAACGAGCGAAATTAGCAAAAGGTTCGCGGACAAATAGTTAAAGATAAATAACGTTTTACCGTCGTACTTCCAGCAAAAATTATATATGAAACCGAGACTGAAGATCGCCTTCGTATCTCGATAGGAAAGTGAGAAATAAATAAATTAATTATCACTAGAGACTGCGGATTTTATGCATTTATAACAAAAATGGGCACGCATATTTTAAAGCAGGAAAAGAAGGATACAATTTTTATTTGGCTCCTGTGTCCTGCAATCGATACGAACATTTCTTATTTTGCATAAAGATCCGCAGTCTAATTACCACATTGTATGCACCGGTGAATGTCTGAAAACATTTGTTCGGAACACTTTTTGACGCAACAAGTAGACTACGAGTAAATTTTCGTTGGCACAGTCAAGTGACTCACCCAGTATGTTCGGTAACAATGCAAACGGGGTGACTCAAGTTGTCTACGATCAGACCATATTTCGAGTTCGCGAAAAGATCAGCGATCTGCAACAGCTGTAGCAACGCTCGCGATACGCCGGCTCGCAAATTGAGTCGGGCAAGAATGTCGGTTGTTTCGAGCCGGGCCGGGTCTCTCTGACGTAATCGACGCCGATAGGTGCGTAACGTTAGCCCTCGGCTACCCATTGCACCCATTGCACTGGACTGGACATATGGCGCGACACGTGCGAGCAAACAACCGGTCTACCCGCGCGCACCTTCCACGGACCCGCATTGCTGCCCAATGTCGATCGATCTTTTCATCGGCCGCGGCCGGTTTCCGCATTCATTGTCAGTGGCCCGGCTTCATGTCCTCCGTCGACACAGGTATATCGATGTAGTATAGCTTTCTATGCTATAGTCCGCCGTCGGGACCTGTTGTTCTGCCTTTGGCACGCGACACGCTTTATCCGCTGCGCCGCGCCGTTCCCCGTCTCTCTCCTTTCCTACATTTTATTGCGCGTTTCACCCTGAGCTCATAAGCGGCGGACATTCCACCAGTCTGTCTGATTCCTGTCCCCTGAATTAATAAGCTGCGGTTTCCAATGTGCTATTTCCAGGATTCCCGATTTCCGAACCGGGACCGAAACAGCCATGGATAGTCTGCGCGGATCTTTCTGCAAAATAAAGTTTCCCTGCATCAATTGCAAGAAACCAAACACACATTTCATTCTTCCCTCATCGATTTTGAGAAGCTGAAATTATTATGTAAAATTATCAAAGGCAGGAACTTTATATTCGGTTCCAGTAACTATTCTTATTTAGCGCAAAGATCCGCAGCCTGAACGCAACTGTTCTCTCGAATTCTTCTAACACTTTTACTGGTTCATCTGCTCGTTTCCTCCAGAAACGCATAATCTGAATTAAACATTCCCGCCGTCGCATTCCAAGCGCACAATGTACCCGAAAAACGCACGCGATAGAATTAGCGGTATAATAGAAATCCCGCCGTTCTAATCCTATCGGGAACGATTGGAATCCAATTGGCGATTGTCGGAATCCTGTTGGGAACCGAGCAGCAAGCGAATTCATTCTAAAATCGAAGATTCCCTCATCGCCGTCGGTAACTGTTCCGCGTGTCTCCGAGCGCGTCATGCTCGTCGTCCTTCGTCAACCGGGATTTTCATCGTCGTCGATCGATGAATCGTTCTCGTCGGAAAACGCAATCCTCGTTAGCTTGTAAAAGACGATACTCGATCCTGTTACCTCGTCGAATGCGTCACAATCGAAGCCGCGGTTGACTCAGAGCAGATGGACGCGCGTGGGGAATGATTAAGACGCGACCAGCATATAAACTAGAAGTTTCAAAACGAAATTCCGCTTCTTGGAGATCCTAAGACCTGATAATATATCTTGTCTTGCGAAAAGGAATTTAAGCAACCGTTTCCTCTTCGCCAAGACACTGAGAAGCACATATTATCCACGTTGAACACGTTATTCGTATTTAAAAACGATTTCGTTAGCTAATTCGGAGTACCAAATTTTAATGTTTCAATTTTGTATTTCATCATTAAATAAATTACTTCGATTTTGTGCAATTTTCAAGTAGCTATAATTTGGCAGTCAAAGTGTAAAAGAAACATGGGTGAAATATTATCCCAGCATCTATTACGTAGCTATTTTTGTAGAGCGTACGAGGGTTAACGGACAATTTCTAAGGATTGCGTTATTTTTACCGTTTTGCCAGAGAGCCTCTCCCCTCGATCGCGTGGATCGCGATCCGAGGATCCACGAGGCGATGACGTCAGACGCGCTTTCGCTATCCCGGGATCAATCGGAGAGTCAAGTCGCGATAATTGCGACAATCGTTCGGGACGCTCCCCAACGAGACACTTAATTCCGCTCCCTCGCCACTCTGTTTCGCCTTTCGTTCAATTTGCAGGGACCCCCTCGCCGCCATTTACTTCAGTTCGACGGATCGTCGGACGCTAATTGCGCGACCGTTCGCGCCGCCATTATTCCTCCACCTCGAGAGTTCCGAACCCTCCTTCGACGAGAAACGAGAAGCAATCTCGGAATCATTGATATCCCCGCATACGCCGACTGTGAACTTTTCGAAAGCCGTGCCAATCTTTTCTGTATCGCGTGTCGGCTTTGCGAGTATCGAGGATAAAGTTTACAGGCCACCAGACGCCATTAAACAGTTTTTCTGTGTCAAAATTTAAATAGATGGAGTAGTGATCGTAGCGATCATCAGCGTTTAGAACATAATTGAGACGTCTAATACGTTTTAAAACGCACTATCGTCCGTTTCTTCGAAACTTTTAGACGTATAAATCCTATTTTGTGGATTATGGTTATGATACGATCGGAAAACATTCGAGAAACAGGTTTGCCGTGTCTTATCCCGCAGTGAAGGACTTTCCGGTGCGTGCTCATGATTAAATCGACACGGTTGTCGATCGCGAAGGGATCGGCAACGGGTACGCGGTTATTAAATTTCGAATTATGCGAGGAATGGGACTCCTCTAACGAGCTGTTCCCAATTTTTTCCCGCGGAAACCGTTCGACGAGGGAGGAATGATCGATGCCGGCCTCGATCGCATGTCGCTCCGCTCGATATGTAGCAATTTTTGTGAAAGAAACTCGCGTGATTGCGATCTCCATCGAATAACGAATACCGTTCGCGAATATGCTGAATACATTGAATAAACGATAACCCCGTACCGCTTGCTAATTACATACATTTACCAAACATATTTCTGGATCGAACGATCTTCAACGTACGCAATCAAAGATCTTTCTAAACGATCGAAGACGAACAAAAATGGTTTTATATACATAACTACGTTGTAACGAGACGAATTTTATTTCTTCCCGTTGCGACGAATTTTAAAAGATGTCGATGGTAATACAAGAATCTTCCTGGGGATCCACAAGCAACTAGAAACATTGCGTTGATGTAGAAAAGCTGAGAGCAAAGAACTTCTGCGACTGTTAATAAATCCTTTACGACAAAATATAGAATCGATCTTATACGAATTTAAGACAGAGGTAAGAATAAATCATTTCGACGGCTGAATTTTTCAGAGAGAAGTGACTAGAAGCACTGCGTTAATTTGGAAACGTTGAAAATCAAATATTGCGAACTGTTGACGATAATTCTCCGAGTATCCAGCAGCGTTGCATTAATTCCGGACTGGCGAGAGTGAATAATTTCGACAGCTGTTTCGACAAGTGCGGCAGACTCTGTGAGAGTTTTCAGAATAGTTCTCAGGTGATTCGGAACTTTTGTCCGACACAGTTGTAGATCGCATAACAGATAGTGGTCGGTTGAAACGACATCGTGTATCGTTAGCGGCGTGGCTGCCTCGTCACCGTGGGACAAGGAAAACGCGCCTCGATTTCAATCGACAAGCGAAAGAATTTCCGTTCGTTAGGAACGTTCCAGTTCCCGTGGCCGGGATGTATCGCAATCGTCCGCCCGCAATCGATGCACCGGACAACGTTGTTATCGAGCGTTTCGCGGCTCGAGTCGCGCGTTTTTACGCTGATCGCTTGCGAATTGCGAACCGTCGCCGGTTTTTGCGCGTCCGGCCTTTCACCGCGCCGCCATTTTTCACCGTCGCGTCGATTCGAATATTCAAGCCCGTGTCCCAGAATTCGTGAAAATCTACACCGTCCTATCGTACTGCAATCATTTTTCAAAAGGGAGAAAAACACTGTGGTACGAACAGTAGAAAATAGATCTTATCGGAAATAAATAAATGAACCTAACCCATGAACATACTGCAATCATTTTTCACAGGAAGAAAAGACACAGGAACGAAAAGAACAAAATAAATCTACTAGAACGAGGGCATGAGAAATTAAACAAAGAAAGAAAATGGCTGGTCCAAGGAAGCTGTTGCCAAACAAATTCGCTAGTTTCTATTAATCGAATTCAGGAAGGGGGCCGCGCGTTTCCTGTTCTTTGGAGAGTCAGAAAAGAAAGAAAAGAGAGATACGGAACGAGGGGGGTTCACTTGAGTCACACCCCCGGAATGATCGAAGAGAGGAGAGAGAAAGAGAGAGAGAGAGAGAAAGATTGTTCGGCAACGATACCCGCCGATTCTTCGGCCCGCTCGGCCGTTATTCCATTCTCGTGTGCAGCGGTGATATCGAGGGAACAACAATGGCGCATTATACGAAAGCGTGGCCCGAGCCACGACTCCGGACTCAGGGCTCTCTCCCGATTTTTCTGGGGACGGGTATCGCGATTACCCGACGGTACCCGGTTTCGCGGCGGGTCCACGCCGCGGCCATTAATTCCGCGTTCCCAGCGGAACGCTTATTATCTCCGCTCGCCTCATATTTGCTTTGCTAATTCGTAGATCGTCGATCGGCGGAACGACAGATCCTGGATCCGAGGATCAACGGTACCCCGCTCGCTCCGGTGCTGGCTAACATTCGTAACAAAAGTATTCCAAATATTAACCCTGCCCGACAAATGGCAACATTATTGTAGATTTTGTAGATGACAATAATTATATATTAATTATAGAAATGTAATGTATTGTAATTATATCCAAAAACATGTAACTTGTATTGGTACATCAACTGCAGGAAACCCGAAAGAAAATGTTGTTCTTTTTATAATAACTCGTTTTGTAATAACTAGACTGCGGAACTTTATGCAAAATAAAAATCGTTTGCATCGACTGCAACAAACAAGAGCCAAGTAATAATTTCTTTCATTCATCAATAATATTCTTCAGCTGCAACAAAGACACTGATGTTCTTAAATGTTTTTCATTTGTCCACTGCTTTAAATTGCAACTACCCATTTTTGTCATAAATGCATAAAATCCGCAGTCTAGTGCTCTTTCGACTATGTTAAATAGCACTTGGCCACTGTAGTTAAAAACTGCATGAAATCCGTACTCCGGCAACTGCATAATTGCTTTACAGATTTTATGAATTATTCGACTATCTTTTGGCAGAGACATTTTCGCAGGTTATGAATGTGCAATGTTTCGCAGCCAATTAGCAAGTGCATCATTACTCGCGCAATAGTCGTGTGGCCTCTAAAATGGAGAGTAAGCGGCACCGGCACGCACGCGTCGATCCGCCGACTACTACTACGATATCTGAGCCGTTTCTTTCAAGAGGGGATGTAGCTCAGTGGTAGAGCGTTCGCTTTGCATGTGAAAGGCCCCGGGTTCGATCCCCGGCATCTCCAAATATTTTTTTTTTCTTCTTCGACGTGAATTTTTTTTTTAAAACCTCAAACCCACCCGCAACGCGTGGCAAGTTTATTTTATTTATGCGCGATACCCGATATTTATAGGCGACAGATGCACTCCCGACCTGCCGTAGATATAACTCGCGCTCGTAAAATCCTTATCCGCTGATTTATTTATTTATTCGACGCTGAAAAATGAGGCGCGAGAGGCGACTGCTTATGCTCCGTTGCGAAATATTCCAGCTGGGGCGAAGATATTCTACTTCGGAGTGCTACTACTACTGCAACACGACAATGCTCGGTCACATGTTGCACAAAGGACGAGGGACAAACAGACTATCGTCTGAGCCGATGACTTCCTTTCTTCAGGAGGACATCTCTATACTCCTACTAGTTGTGAAAAAGTACTACAAAATGATGGCGAATACTTCGAAACATAATCGTGTATCTCCTTTCTGAACAAAAGCCGAAGACATCGAATTTATTTGCGCGCCTAATGTACCCCGAGTCTATTCGATCGGAGTGGCCGAATGGCAAATATCAAACGAAAGTTGGCTAAAAGGGTTGAGGCTAGCCGGCTCTAAGAGCGGACTATAATCGGAGGAGAAGCCGACCGGCTTATTATACCCGCTAATAAGCGCAGTATATCGCTATATGTCGATTATCCGCTAAGTATAGGGTCGAAAAGCGCAGGGCTATCGGCACACCAAGCGTTGGCCCGATGACTGCACGTCACTGGCATGCACACAGTCGTAACTCATACGGTCAGCTTATAATGGCCGGCCCTGGTTCGGCCGTGGCTACCTCCTCTCCTCATCCTCCTTCTCAGTCCCCGTCCTCCTCCAGCTCATCTTCCTCGTCCTCCCCTCGCCACGAGCAACACGAATAAATCATAAAATTCATAACTGGCCGTCACCGACTCGGAGAAACCGTCGATGAAAAAAGAAAGTTCGTTATCGAGTGACGCGCGTACCGACCCGCCCGACCCGTCCCTCGGGATCACCCTTTCCTCGAGGAACCCACTAAGGGGAATTGTTTTTTTTTTAAACCCCCGTCCGCGCGCTCGTTTATTTATCGCGAACCTGTTGGACACGACGGAGAAAGAAAGGAACTACTTACGTTTGCTGTTACGTATCCCTTTATCGCATGTCGGGCTCTCTCGAAATCTTTCTCTCCTCCCTGGTTCTCTTCTCCTGCCTTCGCGCGCTTCGCTCCACCCGGTATCTTCTTGCTCGGTTGGCTGAGGAAAATTATTATCAATTATTTCTGTTAGCTATAAGGAAAATTATTATCAATTATCTCCGTCACACAGAGCGTACCAGATTTTTTATGTACGACTTGCCGACGGCCCTAGGCATTTTAATGTACCGACACATTACTATCACGTCACGTGAGAACATGTAATTTCTCGCGGGACATTCCCGTACTGTGAACCATGTATATGTATGCAGTATTTTATTTCCTGTGTATGCAACGCGCTAGCACGAGATTTCACGTGACGTGATAGTAATGTGTCTGTATCCTTAACGACCGTTCAAACAATTTTTTACTTGCGTTCACGGCGAGGTCTTCGAAGAACGGCATGATTTACCGGTTAACAAGTTCGCTGCCACTGTAGCAGATACTTGAATTACACAATCTTGTAATTTACTGAAGGATAGTCCAATTAATTGCGTTCCCTTTGTCGTAGAAAGTCACTGTGCATAGCATAATGCCCAGAGACTCGTGACCTAATAATCCAGTATCGGGGTGCACATTTATTGTATACCGTGGGTCCACGTTTTTCAATACACCTAGAATATTTTTACGCTCGGCCCCGTTCATTTTTACGTTTACCACGGCCGTAGCGTGACCAATAAAGCCACCGGTTATTATTATTATTGTCAAAAGCCCGGCCAGTGAGACCTACGGAGTGCCGGCATTCAGAGGTCGATTGCCCGTTAAATAAATAATTGAAAGGAGAGCACTGTTCCGCGTCGCTTGAAAGAGTCCCTCTTCAACTCTCTCTCTCTCTCTTTCTCTCTTTGGTCGAGTGATAAACGGGCGCCGTCGACGCGACGCGCTCGTCTCGCGAGCCTAATTAGACTCGATCGTCCCGGTAATCGGCCGTTTTCTCTCCCTCTCGCTCTCTCTTCTCTCTTCTAGGCTATCAATTCATCGCCGGCTGTCGCGCGACTATCTCCGAGCATCGAACAAATGAAACGGCAGGAGTTACGCTCGCGAGACGCTATCTCGCGATCCTAAGCACGCTCTATCTGGGTCGATATCGAAGCGGGGGCGGATCGCGACACGGGAAATGGGTTACGGATTATCGCGGGAATCCGCGATTAGGCCACCCCGCGGCTGACCCTGACCATAAACAGGTTTCTCTCATACAGTCGCTCAAACCGATCTCGTATAATTCCCATTCGAACTCTACGAGAGTTTCATTCAATGACTTCTGACTACTCTGAGAGGTCTACTCTGTTTGTTAGAGCTTGTTGGAGTTTGCTGAAATCATCTAGTACTCCCAAGATTTTTTGAAAGCTTCTTAGGACATCCCAGAATCTTTTGAACTTCCTTAGAACTCTGAAAGTACCGTTGAAATTGTTTAGAGCTTCTCAGATTTTCTCAGAGAGCCATTCTACATTTTTTTTAGACCTTAATGTATCCTAGATTGCCTCAGATTTTCTCAGAGCATGCTAGAATCTTTTAAGGTTTCCTAGAAGTCTGAAGTTGTTCTGGGAATTGTTTACAGCTGCTCAGATTTTCTCAGCCCTCTACATTTAGAATTGTCTTCAGTTTCTTATAGCGTTTCTACGTACTTCCAGAGATATTCTTGCAATTAGATTTTCCCAGAGAATCTCGGGGACGCTCCCCTCCGGACCTGAAGCGGTTATTGAATTTCCACGGAGCCGCTATCACAAGCGCCCGGTATCGTTTCCCCGAGTTTCCCAGCGCTCTCCGGCACCCCTCAGAGTCCTTCACACGTGTTCGTCTCTCGTCGTGTACCATCGATCCCTCGCTCGCGAAACCGAAGAATCGTGATCCCAGTTGCCGGCGCGGCGTCGGGATCGATATCGGAACGGGTCGGCGACGTACCGGCTTAGGAAATGGGTTAGGGATTATCAGTCGGATCCGCGGTATCTAGTGGATTCGTTGCCCGGTGACCCTGAGCATCCGAGGGAACAGGTTTCGTCCCGTAGTCACGCGATCCCGAATCACCGCGTTTCCTTCGCGCTTCCTAAGCGTTTCCTCGCGTTTACGCGAGGGAATGCGCGCCGAGATTATCGCGCCAATTAGCGGGCGCGCGGGTTCCTTACGTGGGATCGCAACGAGTCGAGCTTCCCGACCCATACCTCGAGAAATTCCACGGGGATTCATAACTACCATCGGCAATTATAACAGCATAGATCCCCGCGCTACCCGTTTTAGATCAAAAGTTAGTCCCGCCGAACGAACGCCGCGCCGGGGCGAACGACCCTTAAACTTCCTTCTCGCTTCTAGCCTAACTCCGTTTCGTACGAGATCTTTGAATCTTGTGGAAAAAATTGACGGACCGGTTTCCTGTATGTTGGCAGACATTTCCTCGAGATAGATAATCTTCTTTATGAAATATCAAAACGATTTAGCAAAACTCGTGGACCTGCGAATATTGTTTGTTCTGCAACGTTAAACAACAGCGTACATAACATGAATTTGACTGGTTTTATTTATACCACGAGATTGCGGACGACGCGCATCTCTATTTAATTTCATTGGGTTTTTGAAATTGCTGTTTCAATTGCAAAGCTAAGCAACTTCCCACGACGAAGCACGGTATATGCACAGTAACCTGTTCAAACGATATTAGAAAGCTTCAAGTCGAGAAGCATTGATATAGGATCGTTTCATTTGTTTCTCTCCCCGGTTAATTTGTCCAGTTGCCCCCAATCACGCGTGATTCACGAACTTTTTCAAATTATAATTGGCCATATATGGGACACGAGCCTCCACACGTGTTCAGGCAGCTCCACGGAGCCAACTTCAGCGATTTGCCGAAGACAGCAGTCGCGAGGGCTCGTTTGATCGCAGCCGAGGATATAAATACCCGGTCGTGGTTTAACTAGAGTACTGTTGACCGCATCGTGTCTGCATACTGTTTCTCTCCTCCTCCGAGAGATAGAGAGAGTGGGAGAGAGAAGAGCTCTCTTTATTTCCATGCCCTTAATCGGCAGATAAGAGACTCGAGAGAGAGGGCCAACTGTTTTCCCTCGATAAAACGAGTCCGCCCGTTTAATTTCAGAACGGGTGGCTTCTATTTCAGGTGCCGACCTCTTCCGGTCTGGAAAACCGAGATCCGAGAGATCATCGTTTTACCTTCATTAAAAAGATCTCGGTGCGAAAAGCGAATCAGTGCTATGAAGAAAGAGCTACGTTTTCATTTGTACACCTACTAATTGCGAATTTCGAGGTTCAAGCAGTCCGAAGCGACAAGTTTTCGATCGTCGACTGGTTTCCACGGCGACTCTATCAGTTCAATGAGAGAAATAAAGAGAGCGAGAGAGAGAGAGAGACGAGTCGGTTCGAGACGAGGTACAATTTTCGCGGCGCATTCCCTCCCGTCTCGAAAGTATTACAATGGACGATGATTGCTGCCCTCCTCATCGTTTCCTGTCACCAGTCGACGCACCGGACTCGTTTCCACGCGAGGCTCTATCTCTCTCTCTCTCTCTCCCGGCCGCTTTAAGGAGGCCTCGTAAAAGAGTGCTGCGCGAGGGCTCCGGCTTGAAAAAAGTTTTCCACGATCCCGTCGGATTGACGGGAGCGCCGACTGCTCCTCGATGGGGAATTAGTATGCGAGAAAGCGGAGCGCGGCCCGCGGTGGCAAGAACAGAGAGAAGAGACCAGCTGACAATGGAACTGGCTGAAGAGAATGGTCACGGTTGGCCGCGCTTCGCTGGCCGAGGGTTGGTTATACCCGCTCGCTTTTATTTACACCTGCCGCCCGGCGCTCGGGTACATAGACCAGCCACGCGACGCTTATGCCATCGCGATCCCACAATTTTTTCGAGTCCGAAAGGGTCCTGATACGCGAAACTCTTCGTCATTAACGGTCTCGGAAATCGTTCGGTGTGCAAATGAATTTGGTTCCCCTTCGGTGTCAGCTTTTAGAAAGGAAGTACATTGCAAGATTATGTTTCGAAGTATTCTCCCTCATTTTGTAGTACTTATTTACACTGAATCGTTCGGATAGCTGGACCGTTCGGATAGTAGGAGGACCTACCTAGGCCCATTTCCTCCGAAATTAGCAACCGTAATGCAGAGGGACGCCATTTACGCGAACAGTTTTCGGGGAGCACAAACCGAGTCCACTAACTCTCCCCTCCACTATCGTTTCTTCGTTCGCATAACTGGATTTGTGCTCACCTATTCGAATACGTAGACAGTAGGGTTTCTGTGTTTCTCAAGCATTAGCGGAAGAAGCGTTGCGATTGTTTCTTCGAATACTACAAGCTCCGATAAACGGTATGCTGCGAGCGCCGAACAGTTAGCTCGTATAATAGGAGCTCAGTAACCAGTTCGGTAAATTGGGTATTCTGACAGTGATGGTTCAGATAAATCCAGCTCCGATGAATGCAATCCCACTGTACAATGAACTCTGAACTAAGCACGCGTTGCTTCATAATATCGACTCATAGCCGCGGCGAAGATTTTCAACACGATCTGTTAAACCTCGAGCGACGACGATTCTTCATTTCTTTCGACGTTGTACGGTGTCACAGTTAACTCGCGAGACCTGTAGTTTTGGTTTTCAGTTAGACAGTGTTGTGCTTATTTCTTCTTTTGTATTTTGAGAAAATATAGAATAAAAGAATTGGTTGACAAACGACCGCTTTTGAATTTTTAATTGGTGCGTTAATTAGACTCTTCCGTCATAAAATTAATCGCGAGGTAATGGGTTAAATCTTTACATCACGATTCTTTTAACACCCCGACAAGTCTCGGCAAGTCTGGATAGGTCTGGACACTTCCAGAATAAGCTGGTCGCTTACGCAAGTCGAGGCCGCGATTTCGGGTAAGAAGAAGCCGGAAGGCGGCGATGAAATCGATTAGGCTTGGAGACCAGTTCACGTGCCCCTTTCTGATCCGCCACCGGGGCTAGGCAAACTTTGAACCGAGTTGCCCGGCTATATTGCAGCCGGTTACAACTGACGGGGTATAAATAGGCGGCGTCAGTCGGCCGAATCCAGGAAAAGTTCCCAGTGACCGGCCCCGACTCGCTGCGGAAGAGCACTGCGAGCCTATTCTCACCTGCTCGACTCGTGTTCCCCATATTTCAACCCTCAAAGCTACACGCATCTAACCCTCGTACACTCTCCGATATGATTTCTCCCAAAACTAAGCCTTTCCATTTTATTACCATTGTTCTCGCCGCGAAGTATACAGGTTAACTGGACACCGACGAGTTACGAGAGCATATTCTGATCTAGAAATGTGAAACAATTGATTCTTAACTGTTTGAAAAATTGATAAGAAAATTAATAAGATGTTTCCAAAGTTCCAAGCCTAGGAAAAGTCCGAAAAATGCTGTGCAATAACTCATAGTCGAGCGATCAGCCCCTTGCCGACACGTGGTCTGGTACCACTTCCGGTCTAAGAAAGCGCTCGTAACAAGTACACGTGGGCTAATACGTTGCCTGACGATTTTATCGCTGGCCATGCCCGCCAGCGATTTACATATATTCTTAAAATATACGTCGATTATCCGATTGCGGATCTCTGCGCACAATAAAACACTCTCGGCCCCTGCAATTCTCGCAATAAACAAAAATCAATTTTTCCCACGAAGTACGACATAAGCCGTATTAAATTCAATTCTACTTTGGGCTTCGCACAAATGCGTAATTGTACTCTGCACTGTTTCTTGTGTCATTTATAAAGACTCTCAATTATTTTAACCTTTAGCACACGCGTGGCGCGACTCTGTCTATAATAAAACAGATTGAAATAAAATATACATATAATAAGTTAGCGATCCCAGAAAAACTTCCGAGAGGAGAGTTAAGTGCAATGTTCGAGTCAACTGCAAACTTCCACGTATGAAACGCGAGGTTCGAGACGTGTTACCAAACACTCGTGGTTTGTTATTTCGTCGGCTTACCCGCGGGATGAACGCGGAACGTCCGGAAGAGGAATGTCGACGCTTGCTCGGCGCCGAATTTTTCAAAGGCTGGCGCGAGTGCATCGCCGCGCTGGATGCACTTCAGGCGGTCGAGTGCACACCGTTCGCCAACTATGAACGAACTTCTTTGTTCGGCCAAGAAAGGAGAGAGTTCCCTTTGCAACAGCTCCGATCGACCATAGTTGCGCGACGATCGATTCGATATTAATGGCTTGCTCTCTCGCTCTTTCTCTCTCTTTCTCCCCAAGGAGAACCGGGTGCACCGCGGTTCTGAACGCGTTTCGTTCCCGATCGGGGACCAACCAAATTTAGAACGGGATTCAAATAGCGTCTAATCGATAGCTTCCGCTTTTAGAGGTGCGTTTCGATGGATATTATATGATCGAACCCTGGATTCCGACACCCTTATAAAAATTCTGGAATACTTATCAAAGTTCCTATTTGAATATCTGATCGTTGGAACGTCAAATGTTTAAACGATTAATGGGGAAACATAAATATCGAGAAGAAAGAAGTTCAGAAACATCGCTCCGGACATAAACGACCACGATTATCATGTTGCAAGGGTGAAAATGATGCTCTTCGAGGACTTCTGCCGGCGAAAATAAGGTAAGCTTGGTCTGCGTTTCACGTCGGAGCAAGCTTTACAGGTAACGGAATGGTTCTTGATCTATTTAGGACGAATCACGATGGATTTATGGGGACTGTGGGAAATCGAGGTGACTAGCTTCGACTATCGATTCGTTGGAAGCATGGTCAGCGTTGGCCGGGGCCCGTTATCATCGAATCGGACTCGAAGCGTGTCGAAGAGGCTCGTGAAAACAAAGAAGCGCGGGGAAACTCGATGGCCAGGACAGTCTAAACCCTCTTCCCAGCGATAGTACGCGAACACGCATGCAATATGCATAAGCCGTGCCAGTTCGCCAGCGGTAGCATGCATACCTGGATAAAATAATCGTTCGCGGGATCGACGGTAAATAGAAACCTTTCCTTCTTTTCTTTTTTTGCCCCCCTCGCGTAATGCCCGTAACGGATCCGACGACAATGTTTCCGGAACGCTATTGATAGCGGAAATGCATGTATACATATACAAGTTATACAAATAAATTTTCGTCCGAACGGCCTTGATGTTTTCGGACGAGCAAATCGTGGAAGACTTTTCAGTTGGCTGTACGCGACCCTTTCCGGTACGAGGAACTCACTGGAAGCGCCTTCCGTTTCCCGGAAGCGGCCGTCGAGATTAACGTTCCCGAGCGAAACGTGAATCGAGTGCCCGTCGCGAATCAATGAAACGCACACTATCGTTTAATGGGACCCCACGCACACATACACACACATGCAAGCGCGCGTCACGCGCGTTTATCGTACAAGTTGTACAACTTCGTTTGATAACGCTTTGTTTGAACTGACATCGGAACACGCGCCAATACTGATTTTGGTCGACATTACACTAACAACATTTTGCACGAATTCGTAACCGTTCGAAATTCTCGTTATTCACTCTTGGTCTTACTCTGTTATTTATTCTTGATAACAATTCTACTACTGGATTCTTTTTATATATTGTATTAAGAATGGTCCTATACCCACACAACTTCCTTCCACCCAAATATTCTTCACACACATCGTATTTCATATTTCATACCAATTTGTATTCGTGTTACATTAATGCTAATTATAATTGTTCTTAATCATTTGTTTTTACGACTCACTACACCATTTGCTCGACGTATTATGAAATCATAATAATAAAACATGGCCAAGTTTCGAGGAAGAGAAATTGAGTAAGGGTTTCGTGGAACGTATCCAGTGACAGGAAGTCGGAAACCGAGGCGCGGTAAATTTGATTCGTAGGAACAAATTAAATCACGCAACAATCGAACTAATCGATCTATCAAAAAGACAGTGTAAATATTCGACCGACATCTACAAAACCGATATACAAAATTTGGCAAGACTCAACAACAAAGCTAGGAGTCACTAATAATCTCAGTATATGCATGTAACCTCCAACACACAATAGAAAGAAAAAAACTAACCGTACGAAAATCTGTATGCAATAATTAAAAACCGCATAAACATCCGGTGGTTCATTTATCAATTTCGACCAAACTCTCGCGTGGGAACGCATTACTCATACCGTAAATCACTGTCCGCAAGTGCGTTGCACTATCGCGTTACGTCCGAGTGACATTTCGTACGCAAGATTACACCACAGTGTTATCCAGTAAACAACGGAATCTTGTAACGGGACGTAGTTTCGTTTTCCGATATTCGACCGGGAACGTTTTTACATTGGAAACAACGCAAGTTCACAGACAACGCAAAGTACGCATGCAATATTCAAGAGACATCGACTCACCTTTGGCCAAACTTCACGCACTCGCCGAACTCATGCTGCCCGGAATTGTTTTCGCGGTCACCGGCACGCCAACTGTCCCGGTCGAGTTCGTTCTTCGTTGAACTAATTGTCAATTGTTTTCGATGCACTAGAAAGATCGTTCGAGCTGTCACATTTTGATCGAGCCCGCGTTTTCCACTCGGCGACACAACACAACACACAACGTGTAGAAGGGCGCGTGGCTACCGCGCAGCGACACTCCCGCGCTCCACGACGCGCGAACTCCGAATGATCGCGAACACGAGATACGCCGGCCCCCATGCCGACTATGTACACAACCCGCGGCAGCCCACGGCGACCAATCGCCGAGCAGCGACTGCCCCGCGGCCCAATCGGATCGTCGCGCCACCACCCCTTCTCTGGTCGTACCACCACCTTGCTTACCGACCGCGGGCAATCGAGGAGTCGATACATCGATCGACGCACAATGGGGTGGTCGGACAAAAATGCGCGGCAAAAAATGTTTTTCTCCTCTATACATAATCATATTAGACTACCGACTTTTATGCAAAATAAAAACTGCCTGGATTAATTGCACGACATAGGATCGACGAAGACATTTACTTCTTTTCTTAATAATCTTAATAAGTTGAAAATAGTGCAATGACATTAAATTCTTTAAATACATTTGCTGTTTTGCATTCAATTATTCTTCTTTTTCATAAATGCATAAAATCCGCAGTCTTGTAATCATACTTTCATCCCTTATTTTCAATACCATTTTAGGTAGTCTTCTAAATATACGAAGTAATTAATAAACTGAAAATTATTTAACAAAACTATTTTAGACGATTTTAGCAAACATCGTTGAATTATATAGATTGCAACATATTGATGTAACCTTGAAAATAAAAAATTGTTAGTGTAACGTCTGTGTAATATTATGTCACATTTTAAAGAAACGCGTTTTACAAGATAGACAAAAATAAATGAAAGGTTATCTGAAATGAAAAATTGGATGATTGGTTATAATTATGGATTAATCACGGGAGCGCGAGGCCCGGAAGAGCCAATTGCACTACGAAGGAAGGCGGGTTGTTCCGCAGCCTTCGCTAGATACATATATGATAAACGAAATGCATATACAAGGTGGCGCGGTGGCATGCACTCCGTGGTAGAATTATGGTGCAAGCTGTAGGCCGCGCGTTCGATGTGCTCGTGCTGACCGCACTCCTGACGCTTCTGTTCGTCGATCAAGTAAGGACGGCGACGAGGAACAACTCAGCTTCTCGAATGATGCAGCCGTCGTGTGTACCGCTGCAGCATGCTATAGCCCCGTAGAATGTTAGCGCATATCTCGTGTACCAGTGTCTCCTTGTTCTATTCTGCTCGGCCTCGGGCCGATCAATACGTCGGTTTTACGCACGGTTCGCCCGTGTCTAGACAATGAACCCCTGTCCGCTGTATTTCTCGTTCATGCGTAAGTCTTTCATCACGACCACTTATTTTCACGATAAGCTCGCTGCAGTCGCGTTTTATTCACGCCCGAGCTGGCTTTCAATTTTCGTCCTCTTCCGTCCTACCCTCGTATCTCGTTACCGTGCGACGAAAACAATCCTTTCCGAAATCGGATGCTCCTCGATAAGACACGGCAGCATCCACGGACGTTTCCGCAACCAGTGTCGGACATTTCCGAATTTTTACCACCGCGTTACGTTTCGTGTTCGACTCGACCCCCTGTGGGAAACAATAAGCAAACTGTGGATCTCTGTGCAAAATATAAATTCAATCTTTAATAAGTTCTTTTAATCTTTCTCCTGTTTTGTATTCCATCCAGTTCTGTCATAAATGCACAAAATCCACAATCTAATAATAGTAGCATGTAATGTATCCGCTTCATTCTCATAGACCTCGTTTGAGATTCGATGAACTTTGTCTGTATCGTATCGCTGATGTTTCCTCTTTGATTTTAAGGTTTCTTCTAGGCTGTGCAATGGGGGGCATGTGTAAGTTGAATCGACATATTGTACCATTGAACTTGTTACGTCGCTATGGAAGTGTATCGACTACATCTTGGTGTTCATACTTTTCAGCTGCTCGCCTCCAAAAGAGTGCTGTTCCTTCGGCTGTTGTTACGGTGTATTCCAGCTGCACTCTGCATCAGACATGTTCAATTTCTTGATTTGGACTTACTGGTACTTATGGTCGGTGTTTTAGGTTTATGGGTATCCGATGTATCTTGACAGCTGTATTAAAGTCGTGCTATTTAACTCTTCAGGGCAGCAGTACTTATAGGATTGGCAATAGCAGCAGCATGCGGTTGCTGGTTATGGAGACGCCACCGTTCGGTCATGGTGGAAGACTGTGCTTCTTCCGACAGAGCTTCCACCGGTCCTTGGTATCCATCCCCGCATTACAGTCACTGCAGTTCCTTTGTTCAAGCCCTGCCTCCCCCGTACAATGAGGTACACTATATGTATATCTATAATCTATAATCGTTGAATCTAATATATTTTTGTATGAATTCGCTTGCTAATGTACTTGGTACGTTCCAGGTCACAGCCAAGCCAGATCTGTATCCCTTAGTTATTGGATACGACGAGGGGAATGGCAAAGGAACTTCGGGATTTGTAATGCGGTACTTCAGGTCGCTCTCTCAGGCCAGCACATTGGATTCCTTGGTGAACGAAATGAACACCATAATTCCACCACCGTATTCTAGTAACAACAGCGCCGACGAACTCTCAGCAGTCGGATGCGAGAGGATGGAGAACATGGACGTGGGGTCTGTTGTTTCATTGGCTAATCATAGGACAACGTCTGACATATCGAGTTTAGCTGCTCAATCTCCGTGTTCACCGCCACGGGCTACTAGTCCAACGATAGAGGTACTAATCCATTCATTGATTAAGATGTCAATACACTAGCAAGTAACCTGGGACATTTCTTGAGAGAGCTGAAATGTCGCAGGTTACACTGTCCAACAAATTTCAACTGTTCCTTTGTGTTTCGATGAGGAGGTCTACCGTGAGATGTTTAAAGTTTGGTGAACAGTGTAATCTACAGGTTGCGGATACAAAAATTGTATATTGTTGTAGACCTCATGCTTTGAATGTCCTCTAACACGCTGGTATGTTTGGTAGTTACGCGAACTTCTAGATAAAATTCAGCAGCTGCCACAGCTACCCAGTGGGCATAGCACCGTTTTGCCTTGTTATCAGAACCGACCGCAAGTTTTGTGCACGACGAACGGGAACGGCTCTACGCAACGGCCTCTAAGTCCAGGCGACGTGACTGGTCCTCACCGAGATCGGAGAGCAAGAGGAAAGATGTACATGCCGCTAGGACTTCCAAGCTCAAGGAACAAAACGAAACGATGGTTGTCGCGGTCGGCGCCGACGACGCCGTCGGGCACGATACCGATGTCGTTTTTGTCCGTGCAAAGCAGGCGACCATCTGAAACGGACAACAATAATCAGCAAGTGGTGCCGCTGCTCTCCGAGCAGGATGAGACGGAGAACAATAATGTGGATCAGCTTAACGGCATCCCGTTGCTGTCCGAGCAAGAGGAGGACCCGCAGCAAACATGACAAATCGTCTAAGCGTATCAAGAAACGATTAATTAATCATTAAGGATCCAACGTCAGATGTCGTTGACCCTCCCCTTTCAAGTAATCAGTATACAATAATATCTCGATATACAGACTATTTCCCTGAACATTGGAAACACAAAGAAATGTTTCAGACGAATGTTGTACGGTATCGAGGAAGACATATCCTGATGATAATTATCTGACTTCGCGACGACATTGGAGAGTCCTGCGAAGGTCACGTTTAAATTTTTAAATGGAACTCTATATTTTTTATTATATATTCTACTGACTTGAAACTCGTGGTTAACAAAAAATGATATTAGCGCGGATAAAATGTAGATGATTTTAAGAAAATTCATGTATCACAATATCCGTCGTTCCGAACCGAACAACTTTCTCTTAGGACGATTCTTTGTATCCGTAGAAATAACGGAAATACATACAAGGAATTCAGGATAAACGAAACACCCTGTATATCGAGGGATTACTGTGTTTTTAAACGTGGCTGGCCAACTCCTCGTCGCAGTTCCAAGCGAATGGGAGCATAACGTTTGGCAATTAATTTCGTCCAACGAAAAGCAAACATCGCCTACCGCTCCTAGAAAAGAAAAGAAAGAAGATTAAGAGAAACGACTCGATGCTGTGATTTCTGTTATTGTTCGCGCGAGCGCGCGTCTTCAGCCACCGCCATTAGTACACGTTCTATTTTCTAGCGAGTCTCTCTTTGCGAACCGAACCGGATAGCGATAATAATCGATAACGGCGTACATACTACTTAAGCTCTGTGGTATAGCTTGCAGTTTAACTTAACATGACAAACACCTTCTCCCACGTTAACTTTTAACGAAGCGTTACCGACGATATAGATCTTACGTAGACGATCTTCGAGCCCGGCTTGTTCTCGATCTCGATCGAACCGTGCATTTGATACATCGAATTTAATTTTCCCGCGTAACTGTTAATCGAAACGTATATCACCACGCCTTATCGACATGGCGCGAAACATTTGAAATCAATGTGGGAGTCGCCAGTTCCTTTAGGTATAACTTCTTGTAATGAAGTGCACATATTATACATTAATATGCTACTTGTTTATGCAAAATTGTGGCGAAAAAAAACTGAGCGTTCTAATCCTTGTTTGAGTCACTTTGTACAAGATGTTTTCTAGTTCTATTCACTGAACGAGCAAAAGAAAAAATTGTTCGATCCGAGGTAGTACGCGTTCAAAGGCGTTTGTAGGTCATAATGTCGATGGCCTTGTAGTCTCGTAATATACGGCCTTGGATAAAACGTTTCGGCCTAGAATATTGGTGCTCTTGGATCGAAGAATTTCTCTCGATCAAAAGCTGCGTATGTACCCGGAAATGTTTTAGTTGCTCTAATCTTTAATTAGTGGATGAAATTTGAGCAATTGCGGCATTGACCGTTGCAGCGCTTCGGGTGTCGATAAGGCGGTAAGTTTAAGGAATGAAAATACCTTAGTTGTCGCATCGATGAGTTTTAATCGTACACAATAATACAGTGTCCATCCAAAAGCAGCCAGCCAGAATGAAGTTGAGGACAATATGTACGTGTAAGAGGGAGAGAAAGAGAGAGCGAGTGAGTTAAATCGCGCGATTGTGTGAATGGAACAGCGGCACACGAAAACGATAAAAAAAGAAAAAAAAGAAACGAAAAAATACGGAAAAATAAGAAGTAATTGTTTCGACGTGTTAAACGTACAATATCAATTCCGTCGAGCAAGATGTAGGAAAGCAAAGATTTCATTGTAAACCGGAGACTTATCGTGAGCACAACGATTACTGCGTCGTTCTAAGTAATTTTAATCGCGAGACAACGCGAAGTATTAATAAACTGTGCGAAGAGAATCGATACAGATCCCCATTCATAATCATAAGGTTTAAACAGAACATTTGTTACAACCGATCACAGACTTTATTCTTAAAGACAGAACGGGATAACTTCGTCACTCCGGAGAACAAAAAAAAATACTGTACCGCGTCATTTCACGTACACACCATGTATTAACGTGTATTTTTTTATAAATCAAAATACGAAATAAAAAGTCCAAGCTTTTACGAGATCGTTGCACCTGTTACTGTGTAAGGCCGTTGTTGCGGCTCGTTCCAACGACCGACGTTATTAATAAAGATGTTGGACATATCTTTAGATCTCACGCACAATTTTCCCTTATTTTTCTTCAAATATTTCACGAAACAAATTTCAAATTTATAGTGCCGGAGAACTGTCGAAACTATCGATGATTACCGATTCGATTATCGATATAATCTAAAACGCGGGAAAGAATCGAGAATCGATATTTTGAAACCTTGAAAGCGTATCTAACCTCGAAACCGATTTAAAATGCGTCCTGTCTGCGTAGTAGATTCGTAACGTGTAATTCCTGATTTCTAACAGAGATAAATGATGTCTGTGAGTATAATATGCAATTTTTTCGCTTGAACACCGTTGTCCGAGAGCGAGTCGAATGATCTAATCGGTACTTTTCTTTTTACAGGCGCCGAAACAGGTAAAGGTTTGTTATGGTGACAACATAACCTTCAAATTTATGTTTCAATCTACTGTTTCTTGTAGCAACAAAATGCCCACGGAGAGCCCAAAGAGAGGAAGAAGAAGGAGAGCATCCTCGATCTGTCTAAATACTTGGAGAAAAATATTAGGGTGAAATTTGCGGGTGGAAGGGAAGCCGCTGGGATACTCAAAGGGTACGATCCCCTTCTCAATTTGGTGTTGGATAATACTACCGAATATCTTAGAGGTAATTTAGCAGATCATTCACTGACTTAATATAATGCTGAGTGACGCACTAAAATAACTTGGCTGCCGCCAGCCATATTTAGTGAGGATTTATGGTTGCTTATCAAGGTATCTCTGTCGTTAGATCCTGACGATCCCTACAAGCTGAACCAAGATACTCGCATGCTAGGTCTGGTCGTGTGCAGAGGCACCTCTGTAGTGCTAATCTGTCCGGTGGATGGAATGGAATCTATTCAAAACCCCTTCATACAGCAGGAAGGTTGATCCTATTTTCCATAAATAATTTTAGCTTAAGTTTAATCTTAAGAAGAACCTTTTTGTAACGGAAATGGGTGTAATTTATTTTACATGTGAACTATGTAAGTAAGCTTATATAGTAAATAGATATGATTTTCTTAAAAGATACGCGTGCAAGTCTTCCACAAATAAATAATTCCATTCTCTCCTATACGCGCGTAATTTGAACAATGGCATTGCGACAGTCAGAAGCACGTGGGTCACTCCAAACCAAACTCGTTCCTCAACCACGGATATTCTTTGGGACACTCGAAGCAGGTATACAGGTAGCGGTGCGACTTGAGCACTCTGCTCGGCAATTTACAACTATTCGGTGAATCGCAGGCGATTTCGAACGGTTGAAGTTGACGAGCGCCGCACTGCCAAGGAGCGAACCTCTCGATTTCGCTTAGGGGTGTCGGGGTGCGCATCCACTCTATCACTTGGTGGCTAGTTACGAAGTACACGTCTTTCAACTTGAGCACATCATCCACGAATTTCTGAGAGTATAAAAGCAGATGCATTAAATCAGTGCCAAAGTTCGTGTCCGATTTCGTATTAAAGTACAACAAACTGCTTGGATCGAGATACCGAGAAAGAAACTGCTTACCGTTAAAGCGTCAAAGTATACACGGTTCCGGAACCAGGACGAGTGGAGATGCAGGCCCAGTGGGGCTCGATTGCTAAGATAGTGCCTCTTGAAGTTCAACATCAATATCTTGTACACGTCTTCGCCGGACAGCTCCGCCGAGCATGTATCCAGTCTTGTGCAATTGTATCCCTAGTGTTCCACAGTAAACAATCATCTGTATTGTATTGCTATTGCGTCGCGACGTTTGGCGGTTCACAGTTTTCCGAAATATTACAAACGAGACTGTTAGGTAATGTTTGTTTATTGCTACTTACACCTGCCAAAAGCTGATTTAATGGGAGCTCCCAGAGACCTGGGTATGCGCGGGTTGGACAGAGCTGCTCGGCACCCACGCAATCATGAGGTGGTCTGTGGTCCAGCGTGTACGGCCAGAACGGTGGATCAGAGAAAGGAGCTACCATCGACGAGTCGTAGAGGAAACCGAACTCTGACATCATCAGAAATTGCCGGTTCCAACCGACGCGTAAGAACGGGGCTCTCAGACCTGTAGACATATGTTTATGAAAATTAATAAATAACTCTAAACGGAGGTAAACATCGCCATTTATACAATCGTGAAAACTGTCCGCCTTTTGAATGTTAAACTCTGGTTTCATTTGACAGCGAACATCGCTCATCTTTACGTATCGCCTGTTAACGGCAACCCGCTTTACACCGGGGCATTCCTGTATTCTAGCATATTTGAGCCACCGATGGCAAACTAATAAAATACACCACACACAATGGTACTATTTGAGAATTTCTGTATACGAGAAAATCGTTGTTCGCCTTCCTACGACATCCATCAATCTACCGACTCTGCTCTCTACAGAATATAAAATATAAAAAATGGGTGTGAGGATTGTATACCTCTGATCTCTTTCAGCCTAACTGCAGCATACTTGTTAATGATATTCGCCACGCCCACCATTTCGTCGAACCAGTCCTCTATAGTCGCATTCTTGGACCACCAATCTTCTGGTCCCCGATGCCTGTACATTTTAAATCAGTTGATTACTAGGTACTGAAACCCAAGGTACTGTAGGGCCCACGAAAAAAATTCTTGAGCCTACGAGAAAAGGTCCCAAGTCAAAATGAAAGTAGCACTATACCTCCGACACCTCTAACACTATACCTTCAACACCGAAAAAAGGATTCTCACGTGACAGAGTGTGCAGCGATCTCGTGCCCAACGTTCCACAAGTACTGCACCTCCCTGTAATCGGTGTACTGATGGCTGATGTAGAAAGTGCCCCGAACAGGACATCCATTGGGATTTTTTCTGTCCGCCGAAAATATCACTGCGAGCAACGCCGGCGATCAGATAACGGATCAACTTTCTCTGAGAGAACGTCGCAAAGGAGACGGTCGAATTTCAAATAATTAAAGAAATTGGTCCGAACGAGAGCCGTCTGGATCTATATCTCGAGAGAAATTCAACCGTCTACTGGTAAAACGTCGCTTACTCGAGTACAACCCGAAATTGTTAGCGTCGACCGCGTCGTCGAAAGTGATGGTTATCATCTGCGGGATCGTCGACGCCGTTAGGTTACCTGGCACCTGTGTACCGTCCTCGGAACACCAGCAATCCGGCAAGCGACAACTCTTTGGATCGCAGGTTGATGCTCCGTTCGGGTCGTTTCGGACGTCTGTGGATGTAGAATGGCAAAAATTACTTGATAAAAGTACCTTACAAAGTCAGAAGAGATATAATCAGACGTCTTACCACACCAGCCTTCGTCGGAGCCATCAGGACAATCGACGCTTCCGTCGCAGAAGTACGCAGCTGGGAAACAAGTGCCATCACCGCAGGCGAAGTGCTTCTCCTCGCAGTCGCCATTCTGAAGAAGGGGTCTGGGTGGCTGGGTCTCTGCAAAGCTTGAGAATTTTCGAATCACCATTCGACGTAAACGAGCAAGATCAGCTGCTGCTTCAGCCCGGATCACAGCTTGGATCAACCTGTACCTGAAGTGACATCGCAGTTGTCCACGTTCGCCTTGAAGTCGCAGATCTGCCTGGCGACGTCGAAGAGCAGCCCCTGCGAGCACCTGAACTCGAACACCTCGTTGTCTGCGGGCACATTCAGGAATATTTTTCAGAAAAATGATCGAACCCTCTGCATTGGGATTTTGCGCACATATTTATCGGTATTTAAGGGTAATCTAGAAATTTCAAGTCGATCGGTGAATTAGAACTCGAGATATCGTGGCCACTGTTTTGAAGAAAGTGGTTTCGGGAAAAACACGTTTAAAGCTTCAATTATCAATATCTCGCAGCAGGAGTTGCATTGAAAATGCAGAAGTTCCGATCGTTGTAGATGCGAAGAAGATCACAGTGCAAGGGGTTAAGAGGAAAGTTCAGAGGAACCGATCGCAACGAAAGTGGAGCGTGATTGCGAGGCAATTACCTAAGCAAAGATAATACTTGGCGCACTCGGCTGGCGACCAAACGTCGCGGGCCGGGGCGTTCGGGTTCCGATAGAATTTTTGGTCGTCGATACAAGGTGTCCCTTCCGTCTTCTCCTTGCCCCGAGCTGCGCCCGCTGAAACACAGAAAACGGTCAAATCGATCTACGCGTTTTCCTGCGAAGTAGTTTAGCAAAATCTTCGCGCGTTCGCAAACAGAGCCGAAAAATCGTTCGACTCGAAAGACAGGCTCTCGCGAACGTCCCAGCGAGAACTTTCACGAGGATCCCCTTCGCACTCGAGAGAAATCTATTCGCCCCGTTTTCTCCGGGTGGCAAAAAAAAAACGGGAGCGACGTTTCCGTCACGCGACGCTATCGTCGAAACGGCGAACTATCTTCTTCACGGTGGATGACTTCCGGTTCTTCAACGCTGCGCGCCCAAAACACTGCACCGACTTCCTTGCACTCGAAAGAGACACCCAGTTTTGCGAGAGTCGATCGACGCGACTTACAATTAATTAATACGGATGTTTGCACTTGCGAATGATCGAAGAAGCGCGCAAAACTCACCGGAAATGGCGAACGCGGCGAGAAGCAGCGAGCGCAGCATCGGTCCCATGTTCGATCGAATGGCCGAGCGAAACAGTCCGCTTCTCGTTCCTCGTACGAGAGCTCGCACTTTCCAACTGACACCTCCCTCTCCAGGACCGAGCCTTATATGATGAGTATTCGCTTTGCCTGACTATCTTCCGTGCCGCTTATTTTCACTGACTGCCGATCGGGGAAATGTGCATCAAGGCGCACCGTCGATTTTCAATTGGACTTAAAAAGCTCGAGAATTTACCATCCGTCCTTATCGCTGCTGCAAGCGTTTGCACCATTACAGGTGAAATGAATTACATCTTTTACTTTCTCTGACACGATTCTCTAATTCCTTACGCGTCTGCAATTAAGCGGGCGTTGACGTTCCCTCAATAACTTCTGTCTGACCGAAATCACAGCACCCAATTAGCAACGATTCAACAAAATCATCATAGCAATCAAAGTATTCAATCTTCTTTAGCTAGAGACATATTTAGTGGTAACCGTTTCAGTGAAAGCTAGACTTTGTAGCCAATAGTGTACAATATCCATAAAAATGAACATTTTTAAAATCCTGGGCAATTCCATGTGCTAGAATTTCCAAATATGTCTTTACTCACTCAGGGTGAGACGTGTTTAAGAAAAATTCTTACAGAGAAACTTAAATGTTCCTAATCGTTGCTAATGGTGCGGTTGTTAAGCTAGCTAAAAAAAAAGAAATAATGTACGACCGTGATAGTAGAGAAACAAGTCTTGAAGAAAACGTAGGAGCGGCCATCCGATTGCCTGCGAAAGGGGTTGGCTCCGGTTTCCGGCAACTCAGATCAGAAAAAGCCCCGAGGAGCCGTTAAAACGGGGCCAGCGGCCGGCGCGGTGCGTTCTGGCGACGAGGATAATTACGATATGTAACACGTAACCGGAAGTGGTGAGATTTTTAACGATGTAACATTCCGCACCCGGTTGTTCGGTAACCTGTCCCGCTTCGTAGAGGAAAGTTTTCCGCGTGATACGCGCGCGACGCAGGCAGCGGGGGCAGGGCGCACACCTGGGTGTCTTGTCTTTCGTTTTCACGTGAAAAACGCTGCTCGCGAGGCGGCGACCGTGAGCCGCTGTCTTCGTCGAGCCAAACCGCCCGCGGCTGATGCAATCGCGTAAAATTGGTATTTTACAATAGAATAGCCGTTTCCACCGGTCCCTGTTTAAACGAGTTCGGTTCGAGAAACTACGGCCGGGAATTTCAGAAGGTCGGGGCCGCTACGAACGCCACGCACGTCGACCGAAGTTAAATCGCTTCCAGATGAGAAGACGTCGCAATTCACAGGTATATTTAACGCATCCTCGCTGTTGCACAGCTTGTCCCCTGCTCTTTCGTGAACCTATTTCGCAGCGGCACGGTCGGCCTTGGATACTCGATTCGCGGAATCAATGTCATGGTCGACGCGAGTCTGGTTTTCTTGATCGTTCGAGACCACTCCGCGCGAAAATAATCGATTCGCGGGGAGAGAGTATTAGTTGACGTTATAGCGGAAGGGGTTGGCACTGGCTCAAAAAGTCACACAGAATCAAAGCAACATATAAATAATATCTATTGTAACTGAAATTTAACTTTTGTGGATCCTGAAAATCCCAACAAAATGCTGCTCACTCGAAACTAGAATGTCCATCAAAGACTGAAATAGTTGCGTTACTTTGTTTGCAATTTTAGAAGCTAGATGGTTTCTTCCTGAATGGAGTAAATCAGCACTTTGTGACACGTTATGACGCAATGTGTACAAATTGTATCAGATTTCTCAGGCCGAAATAAAAAGATGCCGCATGACGTCGGTAGCTAGCGCGTCAATCACTGTCTGTTTTTCTACCTGCTCTAACGTTTTGCTAACACGTACTCGCCTACGTTTAATCGGATTCGTAGCAGCGTTTCCTAATAATACTTTTGATATCGTTAGTGACACGAAGACGTGTCGTTGACTAAATAATTAGGCGAGCGAGTCGCGGCGGATGCTGGTCAAGACGGGGCGACGACAGCACCGGTTAATTAACCGACGTCGAAGAACGACTCGTTCCTGGTCGGATGGATAGCATTCGCGTGCATTCGGCTCGGGGGCGTGGTTCCGTTACTTTTGCGTTTCTTCGGCGATCGAGGTTGAAGCAGGCGTTCGGCCAAGTGAACGCGAGTGGCCCGAAAGGCCATTAGCATCTCTCTTTCCGTGGCACGGAAAATTAACGTTCTCGGGTTCCTGAAAGGATCAAAATTAGAATGAAGTACCATGACGAGGAAAAATATGGGAGCGCTTACCCGCCCCGAAATACACTCGCGAACCAAAGGACACCGAGGACCCGCCGCTGAAAGCTGCGAGGTTGAATTCGAAGAAGGAACGAGCACACTGGGCTTTATAGTGTGAACAAAAACGATTTTCAAAGGCCACCTACTCTCTGAGATAATAAAAAATTTCAAAGCATTACCGGTAAAAAAAATAAATATTGTTAAGGCGGATATTCACACACAAGAGTGAAATTTCGCTCCGGATATAAAGGAATACTTGATATAATACTAATCCGTTGGATAACAATTTACAGTGTGAACATTTCAGATACGTATCATTACCGTAAGCCATTACCGTTAGTAACGCCATCGAACCGAGGCGACTTGAAGATAAGAAAAGATTCTAGATAAGACTACAACCGGGTTGTTACGGTACCTTGACTTTGACTGAAGCTCGAATACCTTTTCGCCCGAACGACAACGAAGGTGAAACGCGACCACACTGGGTAAAAAGATATTCATAGTTGACTGAGTTCGGTCTTCGATCGCCGATTGTTATGAAATCGTAAAGTTATTCGTGTGGAACCAACGCGCGCGAATCTAACTTTCTATCACCCTTGTGTGCGCAACCAGCTATACACGGATACGATTTACTGTATTTTTGCTTCTTCTAAAAACATCGTACGACCATTCTGAATAATTGAGTGAGTACTATAGCGAGTATTGTATGATGATGAGACCGAGTATCATGTGCTATGTAGCTAACTGAGATCGCCGAGTGTGGAAATATTTGTCTTTCTTCAGCATGAGGATCCTTGTCCTTGTCTTGTGTCGATCCTGTCGTAGAATGCGCGAATAGGTGTCGACGGAAGGATGAATGGAAGAAAGGCGGACGAGGAGTCCTCGAAAGAGAGTGACCACCGATGAAAGCGGGCGAAAGCAATTCGCTTTCAGTAGCGGGTTCGGTGACTGTGTCACGGTGACACACCTGAGAGAGGAGCCCCTTCCCTTGAGCCGCGAGCAACGTGTCCTTCCCTTTCGGCGGGGTACTCTAAACTTAGCAGACGCCTCGAGGAGACTCGAGTCGGGTTCAGTGCGGAATCACCATCCTCTCGAGCGACTTTCTCCGTCTCTGCGCGGTCTCCTACTAGCGGGTCCACGGATCTTTTCTCTTCCAGAGGGAAACTGGTGGTCGCGGCAACCACTGAATCGTTGCGGTCCTCTTTGTCCTGTTTTTCCGGTATCAACGGGGAAAAAAACAGAACAATCAAGAGAAAGAAAGGAAAAGATTCGCGAAGATTATTCGATAATATTGGGAGCAAGGTATCCGTTGGAAGATACCTCGGAGGATGGCTTACAGCTGGGACAACCGAGTCGATTTCATTGTAAGGTTTCTCTACGGTTAGTAGAACTCCGAAGCGCACGGTGTGACACGTCCGATATGCTTCCCGCGAGCGTGTGCTTAGGATTAGTATGATCCTCTGTTGCACGGATTATCCTGCTATGCTGACCACGTGAGTACCGCAAAGACACCCATCTTGCTTCCATTAATCCTAGAAAGATCGGGCCTAACACCGTCGAGGACTAAGGAGCTCCTGAACCCTGTAGATGGAAAATATCGAAGAAACATTATTCTAGTCTCAACTTGAGCTAGTAGAATTATAACTAGACTGCGAATGTTCATACAAAATAAAGATTTCAATAATTTTAACGAGTCTCCAAGCGCACAAAATCCGCAGTCTAATTATAACTAAAAGAAGAGACTATGATCAATACTTCGAGATCAAATTCTGCTTGTGCAGAGTATCTTAGCTGTAAGCACCTCTAAAAAGCTATACTTGCAAAGATTTTGCAGATAACATTCTCCTCGGCTTGTTTGATTATCTTGTGGATGATTCCCAGCACAATGCAAGTCCTACTTCAAGAAGAGTGTCCTTCTATCGAAGTCCTTGGTCCGGTTATCCTCCCCTAGAAACTAAAAAGCGTGCTCACAGAGTTGCAGTGCAAACTAAAGACAGATCCCAGAGAAGCGAAGTAGGAGTACAAACCTGAGGAACAGGGATCGGGGATCGGGAAATCGGTCCTCTTGGCTTGAAGATCGTCATGCTTGTTTAGGATTTAGGTTGACCGTTCGAAGCGAACCGCGGCACCGTCAGAACGCCCGCAATCAGCCGCTGCCAAGATTCAGCTTGGCTCTAATTTGTTTCATGGAACACTCGCGGCCTTTTTCATCGGTCCCGATTCTCTGCAACGTTGCAGGGAAATGGACGAGTTTGTTAGTCAGCGAAACGTTCGCTTGGTCTCCAACGTTATTCGATATACACATTCGAGAGCTGTCCGTTTCGGAGAATGATGCGCGTTCCGGCTTGAAAATAACGAGGCGAGGCTAACTTTAGAGCCGCGCAACTGTCCAGGAAAAAATAAAACGTGAAATGTAGCTAAACTGACCGAGATTCGCAGTACATTCATCTTTACCCTATCAATTATTCTTCTAGGCTGCAGAATTATTTCTTAAAGCAAGATGTGCTTAAATGTACCTCTTTTATAAAATCAGCTTTGCAACAGTCTCGAAGCCCTGCATTTTTCACTGTTTTCGAAAAAGCAGCTCATCGTAAGAAATTGAGTTGGAAAATGGAGAGTTGATCAAACTTGGAAGATATCCCGGTAGAATTTAATTGAATGTGGCAGTTGGAACCGCGTTTAGATAGTGAATGGGAGGATATCGTGCCAAAGTTGTTAATTGTGCCAATGATTGAGTCGTTGTCCAAGCCGTGTACTTATCACTGCTTTCGTAAAGACAGCCTGAGGGATTCATTTGGAAGAATGGGGAACCGATAAAATTTAGAAGAAGTTCCGGTAGAAGTGAAACGAAAATTGGAAGTAGCTCTAGGGTTTGAAGTAGAGGAAATCGTGCCAGAGTCGTTGATTGTGTCACTGATTGAGTCTGCAGACGGGACAGCGTCGGAATCGATGACTCTCGGAGGTTTGAAAATACCATTCGGACCGGATTGACGCTTAGGGGTCGTGTACTTGGTGACGAGCGGCAATTTCTGCCAGAAAACAAAACATTTGGAGTCGGTCCAGACCTGTCCGAACGACGAGTAATCTCCTCGGAGCATAAACTGGCGCGAATCGATCGATTAAGTGGCCCCGTCCCGTTTCGAGGGTACATACCGAGGAACAATGTCGATTTCCCGTCGGGATAAACGCCGCTTCCTGACATGTTTCAGACACGGACAACAATGGCATGGTGGAGAAGCATGACTTCGAGTGCATGGCGCTCAAGATGACCCTGATCGAGGGGAAGGGCGAGTTCAGCTACAATCGGTACCAGGAGAACCTGCACATCATGCTATCCTTGTGGGACGAGATCGCGGAACTGGCGGACTTCAACAAGGTAAGGATCGTTTCATCATGGATCATGGCTTTTTGGAAGCTGGGCACGCCTGGAACAAGCATTTGATCGTACAAATTATACGCCCTTCTCTGGATCTACAGTAGCGGACAGAAGTTTAAGACCGCTCTAAAAAAGACGATAACTATTTTAATATTGTACTATAAGATTTGAACTTTCTTGAGAAGCTAGAGCAATTAGTTGACTACAGGATGTGAAAAGGAATTCTTTCAAAAATTGCAATTCAACTTTTAGTATTTTTTCAACAATTCCGATCAAATGCAATTTTTGAAAGAATTTATTTACATATCCTGCAGTAAACTAATTGTTGTAAAATAGTTATCGTCTTTTTCAGAGCGGTCTTGAAATTTTGTCCGCTACTGTATATGGATATTTGACGCGAAAAATTCTTGAAATGTAGCCTTTAGAGGTATGGTTCGTAACTATTCATTTGCTGATTTTAACGATTCAGTACTGTTAGTGTTATTGCCAGTACTATTGCCAGAGGTGTACACGTGTCGAGAATATCGCGGTTCATTGAAATCTCGAATTCAGGACGGTATAGTGACTATCGAGGAGTTCAAGGAGGCGGTACAGAGAAGTTGCGTGGGACGACAGTACAGAGACTTCCCGCAGGCGATGAAGATGTTCATCGACAGCCACTTCAAGCTGGTGGATCTGAACGGTACGTGCAACGATCATCCTGTAACTTCTATTTAATAGCACAATGCTGGAACGCCATCAGTTCGACACTCCCTTTTCTATTATTTGCTTTGTCGCTGTTGGTCCGATGTCGTTCAAGTGTTACGCTGTTGAAGGTAGGGACACGCTACTATCACGTCAGGCGAAGACAACGGAAAAGAAATAATTTCACGTGACATGAAGAGTGTAAGCCATACACAGAGTGTCCAGTGGATGATTCCATTTAACAAAAGTCATTGACCTTCATCCTCTATATACCTTCATCTAAATAAAAACCATTGACATTAAATTGTTCCCCTCAAAATATCTTCCAACTTTTATTCGAGACCTTTTCCAGAATTGGAAACAATTTCGGAGATATAAATGGAACAATATATTATTACTTCCTCCGCATGTAACGTGATAACACATGATGATTTCACGTGGCGTGATAGTAGTGTGTTTCTACCTTGAATGGGCGACGATTTGAATGCATTGCGTGCACTTAGACGACGGAGTGATCGCCGCCGACGAGTTCCGTTACAACTGCGTGACGAGGATCCCCGTGGACAACATAAACATCCTGGACGAAGCGTACCAGAACCTGCTCACCGTAAGACCACGTGTTCCAAGCTTTTGCAACGGGTTTAGAGCGGCGCGATTAGACCACCCCAGTTCGCTACGCAACCTTTTCATGCTAGTTGTCTATAGATAGAACTACTTCTGACCTTACCAATGAAAAGCCTCGAAACACTTTCTTTTCGGTCTCTGGATACGGCACAGCTTTCCATGGGTAGCCCTTTGTAGATCGAACTTACGCAAAGGGTTCAGAAAAGCAAATCATCAAATACCGTACATAAAAGCTTGATTGTGATAACAACAAACTATAACTGTCTCAGCCAGGAGAATAGATCGTGTATGTACGCTAATGATGCAAATTTACCAGCGTGCACATGTTCTTGCATTTTAGAATTTAGTAAATCCCACAAATGCATGAAGATCAGCAGCATGTGCGTCGTTATATTCTGAACCCTTGCAATATTAAGCTACGCCCACAACAAAGCTGTACAGACTCTACTTTCTCTAAAAGTACAGTTCAAAAGATTCGCCCCTGAAACAGTGATTCGCGGGGTCGTTTCAAGATGAAATGCCGCGCGTGTACGGTAGCCCAGTTTCGCATAGCAAACGGAAATCGCAGCCAGTTGCCCGCGTAGTTGACGGAACCGTTCACGGGCGCGGCGCGGCCAAACACAGCCGAGTAACGAAAACGCGACAGTGACCGGACTAATTCTGCGCGTTCGACGCTTTGGAAACAATGGTTTGACTGTTTGCCAACTGGTGTGGCTCGCGTGGTGCCGAAACACCGGTCCGTCTAGCGACTAAAAATGTTTATGGATCGAGGTGCGATTTAACAAGAACGCGCTCGCGCGTTTAATATAAACCGAACGAGTATACATGTATTTACGCGCGTGCAGATGAAACAAAATGTGCGCGCGCGTTGATTTGCGTCAAACGGCGGTACGAATTCCATCGATCACTAGAAGTCGAACGAACGGACGCACAGTGGGCCGAAATAGCAATGAGTTGGACAAAATTGCTCGTTACGCGTCGCTGGTCGCTAGACTGCGGAACTTTATACAAAATAAAAATTGTTTGCATGCGTTGCATAAATCGTCAGCCAAATAGAAATATTTTAGTCTTATAACATACACTAGAAAGTGGACAGTACTTGCTAGGGATGAAAAAGGTAACCCTTATTTTGGCTGGTAGATCGCGTAGACAAGTTCGCAGAAAAATGCAGGATCAGTAATTAGGAATTGGATGAATTCCGTTGGTTTTATGGAAACGGCCCACTGTGCGACGTCTCGGAGGAAGCATCTCAACATGTTCTGTTCGCAGGACGACGACAGGAGACGTGGAGGGCTGACCTTGTCCCGCTACCAGGAATTGTACGCGCAATTCCTCGGTGATCCTGACGAAAATATTGCGGCAGTTCACCTGTTCGGCCCCCTACACGCCATGGGTTGACGGGGACCGGTTCACGCGGTCGGCGACGAACCTCTTGTGCACGTACAAAAGACAACTCTATCCTATTTAATATAATTGTTATTTAATTTCTGTAAGACGACACAATAAATCGCATATTTTATCGTAATCCAACTAGATGGCCACGTCCCCGGTCGGGAAACTGTTCCAGTGAAACAGAATCTCGTTTGGCACCGGGTAACGCGTTTCAGGAACACGTGTTTAGAACGCGGTCGTTTCGCAACCGCCAGACGGATCTTAAATAACGACACAAGGAAAGAGAGAGAAAGAGAAAGAATGATAGAATGAGAGAATGAGACTACGAGACAAGTTGTGTCGTACAAACAGAAAAAAAACGTTTATTCGTAAATTTCACGTGTTTAACACGGTTTCGCGTTGCTCGGACACCTCTTTGGTAGTATCGCCGTGCTCTGCTCCCTTGTCTCGAGAATTTAATACTGAGAATTTCTACTCTGATATGCAGTCTACTAGGAAACACAGTTTTGCACATTTCCATTGTCGTGACGCGGATCAATCCAAATGAACGCATCCCGTGTGTGTGTGTATTGTGTATGTATGTATGTATATGTGTTTTGTCCGTGTACCACATTTATACAACGGCTTGTTTCTCGTTTTTGCTGTGATCCACTCGCGCATGCGGAAACATACTTTTCTTTTAGTCTAGAATTACTTGTCTCCTGTCACTGGATTTTCTACCCGCGGTCAGTATAAAAATCGTTCTTTGTATACAAATGAATTTCGCGAGGGAAACGGGACGCACGAGTTCCAAACTCACCGCCGCCGCAGATAACACGTCTAATGAGACGACAGGACAACGAAGAATACTGATTGAGATAAATCGATCATCGCAGACACCGAGCAGAAAGCGTCTACGCTTCCTTTACGAGACAATTCCACACCGACAAAGCACGCAACGAAACTCTAGAAACAGCTACACGCTTCTAACGTTAATCACTTTCAGTAATTCGGCTAACTACCTTCACACACACCCCCCTCCCCGCACGCCGTCTCGGCTTGTTAAACACACAGAGTCTCTCTCTTAACAAACGTACACAGACACCAAGCAGCAACTCGCGTTTCTCTTCTATTTTTTTTCTACAATGTTCTCTCTACACCTTTTTCTCTGAACACACTCGCGAATCGAGGTTCAGTCGAACCCCCCGGATAATTGGAACACGTTACCTACCGGTACGATACTTTCTCAACATCTGTGATTTGCGCAGCTTAGGATTTTAGCCCTTGCCCAGCCGAGTCCAGGTCTCTCGAGACCCGCGCGCCTTGGTCATACCAAAGATACATGTGGCTTCAGTATTTTTAACAAAGTCCTTTCGTCTTTTTTTTACTACAAATCATCGTTAGACAATACTTTCTACCGAAAAGACAAATGTAACGTTTAAACTATTGGTCTGCTGCATCGTTGTGTTCGACCGGCTGTTCGAAGGTTTGCCCTCTACACCCCTGTACAACTTTAACGTCACGCATTCGTTGTTGTAGACATTTTTAACATACTTGAAACAAACGGGTCCTAGAGGGTTGGAAAAGATTTCGTAAATTCTTGCCACATCGTGATCGTTAGGAAGCCTGCGATCAAGTTTCCCCGGTAGGTAATGTGTCGAGAAAGAGGTCGCTCCATAGAAAACGTTTTTAGAAGTCCAGTATCTCGAGGGATAAATTTCCTTGAATCGTGTCTTATCACGGAGAAAATAAAGCACGTGGCGGATGTGTTCTTTGTGTTCTTTGCGAGGTCGATTCCGAGCGAGGAAGATCTCGAACCGTTTCCATTTGTTGCTTAATCTCGACTAAGGACGGTTAACGCTCGATTGAAACGGCAGGCCGGAGATTCTCATCGCGCGGAACACGTTGCAAAATGTCAAACGCTGACAATGATACGTCGATGATTCACTTCCTATTGAATTGTTAGTCACTGGACAACGAATCAAAGTTGTTCCGCGTTATCAACGTATCCGGAGAGATAATAAGTTTATGTATCCGGAGAGACTGTGTCCTACCTACGCAACGATAAAAAAAAATGCACGCGCGCGCGCTGACGAAGCACGACAGAAATGCAAATACATTTTTGTTTGTTTGTTTGTTTTGCGGGTCATTAAAGCGATACACCACTTCATGCGCTCTTCGCAAAAAATAACAGAATTAAAAGAGAAAATACCGGAAAAAGCGAATTGACATTCGTTAAAAACTAAGTTGCATACCCTAGCCGTGATCAATCCGATCGATCGCGCCCAAATTAAAGATTACGTGAATACAAATTCGTAAAGCTTCCGAGAGCGATAAAATAACGCGGTAATTAAGAGTTCTTTTTGTTTTAAACTGTTCTTCCACAAACAATAAATACCCTAAACATTTATGTGTATGTATGTATATATAGAGATGTGTATATCGCAATCTTACAGTAATCGTAATAATATTAATAATATACAAAAGTCCTTCTTCCTAGTTACAAAAAAATACCAGACACGAACTTCGTAGTTCAGCGTGTCAATTTCAACAATCGCTTACTCTTTGTTTTCGGTTTCTTTCGTTTTTCTTTAGTTTTTCTTTCGTTCGAATGAGTGAATCGTACAACCTGTTTGTTTCAGAATCACGTGGAAAGAGAAAAAGAAAAAGAAATTTTTACACGTCGTCGGCGTCTCGAATTACGATGCATCGTGTGTGTGTATATGTGTGTACGTGTGTGCTCGACGAGGATTGATATATTCGTCAGTCTCTCTCTAAATTAGAAAAGTTCCTATCGTTCTGACGATTAACGTTAGAATGTCACACGATAATCCGCCGCGTCTATGTAGTTCACACTGGCGTAGGAAGTGGTTGGGAACTGATTGTTGTCGTCTTGGAGTAGAGGAGAGTGAGGCCCGCGTTCTTCACTTCTAAATTCGTTTCTAGCCCTGCTGGCACAGTAACGGGCCCTGTTGCGCCCTCGGCGCGACATCACGCCTGCAATCATCAATAATTACAATCTCAACACTTGCCGATTATGCTAGCTTCAACACTCACAATCGCTACTATAATTAGACTGCGGATCTCCATGCGTTGAATACCAATATTTTAAAATTCTTAGACTGTTATTTTAACGCTAGGTTTAGGGGAGCTGTCAAAATGACGAGTCCTAGTATTTATAATTTGCGATTATCGAGATTGTAAAGATGCATCATTTATATACAATTATTCGACAAATTTATTTCTTAACTATACTGCGTTTAATTTATCTAGGAATTCTCCCCAAATCCAATGTTAGCTTAGAATGCGCTCGAAAATCCGCAGTCTACTTAGAAGAGAATATTCCGAAGAGACATCTGTAGATCTTAAAAACTTTCCTGCCCTCAAGATAAGGGCGTTTTCAAATATGAGTTTAATATTTTTGCAAGTACCACTTCCTTCTAAAGTTTTACTAAAATCTAGAGATGTCACCTGAAGATGTTCCCTTGTTAGAGTTGACTAGATACAAGATGCAGTTTGCAGCTAACGGTGCAGTCAAAGAGGTGAAGCAGAATTTGTAAGTAAAATAGGTCCATTTCTTCTTAGTTTCGCAAAAGAATATAAACTTTGGACATACTCTACTTGTCAATCAACGAATGAACAATGTTAACGGTGCAATAAAAGTGCTTGAAAGTAAATAGAAAGTTGTGTTCAGAAAGAAAGAAGGTACATATATGAGTTCTGTTCACCAGTGGCTATTCACCTTTCCATATCCCTTCAATAACTGTGCACACCGCACCGATATAATATAATGCTGAATCTCATAGCTTACATTCACGCGATTAAGTTACTGGAAGTATAGAATTCGCTGGATTACGTTTACGAGGGCCAACTAACCACAAGAGCACACATTTACAACACACAATAAAAACATAAACATTATACAACTAAGTCACAGCATGTCCAAACAATTAAACAGGATTAGGAAGAAAAACAAGGTTGTGATTGGAACGAAGCAGAGACAAAAGCTTGTGTTTGCAGAATCGGAGTTCCCATCCCACACACATCGACAAATACACACGGATCCTCTTCTAGTGCGCAAGTTTCTCGTTGTCATAATGGTATGGAATAGAAGCTAGTGTTGCGAGAGAAAGCTGGAACTAGTGTTCGTAAATGCAGATACCTTTCTCCTAGATGCTAAGCAAGCACGATGAAACGTGGCAATGATTCCATCGGAAGTGCTCAAAGTATTTACAAATAAGTACACGTTCTCTTCCATTCGTGTTGCCATTTTTCAGTTGTCGAATGGCCGACACCGATCCGGAAAGCGATTTATCGTGGTCAAGCAATGTCGTGTGGCGGAACATCGAAATGAGGTAAAGTACGGTTGTCACGAGACACAATTGAGAGAGAAAAAAAAGGTAAAAAAAAAGGAAATTGGCAAAGAGAGCGTAGAAAAATTTTGGGTATCCTGCGTACCTATCTTTCGTACTCGAGCACTCTGAAGGTAGGTGTGCTTGTAGTGGGTGTGGGAGGAGAATTGGGTTTGCTTACACGATGATTCAAGGATGTCTCCTGCACGTTGTCCAGATTTCCTTGCATCGCTCTCTTGTGATTTGCTAGCTTCTCTCTGTTCATTGGTGTGCCTGGAACCACCGGGAGCGATAATAGTGTGATCTTACTCGATCTTTTCCTTTTTTCTTTTGGTTTTGTTTTCTGAGAGTGAACTACGTTTGTTAAGGCTGGTCAGTGTTTTACGGGGCTTTTTTGCGGCGCAACTGGCACAAAAGCATGTACAAACACACCGGATGTTTCACGAACAAACCTTTTCACGTGTTCGTTGCCCGTTACAATGTACAGGGATATGAAAGTCAAATTCATTTATTATTACGACACTGGTGTCTCCAACGCTAGAAACACCGAACGATCGAAGGATCCTCTTTTTCTGAATTGCTGCTATATTTTTTTCTTGCCTGTGTATTAAGCGCACACTGTTTGACGGTCTAAAACTTGTGTCATCCTGTGTATTTTTTTTTATGGTATAAAAAATTAATACATAAGTATTATTTTTAAAAAGTCGTAGAAAATAAAGATCCGTCAAAGAAGCTACGAACATTATCTCACTGATTAAATGCTCGCACAAAATAATGCGAGCCTGTGTTCTGAAAGTCCACAATCCACTTATAAAATTTACAACAATAAATGTCTGAAATGAGTCACTTCGATCCGCCCGATAGTTCTGGCGTCAATAAATGAATCAAAGTAATTGGTCAGTGATACGTGATTGGCATGAAGGTCTACTGTTTGCAAAAGGTTTCTTTGGCAAGCATGATTGCGAGTGCTTTATCTTACCGATATAGCTGAGTAACACTGGCAAGAATATTAAACCGTGCGCAGCACCGAACAGTACGATGCCCAGGTACATTCTGAAGTAAAAGACCTGAAAGAAAATACAATGTAACTAAGTAGCACAATAGAATCATTTTGAAAAAACATTCGACGACACTTCACGTTGCATACCTGAAAGATCTGACTTTTGGCGAATCCAAGTACCACGATTCCGCCGAACTTGGTGAGCGTGATGCCGCTGAAAATCGAGCTTCCCATGTTGGTCAACGCATCGGCTACTCGTTCGATTCTCGTGGTCTTCACCGACACCGAGAACGAATGTACCAGGTGACTGCAAAATTCAACGGCGATACCTACGGCCTAAAAAAATAATCGTTCATTACTTTATAGAATAGCCAGTAAAAATAAAGGAATATTTCTCCGGTGGTCAAGCAAACACAGTACAGGTCGACTATAATAGTTCTTATAATATATTTAACTGCCCATAAACTTACCATAACGAGGTTGACCAAAGATACAGCGTTCAATGTGATGTGCCACCAGTACATTAAACCGCCGATATTAACAACGATCATCGTGATGGTTATTATAACCACCACGGAGGAAAATATGTCTAGCCCCATCAAGAAGAAAGTCACCACGAAAATGGCAAGCAAGGATATGCCTATGCTGTACAACGTGTCTGGCCACATGGTCAAGTATTGTTCGTAGAAGACGTAGAACACGCTGTACGGGAACACTTCGACACCACCGTTTTCATGGTTTCTAACCAGGTCGCTGTTGATCATGTTCGTAATGTTCGCGGACACAGCTCTAGCGGCCCTCATTGATTCGTAATAATCAGCGGACGATTTCAAAATTGTATGGTATGCCATGAAGTAGGACGCCCCGACCTGCGAGAGGCCCGTTTTCGGATCGGTTGCATAATTCACACCGTGGCCATAAGCGGCGTGTCCTGCTTTGGCACACATCTCGTCAGGGTTGTCTTGCAAGAAGTAAGACACGTACTTTTCGAAATCGGTTGCCGATGGTCGGCCGTTCACCTTATTGATGTTGCACGAGGCACACCGGTTCGAGAACTCTGAAACCCGTTACAAGGTGAAATAAATATATACGGCCCAGGCGCAGGAACCTCGAAACATTTAGCAAACAATTTGCAACAAAAATATTTGCATACCCGAGTGTGGACAGAACGAGTTGTTCGCGACGAAATATTTACAACAAGAAGAGAGTTGGGTCCAGTCGATGTAATCGTCTAACCACGACGACGCAGGTTTCGCTATATACGTTCTAAAAATATCAAATTGCACGATTACTTCAGGCACTCTTGTAGAAACGAATTTAAGGGGTAACTTATTTTCAACAGTGTTTACCTGTTCGACTGCTTCGACGCTATAAATATTTGCGTGGACACTGAATCGCTGTTGCAGTACTGACCGCCGCACACGAGATTCTGGTGTCTCGGGTCGGAATAGTTTAGGCCGTCCTTCACGACGAAGTACATCGGTGGTCCAATCGATAAATAGCTATTCAGAAACTGGAAAGAAAAGAAAACGGTCAGTTCTCCTTTTTACCAGTATCAGCGATATCGATACATACTTTGAAATATTGTAGAACGAAACTGTCTTCAGGCATAGACAGTTCTTGGTCCAGACCGATCTCGATGTGTGGGACTACAGCTATGCTCGAACAGAGCCAGCCGAAAAAGACCAGCATGACCACCGCGCGCACCCATTTCTTCAACAACAACGGGACGTAGGCTACTTTGAAGATTTTGTACAATATTCCATTTATCGCTTCCTCGCCGTTGTCTTTCTTTGAACCGTGAATGAAGCAACACACGTCCAGCCTGTTGTTCTACAATTCGACGGAAGTAAGATAAGAGAACTATCATCGTGACACGCGCACACGTGTCAGCAATTAGTAATCGCAATACATACTGCTTGACGAATAGTGTCCAACGCTAATAAACTGACGAAGCACGTTATTTGCAGCACAAAGTCTACCAATAACGCCATGCCGGCGTAAAGAGCGAAAGCCCTGACCGCGGGCATGTCAGACAACCCGCCTGCAATAATTTTCATTTGTCAATAGCTATTCCACCTTTGATCCGTAGTACGTAGGATGGTACAGTCGGTCACATAATTGATGACACACACATACAGGGTGCTCCAGAGAGACTAAGGAGAAGAAAGGGGTGCGATTCTAAGCACAACGCGTTTCGACGCGAATTGACGAAGGAAAAATGTTTCTTCTTCTTATACTCTCTCTGGGACGCCCTGTGTGTACCATCAATTAATGCGACTGACAACTGTATAATAGTTTGACGCGCACCAAGGAAGAAGCAACAGCTCTCGGACACGCTGGTCAGCAGCATGCTCGGCCCTACTTGGCCAAGGGTACGACCAATGTGCTCTGGTATCGACTCGTTTGGTCGGCGACCTTCCCTCTGATGGGTCTGGACTAGAATGAAAATGTTGTCAACGCCCACGGCAAGGACGAGGAACGGTATGACTTCAATAATAATGAGCGTAGCGGGAATGCCGACGAAGCCAAATAAACCCACGGAACAGACGACAGAAGCCAACACGATCAACACGCCGCCGAGGCCGAGAGTAATTTTAGAGTCGATCTAAAATTAAGGTTCGAATGTAAACATTGGAAGGTGCATGCGAGCTCCGCTCTGCGCTTTGGAGAAAAGCGCGGTTGTGTTTCCGCTTGTCGCGACGCTTACCAGAAGCCGACTGCAACTCTTCATCTGCCCCAGCGAAATCGCAATGTACGCAAACATAATCACGTACGACACAAGGATGGTTAGAACGTCGGACTGTGACTCGCGGTTCAACTCGTCCTCGATCGACCTTTCGGAGGTGAACGCGATCTCCATGTAATCCGGCTTCTCCGTTGCTGTCCAATTTTTCATGAACTCGATGTAACTGGAATCGTCAACGACGTTCAAAATGCTTCACTATTTTTCTTCACTTCGTCGATACGTAAACTGAACCACTCACCTCTTTTCCCACTCCATGGCAGGACCAAGTTTCGACTTGTCATGATAATTATTCACCAGGAGCGTCAAAATTATGGCTGTCGCCTTCTCGTACGCTGGATTGTGAAGATCTTGACCTGGCTTCAAGAAACCTCCAACCGCGACCGCTGGCTCTACAGGACCACCATACGGTGCCAGACACTCTGGATTGAACGCGTTTCTATGAGTAAAACAGAAGGTAATGAATGCTAACTCTCCATAAAATTACAATACTAGTACAATGAGCGAGAACCTACTGTACTTCAGTCGTTAGCAGCCTACTTACTGAGTACAAACTCTGAAATGGTCCAGGTAATTGACTGTATAATTGTTCTCGTTGGAAGTCGCGTTGAAGACCGACATACTGTCTTGATAGAATCCCCATATGCTTTGAATGACGCATTGCGAGACTGTTGGAGGTCCTGTGAACGGACCAGTCAATGGGGCGAAACAAATGTCTGCGAGGGTATAATTGTTCGGAGTGATAATCAGCTTGATCTTCTCTTGGAGCTGATAAATTGTCCTCAAGAAGGTGTCGTTGAACACTGGGCCAAACGTTATTGGACCGTTTGACGTCTCGTGAACAATCTGGACAAATTTATGCATACGTATTTTAACGGGAGTACTGATGATTTCATTATCAACTGATCGACATAATTAGAAAGAAGGAGTAGCTTTCCATGTAACTCTCGTGATGCACTTACATTTGGCAAGCCCTTCGACGTTATTATGATCTGTTCGTTTCTATAGAATGGCTCAAAGTGTTGGTCAAAGTATTCTCTTTCGACTCGCGAGCGAGATTGTGGCGCAGCCCACAATTCCACGGGATCGGTGGTTACGTGAATGTATTTTATACCATGTCCCATGGCAACGATAAATAGGAAACCAACAAACAGCACGAACCACGGTCGGGAAGCACACGCTGCAAAAAAAGTATCAAAGAATGTCTATAGTAAGAGGAAACCATGGGAAGGTATCTGTTAACAAGAAATGCTGACGATCCCCCGTACCTGTGCCCCACCAACAAAAGAATTCTGCCAGCAGTTTATCGGTGCCTGCGCCCAATTTTTCGATAAAGGTGGATTGTTGTTCGTCGTCGAACCCGCTCGGCAAGTCATCTGCAGATATCACACCTATAAAAGTGTCTGTGTTACGAATGGAGAAGTATATGAACATGACCAGAACGTGCTGCGGCAAATATGAGACAAACAATGTAGAAAAAGTGTGCGCTGTAAACACATACATCAAGCGTCGTACACAAAAGAGTAAATTCGAAGAACCGTCCTAGTAATACGAGAATAGAGACAGAGAGAAAGAAAGAGAGCTGCAGTAAAAAAAAAACGACATTAAAGCAACACAACAATTTTTTGGAATGAAACGATCGTTCTCTCTACAAACAGACAACAACTAGAAACGTAACTCTGGTGTAGGTAACATCTATGGTCCATAAATTTTTCATTAAGCTTCACAAGTGTGGATCATAGTACTGTGCTATGCGTGCTTACGTAAGAGAATACAAGACATTAACAGTGCAAAATGGAACATTAATGAAATCATGATCACAGAAATGTTACAGACTACAAAAACAAAATGGTTTTTGCACGTTCTTAGAAGAAACATATTAATCATGACAACGGTATTTTGATCGAGTCAATTGCAGCATGTATAATCTACTACCAAAATGACACACGAGTTGTACACTCTTTTATTTTTTTCATCGTTAAGATGTAATGCTTGCATCGTGATTTATTGCACACGGTTCAAGATGCATCGAGAGTCCTGAAAACGTATAAAGGTTTTGTGGTGAGAGTGTGAGGTACACTGTTCATGCTGCATAGAGAAGAAAACGATACGTGATCCGGAGAAGCAAAGCTGACACGCGACTGATCAAGCATGAGGGAATGCGGACTACGCAAAGTAATAGTTTAGGAGCAAGCAGAAGTCCATATATTGAAGATACACTTGGTAGGAACCTACTGGAACGCTTAGATTGTAGTGGGCTGTCTTCCTGGTCTGCGGCGAGAGCAATACGAGCACCATCTCCTGGGTGGTGTAACCCTGCGGCTAGGCGTCTACCCACCTGCCTTCCTACCTCCTCCCCTCGTGCGACTATACATATATATGCACACCATAGATACAACTGATGGTATAAGATCAAAGTCTTTTTCGAGGGATTTTAGACGCGGTTATTCAAACAGAAACTGTACACTGTTAATATTCTCCCTGATACTCTAGGATCGTTAAGGATGGAACTGAGACGGCATCAATATTCATCCGTGTTAACCCCTTGCACTCGAAGCTGTCTAAAATATTTCCATTCTATATCATTTTCTTCCAATTTACATAATACCACATTTAATTCTTTCGGACAAAACCTCTTGCAAGAGGTTAAAAGGATGAACACAGCCCTTCAAGTTAGGGATGAAAAGAAAGAAAACTTTTTCTTTATTACGTTCATCGCCGTGGTGGCCACCAGTGACCGGCGCTATTCACTTGCTTAAAAATGATTGTCATACTCAGATAAAAATGCAATCAGGTAAAAAAGAATTTTGTTGTTCCACAGGGTTCCATCCCTAATGACCACTACGACTCAGTCGTTCGTAACTCGTAGTAATTACGGATAATTGGATCGGTTAATCTTTCAAAAACACGTTCGTCGAACCTCGACGGTGCAGGGTTCGTGAAATTAATTCTTCAACCACAACCAAACGATAGAATAAAAAGGGTGACACAACAGTAAAAAAATATAAACCATCCTGTAACCAAGGCGGTAAAAATCAATGGCACGGTTCAGTAATTTGTATTATTAAAACTGTGTCTGATCGAAAATTAGTCACCGATGGCGAAATAAAAGAAAAAAAAAATATGCAAGTCATTGGTCGCATCAAATATGGAGTAAAGTTCGAAGGAAAAAAGTGTTGCACACGTGTACGGTATAGTGAAATTTAGCAGTTTCCTTGTACCAAAAAAAAAAAAAAAAAAAAGATATGGAAGATTTTCTGAGTAGATGTCAAAGAAGCGCTTATGGATTCAAGTCTCTTACCAATCTGTTTCCTATTACTGAAGCACACTATCGAAAGGATGAAGAGGACCGAACCACAGATATAGACAATTATCATTGTCACCGCGTAACCGTCGTAACCGAAAATGGTGAAAGGATTTGGCAGAGGAGGCATCGGCGGCGCTACCGGGCAGCTCTCCTCGCAGTCCACGCAGCTGCAGGCTGGTGTGTTTTTCTAAAATCAGACTTTGTTATTCACCCTGAAATTATACTATTTCGCCTACTGAACATTGCCAGGGGTTGTAGTTATCAAAACGCGAAATTAGTGTCTGTCAGTGTAATTATGATCAATTCGCACCGGCAATTAACGAGCACGTGCCAAAAGAAAAAGGTGTTCGACTGACCAACTTAGATATAGTTGTGACTAATTAACATTCACATCCCTGTTAAACACTTACGTTCAACGCCTTGTTGCAAGGTGTGATTCGAGGATCTACAGGTGTAAACGATTCAACCGGAGTGTCGGTGTTTATGTACGTTATTTGGAAAGGTACGTAATTATTGTTCTCCGCGTCGCCCATGTAATGGAACCATTTCAATGGTGTGCATCTACTGGCACCCCATTCTCCGCACATTATATCCAACGCTAATTGTCCGGTACTAGGTACCGATACTTTGCTGCAAGATTTAAATGTGCCTTCCAGATATTTATTTGTTATGTAAATGTCTATCCTATTAATATAGTCAACACCTAGAAGGAAAAGTAACGTACTGGTTAGTTCCTACACACTGAGAAATCATGTCGATTTATAAAAAAAACCTGTATAATCACCCTTATCATTTAGAATCTCTGTAACATTAATGAATGAACTCTGGTTTGGACTACAAGTGAATTCACAAAAATGCTTTACTAAATTATCTAAGCAGCTAGGACATCTGCTTATAAAATTCGCTGCTAATTTGATATTAGCATCCATGGTTTCCAGTTGAGTTGTATTACAACAGGTTCTGATTCCATTTCCAGAATCCTGGACTAAATGTGGACAATTCTTAGCGAGCAACTTCTGCCCATCGAAATCCAACGGTTTGGGCGGTCCATTGTATGGACAATTCTTCTTATGCATAAACGAATCTGTGTAGCACTCTCCGTACCAGACACATTGGCCCTCGTCGGCTGCAGATACCTGTTATTAGAAATAAAAAAAAACATTATGGCAACTAGTTATGAATAAAACATTAAATACATCAGTTTACAGTCGAAATAAGGGATAAATGTTTATTGTTGCATCAATTATAGAATCTCTGAGCAGTGTGAATCACTGCTCAGCATTATGAGACAGTACAGATAAAGAATGAAGCTTATTGTTGAGTCATTTAATGCGAGCATAGGAGATTGATATTAAATGAACTCATTGCTATAAATTAAATTAATCATCTTTGTCTCGAGGGTACAAAGGATAACAGGCTCTATCGTATCTGCCTCATTGAACTTTGTACACGTGTGATCCTGCTTAAAATTCATCCAATAGGACAATTAAAAAATACTCTCCCTGTTCGAACTCATTTTTTGGAAGATACTCGCGACCGACGCGATTTTCGTCCTTACATCGATAGCTTTATTTGCGTGTTTTCTTTCGCGAATTATTTATCAACGTTTCTGTGACTCAGAATACATTCTAAAATTATAGCGATAAATCCACCGGGGCGGGCGTAAACAGAAAGTGAGCAACGCAAATCCAGGAACTGACGCGCCGAGCGCGTATAGATACGAAAGGAAATTCCAAGGATTCTTTTCCGCGACGGCGATCGACATTATTAAGAAACGCTTATGGTAATTTCTGTTGACCTCGTCCGGGACAAATAGAGCTTAACCCTCTACAACGTGTGACTTTAAGTCACACACCTATACATCGATATTTTATAAGTTGTATTCAATTCGTTGCCCCTCAAAAGTTAATATAACATTTTATCGGCGTACCACGTACTCATAAAGTTTGTTTGCGATTCATGGTTTCCGCTTTTCGCACCAGAGTATCTACATATTGCTAAAAAAACTCTTTCAAGCAAATAAAATGATGATCAATTTGTTTACTCAACGCCAACAAATACGTACATAATACGTAATAGTTGTTTTTATTTTTCCGTATATATACATTGAGTGTACAAAGTATTCGTACACCTTTTAAAAACTAATAACTTTTTTATAATTGTACCAAATGACCTGATTTTTTATAATCAATTAGAAGCATTGATTTACGAAATTATCTATCTATAATCTATTATTTCGATGCGTGTCGTTTTTCCCTGCAACAACCGATTTCGACGAAATTTTTAGCATTTGTACAACTAACATAAATCTACAAAACATATATTTTAAATTTTCATTAAGGGCCCAAATAAAAAAAAATTTTGAAAAATGCATTTTTTATTTTTGCATGTAACCTCGTAAATTATAATTTCTGGAAAATCTTTTCTGCATATCATTTCGTAAACCAATGCTTCTAATAAATTATAAAAAATCAGGTCATTTGGTACAATTATAAGAAGGTTAGTAGTTTTTAAAAGTTGTACGAATACTTTGTACACTCATTGTATACATTTTTTTTAAAAGTAGACTCCGGATGTTTATGCAAAATAAAAAGTGTGCGCATCAATTGCAAGAGGCAGGAACTACATATAAATTTATATTCTTCTTTAATAATTTTAATGTGGTGAAAATATATTAATACTCTATAAAGTCTTTTAATATTTTCACTGTTTTAAATTGCACTTTCTCATTTTTGTTATAAATGCATAAAATCCGGACTCTAGTGATCAGTAATAATAATATTCTGGTGAAATAATATTAACTTATAGCCGATTTTCGCATGAATTTATGCATTCTCTTGTTATTCTGTAGACCTTCCTGACTGACTTAAGTCTAACAATAAGTTTCTATCGGTGGTTTGACATTCGCGGATCTCGCGTCGTAGAATTGTTCTGTGGCCGCGGGAGGGAAATTGGGTTACAGAGGAAGGCAAATAGAAGTCGTATCGGCTGGTGTCTCCATTCGCCGGGATAAGGCGAAGGTATAATTAAATTTAATAGAGTTCTTCGGTCCGGAGCGGCGACAGTGGGACGCGTCAACGGCGATAGGCTTTCACGAGGATCGGCCGAGGTGACGTCACGAAAGTGCAAGACGTTTCACGACGCGAGAGGGTGTGGTGTGTGCGTCCGTGTGTATTCGGGGAGTATCGGGATCGAATTCGAAAAATGATATCGCGGTGGACGCCAACGAAGAACATCCGTGGTACAAAAGAGAAAGTACTTACAACCGCGAAGAGCCAACAGACACTCAGCGCCAACAGCATTGTGTTCACACGCGACATACTGGCTTCTGTCAAAGTCCGTCTATGACCTCGAGACGACACATCGAACCAACGCATAGCGCGTTACAACGACGCTGACCAGCGGGACAGGTTCCTCGTTCGACGTTTCCTCTCTTCTATCCCGGATCCAATGTTATTGCGAACGATTCCTGTCGTAACTCATCGCATGCACACGTGAGCGACGTACTCCGTCGAGCCTTTCTTCTTCTCCGTCAACCAACAACACACGGGAGCGACGAACAAGCGTGCTTCATCCACCGACTGGCATTCCGTACTGTACTAAGTACTAAGAATGAGAAGCGACAGCGACGCGCACCTTCACAAAGCGTCGAATATGATTCAGTGCTGTTCGGATGTCCTCGGCTCCGTTCGCCGCCGACTCGAGTCGCGCCGTCTACGCACGCGCTTTTTGCCGGGAACCTGAAACCCAGGGGCCCCAACGGCATATTATTACGATTCATCGTGCGATTACGTCGAATTTGAACGGCTTGTCGAAGCTCGATAAGTCGTACATTTGTTTTACACGTACTTGTACGTAATGATTCCTATCGTTAATTGCTCCTATTAACCATTAAACGACGGGCTATCTTTACTACTATGAATACAATCGTCTACGTTCAGGACTATTCGCGAAATCATTAATTTATGTCTTGAACATTTAAACGGAGCGTTTTATAGAAATATTAATAGATGGGAATTGTCGGTCCAAATAGACTCCGCATTCATTAACCGCTATAAAATTGATCGTTCGAGATGACTCATCAATCCCATTGATGATTAAACTAGAGTTATGTAGTTTAATCGTCAATCGTTACGGTTAAATAATAGAATAATTTCAACGATTAATTTGTTTTAATCGTTAAACATTGAGTTGAATAAATCACAAGTTTTCATTCCAGATTTAACCGAACCTCTCCCCCATGTACATATAGACCTGCTCCGCAGCCATACTTGTACCTTTTTCCTATCAGCCAATTAATCAATCCCTACTCCATTAAACTAATCTAATAAGTATTACCATTCGGGATTAACGCGTCGGACGGAGTTGCATAATTCTTCGTACAATACATCGCAACGTGTCCGGGCCTCTTTATTTTCAGATTTCGGAAAATCTGAAATTTCGATCGGAGCCGATTATCTCTCGAATGATCTGGAACAGAACAACGAAACGCAACCGGTCGTAATTTAAAATTCAAATTCGAAAGAAATATACTGAGGAAACTGAACACGTATAGGGTGTATCTTTTACGATCAACCACCGTTTAAAAATTCCTAAATACTCTACTCTGAAGCGGGCTATGATTATAATCGATACTACTGATAAGACGAGACGGATTTTAAAAAATCGGACGATGGTTTACGATTTCAATCGTTCCGACTTATCGATGAGGGCGCCCGTCACACCACATTGCATGCACACGTAACTGACATATTTCGCACGCTTATTCTTCAGCTTATCTCGCTGCGAGCTGAGTCATTTTGTTAGTGTGTATTCGCAAGTACCAGGTGAACCTAAATGGAATTTATCTACAAAGCCGATTAACGCGAACAAATATTATCACACGATAGCGGCGACGATTGTTTCCTTTTTCTCATCACTTGCTCGAGTGTCGAGACGACTCGCAGGTGTGCGAGTTTCGATAAAATCCTCGAATCGATAACGACACGTAGGACCGCCGCCGTTAACGGCCGTCTATAATTACAGTAATTGTCGGCCTTGCGTAATAAGCAGTGCCGTTTGCATACACCCCGGATTTCATAATCGAATATGACACCAACAACTCTAGATTTCTTTTTCTTCCGGATGGATCGGCATATGAGACAGTGAAGCATTAAAATTCGAATGTATTCCAGCCTTGGCGGCAAGACACTTTCCCAATCTTCCCCATGGATCTATGCGTCGCGTCGCGACGCGACGGGTTCGCGTCATTGATTTTCCAACTATGTAAAACGATCATTTCCGTTTTATTTTCGGGCTGCCGACCGATCCGCGGCTCTATTGTTGTTATATCATTTATCCCCGATTATTTAGCGTTTGATCATTGAAAATCATCGGCATCAAGCGACCTTGCATCACGGTCAATGAGCTTATACAAAGATAACGAACTGTAATCGTCGACGCGATATTATCGGACTGCGTTTGGTGCATCCATTGTCCATTCAACTTAACCTGTCGATTGCGATACGTTTCAGCCACGAATATTCGTATAATACCAACACTCCACGATAAACTGGAGTTATTGAAGAAATTAAGTAGTCCAACGTGGAAGGATACAGGTGCACAGAATCTTTTCTGCGAATAACAGGTTATCAATCGGGCAAAACAACAATGTTGATAGTTCCAGCACGCGACGGCCACTGATTGGTCTGCTTTGCATTGGATAGGGCCGTCCGTGTCATAACTTCCCTGCGCTTCGGTTGAATTTTCCGTTGAACGTAATATAACGTATCTTAACCTGTACGCGCGGTAAGATAACGACTCCAATAAAACCTCTGACCATACGTATTTTTCCGTGACTATAATAGAATCATTCGACAAGGGAATTAAAACAGTCTCCTATCTATATACGTACTAACGGTGCATAAATGTCTGCTGCGTGTGACGTAACCGTTGCCCTAGGCATTGAAATCGTTCAAGGTCCCCGGAAAACCTTTATAAGGCGAATAATATGAAATCAGTAAACCAGTATTATCGGAAGAGAGCGCACTCCCGGAGTCTGCATGGAAATCGAGAAACAGGGAAAATTAACTGAGATTGATGAGCAGTTTGATCATGTACACGCGTAAACCAGGTCACGGTCACAAACCAGACTTATACGGGGTGTTCGTTTTAGTAGTCATGGAAACGTCAGAATTTTTGCGAGATAAGACAATGACGAAACAGAATGGAAGATAAATCAAGTATGATCATACCCAGCTCGTTACTCAGCATATTAACTGTGGAACGATAGTAGTCGTTCATTTAAACTTCATACGCTTCGCAGAAATTGTTGTATGAAAGGTCCTCGAACGATAGTTCGCCCATTTTCGTTCTACAGTATATGCGTAATTAGCTCGTGAGGGTGAAATAGGGTGTTAAATGGATAATTTGTTATGTTCAACCCTCTTAACATTCGTCCTTATCGAATGATAGTAAATGTTTGTCAGAAGTCTGCAAGAAATCGAGATGGACGTGCCGCGTCAACCCACGCAACGGAAAACAACGGCAATCTGGCACCGTTGAAATAAACGTTAATTTGGTCAATAAGCAGGTGGTGTGCTCGTCCGTGTCTAGCTTCACGTAACCCGTCGCAAATCCGTGAAAGGTGCCACTTAACCTCTTCCTGTTTTGTTTTCCATGTTTCTCGCGCGATCCATGGAAAAGCGAAACCCGTGTAATCAGTGTTAATAATTTTATTATCCTGGACAGTCCGAGCGTACGGGGCGTGATTCGGTGAATGCGTGTTAATTACTTGTCACGGAGATCACGGTTCCTAACCCCTTCCCGTATAATAACGAGTCTGACCTCAAGATTGACTACAGGCTCTACTAAATACGAATGTTATTCCATTCCTTTTAGGTTGAGATCGAATTCTATTCTTTCGTAATCAACATTTGAGCATTACGATAAACGTGGGTATGGAATAAATACACATATACTTTTCTGCTCCTTCTAGAAAATTATTAAGAACGAAGAAGACCGGTCGTAGCCGTGAAGAAAACTATACAGCTAAGGGGTTAATGGCCAGTCCCCTCGGTAATTACCGCGAACGAGATATAATTTTGTCGAGCGAAGGAGAAAGTAGAGTCGCGGATAGACGAATAAACTAATAACCGATTTTTCTTTGAATAATGAATCGCTCAAAGCCGATCGAACCGACATCTGACAGCGGCGCGTGCAACTGTCAGGAAGATAAACATAGTGTCGGAGATTCCCGATAAATCGAGTGACGAACGAAACACAGAAGCGCCGGCAGCGGGAAGGTTTGCTCGTACAAGTTTTCATCGATCACCTTCAGATTCGGGCAAACATTTCTTGCGGAGAACTAATCGCGCATCGATGAAACTGTATTCTTTGCCTTTACGCTGCCTTCAGCGAGTTCTCGTAAGTAATTTCACCTCTCGTGAAGGACGTCACCTCAGCTGTTGCGTTTCGTTTCCTGCGCACACTAGGTGGCAACACTTTACCGGAAATCCGTTACAATTATATTTTGTACTTTGTATTTACCACAGAGAAGATATACACATGTACCATAGGCACAGATTTGAATGTTAATGTTATGTTTGTCTCCTTTCGCGTACATTCAGATACAAACTTGAATGATATATTTCAATAGAACGGAACAAATGTTTTCGCGATGTCGGTATTTCAGGTAGTATGACACGGAACTCCATAAGGTGATTGGTCTACTTTTATATCTCGCCTGTGGTTGTATTCAAACGATGCCGTTTCATCGGAAAATCCAAAAACCTATTCCCCAAACAAAATTAAAAAAGCTTTCTTTTCAAAAAAATTCGAAAACGATTGACCCGTTTCGCTTGCAACTGTCACTGTAATATTGCAATTAAATATTTCTCCTTTGCAACGAAGCCGGTAGAATCGCAACGGGGCCTAAACGCAAGCACGCTCGAGTACCTGAAACCAGAAGTGGTCCTCAGCGAGCAGAGTCGGAAGTCGTTCATCGAGAAGTTCAAAGCTCGCAATTGTACTAAGAATTTGGAAAAGAAAAAAAATCAGGCCGCTGTTCTGGTCCCATTATGCAAGCACGAGGGCGAACTGGGTTTCCTGTACACTCTGAGGTCCACAAAACTGACCTCGAATCGGGGCCAGGTCTCGTTCCCTGGAGGTATGTACGACGATAGCGATCGAAACCTCGAAGAGACCGCGATTCGCGAGACATGGGAAGAGCTGAATATTCCGAGGGAGAAGGTCGACGTCTGGACTTCCGGTAACATGATCAACAAGAAGGACCTTCACGTGCTGCCCTTGTTTGGGTACATCGGCGAGGTCGATCCGAAAATGCTTCAGATCAATACGAACGAGGTGGAGGAGGCCTTCTTTCTCAGCCTGAAGAACCTATGCGACCCATCCCAATATCGACATACCCAATTTCGAAATAATTACACTATGCCGACTTATTTGGGCGGGAAACATCGTGTGTGGGGTTTCACTGCAGTAGTCACACACCTGGTTCTAAACGTTCTCGTACCTGACGCTTACCAGCACAAACTTGTGTTTATACCACCAGTTCTGCCAAAAAACAAGGACAAGATCAAGGGTAATGTTCGTCCTTCGTGAAATTCTGTACCGAATAATTGTACTTTGTTTCTCTGCCATGTTCCATGACCTCTGTGACTGATTGTATAAAGAATTAACGAAATTGTTGTTATTGCTTCCTTTCATTTCAAAATCTGTGTATCACTGCCTACGAAAACTTGCCCTGAAATTATAAAATCGATAAAAAATTGACAGTACCTTGTGTCCACTAAAATTTCAAACAAGCGTAGAAATATATCCTCGGAGAATTACTATGGAGAGCATCCCGAATAATATTTGCAGAAAGAAACTGTCGGAAGGAACACTTTCACAACAACTGCGTTACATTGTACCAGATTGTACATAGACAGCGGATCTCTATCGCAAATTCGAGAAGTAGAACGTGTTCTTGGCGCCATCCACGACGGAATGACTAATTGTAAGCTACAAATTGGAAGCAATTCTAAAAAATGAACTTTATTTCTAATCCGAAAAATTACATGTTTTATCACAGACGTTATACCTCGTAATCATTTTTAAATCATTTTAAACATTCAAAATCTGAAAATAACAACTCTCTGTCGATAATGACGGTTCAAGTCCTGGAATTCGCCACCAACGCCATCTAGCAGTACATTCTGAATTGGTCGGTAATAAAGTTTGGCTAGAAGCTTAAACGTTTAGCCACTACGTGGAATGGCGTTATTTTGAGATTTTACTGAGCAAATAATTCTTGCCGAAATTTGCGTTGTCTTTTGACAGAAGCGGCAAGAATCATTCACGCGGAAATAAATAACTTGATCACTTTATAACTTTTGAGGGTTCAAAAGTTTTGTATTGTCAGGTGAGGCATCTGAATGGGGTCGTAGCCGTGGCTTCTCTACTAAATAAACAAATTGTCATGTAACTGCATTCACGACTGTTGGGTGCAAATACAGTGGTAATCATGATAATATCGTTACGGGAAAAGTCGAAAATTTTTGATCACTCGAGAAGAAGATACTGAACTGTATTTTGAACGAATTTCTTCTGTACTAAAGCTTTTCGTCTAATTTTTTGATTGCACACCATCGAATATCGAAACTTAAGAGAGCACTCTCATTTCGAATTAGTGACTTTCCAATTGACGAAAGTGGTCCGTCAACTATCTATACGTATTTGGTTCGTGTTCGTTTTAAGATAGATAAACGGTACAGTTAGACGTTGTCGGATAATTGGTTTACGTTTACGTGCAATCCAGAAAATTCCAAGGTGTTCTAGAGGAGATTTTCGTCGCATAACGAGAAATCTCGATCGGCAGACTATTACCAATTTCTCGATTCTCCTCTGGCGATTGTAAATTTGTTTCTGAAGGAACAGTGCCAAATCAACTGTTTTCCAAAATGTCCTTGTTCGGACTGATGGGTGGTGATCTCGACGATGATCCTTTTTTTGGGTAAGTCGAACGAAATCGTTTGATCTATACTCACCTGCCATGTGCAGCCAATGATTTTCGTTGAAATATTAATAGTTTCTATTAAAACATATGTACAAATTATGCGTTAACGCGATACGTTGCAATGGTCACGCGTAATTACCGAGGGAAGACGTTTTCAATAAAAAATGATTACCAAATCGCTTTTCCAACGCATTGCATAAACTAATGCAATCCCTGTACATATATGTTAGAATGGCACGATACGTGTGTCACTTTTTAAAAAAATAAAAGTACAAATAATAAAATCCGCGAACGAGGTTGTTCGCGAAAAATCTGTAATATGGAATTGATCTATAGGTGTCAACAATCGAGAGGTTAAAAACATATGTCAAATTTCGTATTCGATCTTAGTTGCCATAGTAATTGGATTTTGTTTTAGTCCTCCCCCTCCCCTTCATTTTTTATAAAATTATTTGATTATCTTAATTTATTCAAATTTGATGAACGATGGAAATGTTCTGACGCAAGTAAATAAAGTGCATTAAAAGTCTTTATGAATTTTTGATCACAGCTCTCAAATGAGATCCATGAGACAGATGAATGACATGATGAATTCAATATTTAGTGACCCATTTGGCATGATGGGTCAGAATGCTATTACAAACGGTGGACATGCAGGCAGACACCCGCAGAGTAATCTTCAAATGATGCCATTTGGATTCCCACCGATGCCGTCATTCAATATGAACACCATTTTCAGAGACTTTGTTAGTAATTTAATATCCTTGCATTATGTAACCATTTTCATGAAAAATGATCCTGCAATTAAGTTTATTTTCATTATATTTAGGATAACGTGGCACCAGGTGGAAATTGTCATTCTTTCACTACAAGATCGGTGATGACCATGGGCAACGGTCCGGATGGTCGTCCTCAAGTGTATCAAGAAACTATGTCAACAACAACTGCACCTGGTGGAGTAAAGGAAACCAAAAAAACAGTTCATGATTCTCGCACAGGAGTCAAGAAAATGGCCATCGGCCACCACATCGGAGAAAGAGCACACATTTTGGAGCATGAGCAGAATATTCATAGCGGTGAACGAGAAGAACGTCAGGAATTTATCAATCTAGACGAAGGTATTTTATGTCTACATATATTATATCATGAATTGACTGCAGATCTTGAACTGCAACAAATTGGAGTGAAAGAAAAATTAAATGTCTATTCTAATATGCTTAATAGGTTGAAAATAACACAGTATCTTTAAATTCTTCTAATGTTTTCACTACTTTAAATTACATCTACTCGTTCTTGTGATAAATGCATAAAATCTGCAGTCTAATTATGTATAAACGAAATTTGCTGGACAGTGTTAGTCTTTCTCTACCATGGGAATTTTTTTCTTCGTAAGAACTAAACTATATGTAATATTTATCAGAGGAAGCAGAGAGTTTCAATAGTGAGTGGCAGACACGTACTCGCAATGCAGTTGGTTCCAGTTCTCATTACGGTGGCCATGGTCATAGAAGCCGCCCCGACCATAGACAACTTGCTCTACCTGATCCATCAGGAGGAAGGTTGGTCTGCTAATTTTTTATTTATATATAACAAGGAAAACCTTTAGAGATTATTCATTGAAGGTAGGATTATCTTTACGGAGAAAAAACTATGGAACAATTTAAATTAGAAAAGGAGATAATCCTTTTATATGCAGTAGTAATGCATGCAGCATGCAAATGTAAACTAAGATACAAATTCTCTCGTATAAGTAAATAGTATGTAATAGTAAATAATAGTAATGTTTCGATATATGTATGTATGTGAAAACTTAGGGACCAAAATGTTCTTCCCGCCACTGGCGAACGTAATCACAAATATCGAGACTTTACTGTACTATTATTTATCTCTTAGTAAAGTGATAACGTATTAAATATAGATGTTAATTTGTATGAAAACATCACTGACGAATTCGAATTTACACAGTGGTATTAAGAAATCCAGAAGGCGTGCCAGTAAAAAAAAGTGAAGGGAGAAACGGGATCACATCATGCTGTTACTTCTACCTCACTTCGTACATTTCCTATCAAAATTTTGTATCAAGCATTAGAATAAAGTCATGCATGATCGATATTTATTTCCGTGTCTCTCAGTTCGGTGTAGCATGTCTACTAGTTGTACTTGCATTATTAAACTGTTTTGTGATATTCTCGAAATACTAATCGATATAATTCTGTTCTTTTGAATCTCTTGTTCGCGTAACATTTATTCTTTTTATTATTATTATTTGTACGTACATGACTATGATTATATAAACTATTAGCCATTCCATATTGAAATTGTATACGATGAATCGAACGACGCTACTATATGTTGAGCTGTGTGAAAAGAAACGTTCAAATTATAAGAGGTACAAATAAACCGTATATAATAAATTACATAATGTTGTACTTGGTTTTCTTTTTTTACTTGCACACTATCGATACGGATTGTCGGAAATTACGATCAGCCTTTTTTGCGATTCTCATTTTATTTTCTGTCACTGTTGCAATTTTCTTTTTATAGTATTGATATGCTTATTATATATGCTTTCATAGTCGATACTCTAATTCTTCGAGATGGACACCTTCTTCCAGACGTAGTATTAGACCTTCACCTACATCTAAAGCACGCACCTCTCCTCTTGCTTCAAGGTAAGTCTGAAATTCAGTCTTGATTAATAAATCGATTTCCAGCCAACAGTTCAATGAACGTCCATGTGTTTATACAGGGTGAGTGATGTAAAAGCACCTAAATATTTCTGTTACAATCGTCTTGGAAGTAGCTACTTGCAAAGTCTTGCAAAGTTTAAAATGTGTACTGTCATTTAAAAACTATGGATCACCTTCAAAAGACCTTGAACACATTTCGTTTCATCCTTGATAGTAAAGAAAATATTTAGGTTCTATACGACTCACCCTGCATAGTAAAGGTGGTAACATATATTCAACGATAATTTAGGTATATGCAATTCATCCGAAAATCTTCGAGTATGCAATTGTAATGTAGTACATAGTATATGGTATCGGTACATAATAGTAAAAATGATGGGCTTCTATTTGCTGCATGTTTAATCACTGGATAGGTCTATTAATTTTGCGCTGTCTAAATCTTTTACTACTTTCTTGGTATTTCTCTCGAAATATTTTCGATCGTTCTATCGATGTTGCCTCTGTGTGTACATCAGGCACAGAGGAATCGATGACTGTATTTATCTGAGAATTTTTTATCGTTTATGTTACGTTACTCATATGATATGGCAAAAGACATGGTATGGAATATACCATATTGTGTATTACAGGTACAGCCGCAAATATTAAATAAAGTAACACAAGTACACAATGGTGACACTTTTGCAACGTAAGTACGTTGCGATTAATTCTACGTTACTTTTGTTTACTCAGCGTTGTTTAACTTACTGATGTGTGTCTATCATGTACTTTAATTAGTTTTTTTTTCTCGAATTAAAATGTGCTACCATTTGCAAGATACTTCTTGAATTTTCTTTATACATGGACTAATCACGTAACAAACAGGGCAATGTCTATTTGATATTTATACAATGACTGCACGGCAAACGATGGATACTAATTTCTACTATCGACATGTTCACAGTTCCGAAGCATCTGGCCGTAGTAACAAGCCCCTCGCTATCACAGCTAAACCATCATCAACGGCGGCAGCAGCATCAACATCTGCTCCGAGTACAACGGGAAACCGAAAACGCGAACATACGCCAGACGTAAAAGTTAGCAAGAAGCGTCACGCAGTATCCGATAGTAATAATTAGATTTTCTGCTAAAATCATTTAAATTATATTCTGGCAACGCTGCAGAACTTCGGTAAAGCCGTCGTTTAAACGTAGCCCGATGAGAACATAGAAAAGAATTGTTTATTCTACCTGTAAAACTGCGTATAATCCGTGAAACGAGTATTTCATGACATTTTCTTGTACACTATATACACAATTTTAGAATACTCTTTCTTTTTTAGCGTGTACCGAACGATAATAATTTTATTGTTATTTGAAGTGTTAATGTGTCCGTGTTTACCGAGGTTCGTTGCAGTTATTTCCATTTTACACATAGACGTATTTCTTAGCATCTATTGTATGTGGATAACAAAGTATAACTATATATGTAGAGATTCTGTGGGATAACGTATAAGGATATTGTATGGAAAGTATGAGAGTAAGAATGGGTAAAAATTATGTTATGTTGCTTTGAACGCGTAAACAAGATACACGGTCATAGGACAATGGGTGTTTCTCCGAAAGTTTAGTTCGTAAGTAAACGGAACTCCATAAAAATATTTTCCTCGTGATTCGAATAATCATTGAAGTATTGCCTGCTCGGATTCGAAGTACATATTTTATCCTCGTAGAGAACTTATTGTCTGTTTAAACGCGCGAAATTGATCTAATCTTTGTATTCTTTTTTTTGTTTTCCGTTTTTGGTACAAAAAATATACTTAATCTGAAAAATGCGTTCTTTAAGAGTGTACTCAACAATGCCAAATATAAGAAGGAACATATTTTGGGGTAGTGTATTTATTAATAAATTAGCAACTACATGATATTGTTTCCCTTGTCACTGTTCATTGAAATACAAAAAAGATAGCTTTAGCATAATTCGAAATCCAAACATAATAATAATAAAAGAAGACCCAAATACGAGAAGATCCCTAATATAATGAGGTCCCAACGAAGATCTATATAAGCGATAAACTAATCAAGCCTAACTCGGCTCTATTTCGACAAAAACATGGAGTACCCAACAGCTTCTAAAGCTTCACATTAAATGCTAATATATGCAAATAATAATAAGAACAATTTATAAATTATGCAGGCGTTATTAAATATCAACAAGTAAATCCCCAAAAAATTGTCAGTATATACCTTGTTAACATTTTTATCGAACCAATATTATTCCGCAAAATACAATATATTTTTCTTTAAGATTTCTCTTAAAAACATCAAGCTCTAGATAATAATAAGAATAAAATGAACCTTTACGATACATAGTGGTAAACCGTTAACATGGTAGTAAATAAGAGGAAAATGAAAGTAAGAGGAAAGCCAGCAAAATGATAACACGTTTTATCTTGTTTACACCTCTCGGGGTGAATTCGCGTCCGTTAACTCTTTGCTGTCGAACTCCGGGTATTTCTCTGCGTGATGTTTTGGCAGTGAAACGCGACATTGTCAAAGAGTTAATTGTCCTCCGCTAAAGTGGATATTCTTGTATTGATGGCCAGAAGTTGCGCCACGAAGGCTGAATCGTTGATGACTATAGCGAGAGCAAAAAGTACATCTTCCAACGTCTCCTGCGGCAGATTTAATTGCCGAGCACATTCTCCTAGAATTTCCTTCTCTTCGGCGTCGAGATCGATCTGAAACAAATATTTCATCGTTCTTACAAATAAATAATTGCACGCGCACGTATAAAACAGATCGTAAGTATGGATGGAATATTTTACCTTCGCAGAACTGAATTTATTGAATGCCATTTTGACCCGTTTTTTGCCATTACTGGTCTGATAAAAAATTGTAAAATTTTGTGCATTGTTCATGTCTAATACAACAGGGAAATAGACGCCAGCGGTAACATGGCCTTTTGTGTCTCTTGCCAGGAGACTTCGGAAATTATAAACCAAATTTCTACGTTCTGTAACATCGATTGCTGTTAAATACGGCCTTGCTACGTATATGAGAGCGACTTGCGTTCTCTCCAAAGCATCCGGGCGGATCTTCCTCTCGTGCCATTCAACGTAATCAGGATCGTTAGCACAGAGAAAATAGTTGTACTCTTTCTTACAATCTGGTTCATCTGACTGAATAAACCAACCTGTATGCGGGTATAACTTATCTTCCATTACAGTAATAACTCGAGCTACGTGATATCCAGGGTCGAGGAGCATAACGCCCCGACGCCCATTTATTTCAATCTTTAGGCACACTAGGACATGTTCTTTCTCACCGCTGTCCGCGGCAGGTGGTCCGCCGACGTAACTAGCAACGTTGCAAATAGTCTGAAACGTAAACAGTTCTTACAATTAGTATACTTGTACGAATATACGTCGGACATACATATGCGATCTCATTTAACATACCTCCTCGCAGGACACCAAATAGAGGCCACTTGATATACCAGGAAATCGTTTATTTAAACCCCTCAGCCGATGTAGTAACTCGAATCCTAGACCCACGCATGTATGATGTTCTTTAGTTATGAGTGGTTGATATTTGTGATAAAATCTTTCCAACACACTTTCACCGCTTGCAACATAGTCCTTGTAGAACCTGTTTGTTGCGAAATAAAATGCCTTACAGATCGATTCGTTTAGAATAATTTCAGAGTTAGAGTCGTTCTAATTGATAGAATACTTACTTTAGGAAGTTGCCAATGGTATCGTAGCGATGCTCACGCAATAGGTGTTGCGTTTCTAATTCAACGCTGCCCGCTAGTTCCTCATACAACTCGACCGTTGACACGGTCAGGGCTGGTGACTCGTAATGGGCCCAGACCGGCAGGGGTAGCGGCACACCCCTGATCCAGGGCCCGCGTGCCTGCCCCTGTGGCTGGCACCATATCTCTGCCGTCCCGAGTCAACTTGGCCATTCGCTTCCCCAGCGGCCAACCGTTGGCACGAAGCCATGCTCATCCCTGCAGCTGCTTATTGGCTCCACAGGGCTCTCTCCGTGTTTTATACTCTTCTCTCGCTCTGAAAAATGAATATTATTCTCAGAATTCATTCAAGTATCCGTTAAAAATAATTTATTTTAATCCTGGCGATACGTTATCAACAGATCCTTATCGCCACGGCGCATTCCGTCTCGATAAGAATTATAAGAGCTCTACATCCGATGGCTATTATTCCAAACGTTCGACCAATTTACCGAAAGTCCACTGCTATTTGAGAACACGAATAAGCACAGTCCCATAAGATAAAATTTGCGAAATAAGCGCGGAGATCGGTTTTGTCGTTGGTTTGGTGTCCAACATGGCGACGGTATGTATACGTGGTGTGAATCAATGCACGACCAAATAAATATATGTATAGCAAGCCACGTGTCTACTGCGACCTTCGTCGCACTATGTTCCTAATTCCCCATTAATACAGTTCGCCTTGTATAATTAGTCAAATGCAAACAATTACATACCGATGCCGTTGACGTATTCAACCGTCAAAACTATAAACATATCCGTTTCCTATAATTTCCCACACGAAAACCGTTATAAATGCGACGCAAATAAAAGGATAAACAATTTCTTGAAAAATAGTCAGAAAAGAAAGGCATTGAAACGCTTTAACAGTATTAGCAATTATCATGAAACAAATCGAACTGTTAGGCTCGAATCATGTAAACGAAACGCTCCGATCATTTGTTTACGTTTTGCTGCGCACATCCTTGATACCCTAAGCATCGCGTATATATCATCATCAAAATCCGTGGGTGTCGTTCGTTACGTCATCAATGATACCGATTTAAAGAGCAAAATGAATGGCACTCGAATTAAAGGACATTTTCCAGTTGAATCAGTCGCAGAACATATCGAATGTCTACGGAGAGACGAATTACCATTACCGATCGAGTATTTCATTCGCGAACGAGCATAGAACGATTTCCCGAGGCAAAGAAAAGAACGGAAAAACGGAAAAAATCGTTTGCAACTTACCCATACAATGAGCGCACCAAACAAACAAAAACTTTCCCTCGTTGGAAGCTTGACACAATTCACGTGTCCGAAGTCCGAGTGGAACTGGGTGGTGGAACGCGAGCGGGAAGATTATATACGTTCAGAGTCTATCGCCCTTCCCCCTCCCACGGCCGTGTCCGACTCTTCGATAGGTCGCCACGTGACCGCCATCCTCCATGCAAACTTTGCAAGACGCAGATCGCGCTTGTTTCTTTTTCCCTTTGTAAATAAACCCAGGAAACCGATTTCCTTTCATTGTCTGATGGTAGGTGAGCGTAGCCGTGGCTGGTTTCTCGTGTTACACGCGGCGATTGTCTTACAATCGTCGCTTGGATGTGAATTCGAAAAAATTTCGGGCCCGTTCCATAGAGACATCATAGGAAAATACGTATTTCGGACGGACTCGGGTTGCATCGGGAACTAAATCCTCTTAATGCGATTGGTCGAGCGTAATCGCGCCTCTGGAAATTGAACCGTTTTCCAGCAGCTGTTCGGCTATCGAAGCCTTACGTCAGCATCGTCTGGCTGGAAGTACGTCACGATGAGTAACGACTCCGTTCGAACGAAACGCTAACGTAATTAAACGCAAGTTCCAGGAAAAGCCGGATATTATCTGGAACCTCGTGGGTTTGTTCGTTTCACGCCACCTTGTCGTGCTCCTTCTGTCGGGACTTTCTAACAACCTAATTCAACATGACCTTGAAACGGAATGTTACATATATATATATTTTGCGATTTTCTTGTAACGAGAATCTTATCGCGATAAGGTTGCAATAACGAGAGCTGCGTTGCGTTAGTAATTCCATTGACGTCACGGATATCTCTAATTCACGTATACACGCAGACACGTGCGAATTACTACATAAATCGCATTAAAACGTTAAAAGCCCTGGCTATCGGCCACGTGATTATAATGTGATCCGATAACAATATATATATATCGATTAGAACGCACTTTCGGCGCAGTAATTTTATTTATTTAAGTAAATTGGAAGTAAACCAATTAATTGTTTCCTGGTGGAATTTGGCCAGGTTTGGCCAGACACCTGCAACATAATAGAATTATATGAATTGAATTACAGCCGAGACCGTTGCGTAATAATTCTCTGCAGTACATATTGTATTCTACGATAAGCAGAACAATAGTTTTTCTGTAATACGGTTACTGGACGTCGGGCGTCGTATAGTTTCAACATGTTGCGCAACTGTATACAGGAATAGAATTTTTTCTTTTTATGTTCTAACACGCGAGTATTATATTTTTTCGTTTGCTTTGTAAACACGACTCGGTTAGCATTGCTAACTATCGAATGGACTTTCCACTCGAGGCAATGTGTGCGAGCAGTTTTGCGTTACGGATGAATCATACGTCCAATGAACGAATCCATGAACGGAGAAGTGTGTAACAAGGGCTTCCTATATAGATGCTTCGTTCTTAGGACTCAAGAGCCGACGAGTTTCTGCTAACCTCTCGATCGATAGATTAACCGCGGATCGATTCGAAAGAATTCGTCGGATACGTCTCCCTCTCTTTCTTTAGATTGCAATTATTGCGCAAGCTGCAGGAATTCATGATTCATGGAGGTCAGTGACGTAAACATATACATATTCTACCTGTCACTCGTTCGGTGTGTAAGTATAAGTATGCGTAAACGTTTGTATATGTGTGCGTCTAGATGTGTACACAAAATCCAGCTGAATGAACTGTGCTTTCCAGCAATCTTTCGTCTCTGTCTCGGAATATTATATTGAATGATATATTTCATGTTGTTTTACAAAAAGGTTTATTTAAAGAGACGTTTTCGATAAGATTATATATATTTGTCTATACATTGAAAAAAATGTTGTTATTCTTTGAAAGGTCAACTGCTTAGCAATGAAAGAGATCGATGTTGAGTGGTTCGTGACCCACGCAAAAATTGAACAATGTGGTTATATTAATAAATTTTTTTAAATGGCAGTAGTAGTATTTACAGAATATTTAGAATGGCTTGATTTTGAAATCATCAAGGAAAAAGATTTGTTTTGCGTTTCGTGCGAGTGCAAAGTCTAACGGAACACTTTAGTTTCCCGATAAGTTTCAACATCGATGCGCTTATTCCGGCTTATCAGCAGACAGCTAAGCAAATTTTTCTTCGATAAAGAATATTTTTTGTTCTCTCGAATATAGCGCCGCAGTTGTCTCAAGAGTAGACTGCGGATCTTTATGCATTTATGGCTTCAGAAAATTTTCAAAAAATGTCAGAATATAGCCATTGACAGAATTTAGTGAAATTTTGGTATATTTCAGATCTACAAAGGCTACTACCACTGAAAATGATGTTTTATTTGGCTCTCCCTTCTTAAAAATCGTCTCGAAAAATTGCAAATTGCATAAACATCCTCAGTCTACTCATTAGTTATACATTACACGCGTTGTTTATATATACATCTATGCGCAATGTAGAATAAACAATAGAATCTAATATCGACCATTTCATTGATTAGATATGCAACACGATCGCGATATGCATCGCGTATTGTTCAGAGCTGGAAATACTGGAAAGAGCTATTCCGGTCGTTCCATCTGCATGATCCAATTCACTTAGGCTAATAACCAATGTTTAATGTATATCTAATAACCAATCGAATCCACATTCCTTTAACACAACAACTTTCCAATTTTCCATGTGTTCCAGATTCGTATACCGATTGAATGATTTACGCAAATCAAGTTTTTTCATTTTATTTTTAACCTAAATGTATAACCTCTAACGACGGAAACGAATGTCAGTTCAATTTCCATGCTTGCAAATTGATTGATTAGCTTGCAGATTCACGTATAAACATGTGAACTCGATAATGAACACTTGTTTGAAGTATATACATATATAGATATGTACATTTCCATTTATCGAAACGTTTGTTTTTCAAACGTTATCAACACGTTTTTACTGTGTATGAGAACTGAACAACATTGCACTTAAAGAAATCATTGCCTATCAATTGCAATTAACGAATCAATTTTTAATACAATTGTATATATTCACAAGAATTAAGCTCAATAGTTTTCTTTTAAATAATAGTTTCAAGAGACTACAAACAATTTAACATAAATTTATTGTTCGTTTACGAATGAAATTGCTAGCTCCATGCGTTACGATTATTTATTTGCACTATGATTAGAATTCTTTGTCATTTATAATTTCCTAAAAGAAAAGACTGAATATTGGATCAACAACAGAAAGAAAATTTTATTTTAACAAAATATTTAATAGATTCTATCCGAAATGTTTACTACGATATTGACTTAACATTATAAAGCAATGGTTAAGAAATTTTCGACTGTTAATCTTTGATATCCTAAAAACTGTTAGATAACTATGGTAAGGTGTTAATTTTGCTATGAATCTGTACGAGGTTTAAATATTTTCGCGTGACAAGTGTCGTTGAGGACACGTGATATGAAGGACCAATCCGATGAGTCAGTGGAGAATTATCGATGTCGCGTGCACTTCAATAAGATTGAAAATTGCCTGTATGCATAACGTGTACTTACAGCATATATATTGTGAATATTTTGTGAATATAGTGTTGTATAAGTAATTTTTCCTACATTCGACCACTGTCAATAACTGTCACTGCTTGTCGACAAGATTACGAGCAGACTCCTGTGTGTACTTATTTAATTTCTTATCATGCACGAAAGACATAATCAACATGCTTGACATGTCCGCAGTGAATCACGATAAGTGAAAGTTCTCGTATAAGTCGCACAGTAATTACTGTCATCTTTCGATTCATTTTTTTTTTTTCATACCCCCAACGATTGATAATAAGAATTCCAACATCGTATACTAGTTCATTTTCTGATACTATATAGCCTATTTCTCGCGCGAACATATGTCAGCTGTCACATCGGATGACTCGATATCATAATTCGTTGCAATAAATGATAATACCAATCTGTTGATTATACGAAAATTTAATTCATTTAACTACTAATGCATTGCTTCTGCGTATGTACATATTGAATTTTTGTGTGATTAAAGTAACCTTAACAAGAGCGTCGTTCATCGTATATTTTTCCATATTTTCAGGTCGTATCAATGAAAGCTTTGCGGGAATAAGAATGAAGTTGACATGAAGTTGATATTCTATAATGTTGTTTCCTGTAACTGTCTGTTATGGTACAATTCTACAATCATACTAATTAGATGACAATTGCATACTATACTGTAGAAAGAACAGTAACAATTAAATATTACACTGTTAAATGATTAATCATGTCTACTATGGAGGAAATACAACTTTCACAAATGGAAAACGAACCCACGGACAACTTGTACCTTGCATTGATACAATGCTTCGCTATCATATTATGCGGGTAAATTTTGGATGCCAGTTATTTTGTTATTCAAATTCCATTATCACGACCACTGTAATGTTTTATTTTCATAGATATATTGCTGGAAGATTCGATATCATTACAAAAACTGAAGGAAACGGCTTGAACACTTTTGTAGGAACATTCGCTCTGCCAGCTTTAATTTTCACGTCATTAGCAAAGCTTGACTTCAGCTTAGTAAATTGGACATTTTTAGTTGCTGTTCTGCTAGCAAAAAGTTGTATATTCTTTATCGTCCTCGGTGTATCTCTAGTCATTAAAAGACCCTCCAATCCAGGTTGTGCTGCATTGTTTGCGATATTTACTACTCAGAGCAATGATTTCGCTATAGGATATCCCATGAGTAAGTAAAGTAGGAGATAACGACATGCGTTTACTGTTATTATATTATTAATATTACTAATAATGTGTTTTTCTAGTTGCTGCATTATACGGGAAAGTACATCCTGAATATGCTGCGTACCTCTATTTAATGGCACCTATATCGCTGGCTATTTTAAACCCGATTGGTTTTGTGTTGTTGGAAATTGGCAAGCGCCAGAATGAAGACCACAGAAGCTACAAAAATATGATCTTCTCTATAATGAAGGGGATCGTGCTAAACCCTATACTTTTTATGACTGTACTCGGTATAGTGGGAAATCTCATTTTCAGTCATGCAATACCATGTGTACTCGCTGCTGTTCTCGATGTTTTTGGCAATGCATTCTCCGCCAGTGCATTGTTTTTGCTTGGTTTGATGATGGTTGGAAAAGTGCACAAGCTGAAGGGCACAGCCCTGGTTATACCAGGCATATTAATATCAGTGAAACTGTTGGTGCTTCCATTGGTCATAAGAGAGTCTATTATTCTGTTGGATGCTGGACAAAATGCTACAGACACCCAAGATCTAAGCACATACGGGTTTTTGTATGGAACCATTCCAACAGCTCCGGCTCTCTTTATTTTCACTCTTCGGTACAACCTTGAAACAGACTTGATAGCATCGTCAATGGTCGCTTGCACATTCTTATCTGCTCCACTTATGTTTGTGTCAGCAAAACTAATTGACGCAGTTTCTGCTGGAACTACACCAGTAAATTATGTACATCAGTTAAATGTATTCTCCTTCGATGTAAGCATTGCTTCGATAATAGTATGCATATGGTTGATAATTTGCTTCGTAGGATTGCAAAGGAAGAAGTACAAATGTGTCACTCATCGATGCACATTGTGCATTGTAGTTGCACAGGTCTGTACCAATGAATTTTAATCGAAAATACATGGACAGTGTGCAATAAACGTTTCTATATGGATGTTGTTCATGTTTTCAGCTATCCACAGCTATAGGAGTGATTATTTGGACCAAAATCGATGCGCATAGCAATGGATCACCCCTATGGTAGTCTAACACTTATTTTCTCATTTCACTAATTCTATATATTTAATACTATGAACTTAGTGTGCTATACATTTAATTTTACTATAGGTATATCCAGTTCATTTTAATAACCACGGGTGTTTACGCGTGTCGCATCTGGACAATGGCGATAGCAGCAACTTTATTATACTTAAGTGCTCGTTCTTTGAACTTTGTCAAGAATATGCAGAAGTGGTTTGTCCCTGTTGGATGGGGGTACGACGATAAACAATAATTTCTTATTATAAATAGCGTAACAACGTAACTACAAGTTATATATGTTTACAGGGTTCCGCTTTTAATAGCGATTACATTGTGCAGTACATTAAGTCCGAAGCAAATAGTGGTCGATTACAGGAACCCTAACTTTCAACTCGGTAGAGCTCAAGCCGCGACGTCTACTTTCGTGTTGATATTTTGTTTTATAGGTATGTTGACACTGGACGAGAAAAGATAAGCAAGGTCAAACACCTCTCTTTAATTATATCCTTGTTTTTTTGCAGTGACCTTGGGATGTTTGATTCTACAACAGAGATACCAGCGTCAACGCGTCTCAGCGTCCTACAGGAATTTAACAGATAATAACATAGAAAATTCTGCGGACGACAGCGCTGAAAGACACGTAGTGGATGTCGAGGATCTAGTTTCGCCTACTTCCAACACACCGATGTTTGTACAGTTGTTACGATTAGACTGTAAATTACACTGTCCAATAAATATTTTTGCGTCGGACAGTATAGTATGGAAGTTACGCGATGTCACCTCATAGAGTTACCGCATAATTTCAGTATCGGCTGCGAATACTCGGAGGGTTGTCCGAACGGGGTATGCAGAAGTAACAATAACGATTCCGATGACTGCGATCTGTATTTGCAGAGCGAACGTGACGCAGCGGACGATCCACAAATACTTCGACACCTAGTATTTCTCATTTTGCTCCTCTGCTCTATGTTCATTGTAAGTATGCAGCAGAATTTTCCGTTGGCAATATGCGCAATTGTCAACCGAACGTTATCGCGTAGTTGCAATGTAATCAATATTACACAACGCTGCGGTAGGGTTTATCTATATCGATTGGGACCCTAATTATGGAACAATTGACCGGAGTTTACGCGGAACTGACATTCTTGGACGTCGCTTTGAACTTCGGCCAATCATTAATCGCATTCGCCATCTTCGGCTTGGATCCTGGCCTAGGAAAATTGGGCTGCTGGCTCCGAAAAATATGCTGGGAATGGCGTATCGGTGGGATTATCACTTATTCTATTCATACCATTCAAAAATATGAACGAGATTCTACATAGTAGTAGTTGTTACCTCTTTTGAGTTACTCAGGTCGTTTTCTAATTACGATTCCCTCGTTTATTAACGTTATATGCTTTGAAATACATTAAAGCTCTTTTCCATCTGTTTATGCATGCTCTGCAGTACTCTGGGTAATTGCTACCATATGTACTCGTACTTACGATCGATTAAATTTGAATGTTATTTATACAATACGTAAATTGTTTGCTAAGTCACAGGAAAAACTCCTCAATGTCGTATTCATGTTTCCGCCACGTCTCAAGTATGTAACACGTGTTAAAATGCTTTTAGGCAAAGAATTGCAGCTACCTCCCGAAGATGAATTAAGCACAGAGGTAAAGGCTATTCGGGAACAGTTTAATCGTTGCCACTTAGCCGAATGCCGAGCTCGCATTGCCATCTGTCGCAGACGCTTGTTAAGGATACACAAAGGTGTTTTCACCGGAACTGATTTAGTCAATTGGTTGCTCGATGCCGGCGTTGCACAAAACAGAGATGAAGCAGTTCGATACGGTCGCAGCTTATTAGAGAGCAGAGTATTACAACACATTGACGGTACCTCTCACTTTAGCGATGAGAATATACTTTACACTTTCAACGCCTAAATGCAAATAGGTTTCATGGACGTTAAACTCATTTTTCTAGTCCTTTTCTCAATCGATCTATTTATTTTTTTAAGATGTTGTAAAATGAGATATTTATAATTAGATAGATAAAGTTATTTTCTTTCGTAATCTACCGAATTAATTTATTATGAAAATTTTTACATATCTATGGATGGATTTGTATGTCGCATGTTATATATATGTATTATACAACATACATATATCTATATATATATGTTTGTTGAGATGTCTTGCAAGGTACTAACGAACTTTTTATTCGAGACTGTATTTTCGTCTCGAGTAACGATTATATCAGTCACATATATTTTATTATAAAATTAGATCTTGCAGATGAAAGTGATATATCTATGTTACGACAAATGCCAAAGATGAAATTAATATTTAACATTCTATTTTTAAATGTTAAGACTTTACACGATACCGAACCTCCTTTTTGGAGACTAGGTCTTCAAATCATGTGTATTTTTTTACGAAGCTGTTTTAGAGTTCCAACGATCCGTGAACTACAGATGAAAATGATTTTGAACTAGTATAATTTTAAAGAGCAGTGCATTAATAAAACTTGTATTTTTCAAATATACTTTAAGGGAACTATTTATTGGACAGCTGTTGTTGTGCAGTAACAAAATAATATACAGCTATGTGGCTTTCAACAAAATTGTGTAAAATGCAAAATAAATATCTAAAATAAATATCTTTGCTTAAGGTATCAATGGCATAAATATAAATACATCTGAGCAGTGTAGATTAATGTCCCATGATGTGCAAATTAGATGCACAAATCATCATCTGGATCTTCCTCGTCGATATCATCTATGTCCTCTGGTTGATAAAGAATTTTAGATGTGTTTGTCGGATTCGAATTGATTGTATATGGTAACGCTGTTTCTTCTCTCTGTTTCATTTCGTGTTCGCTTATTTCTATCTTGAACGAAGATTCTATCTTCTGTTTTTCTTTTTTATATGTCGTGTCTAATCTTCTGTTTGTTTCAATTTTTTTCGATTGAATCTCATAAGAGATACTACTTTGGGTAACTAATTCGTTGTGCCTTACAACTGTACCACCTGATACCAGTCTCCGGTGCATAATCTCCACTATATAATTAAAATTATTGTTTCTGTACACATCGTGGCATCTTTCTATTCTCACGTACGTGGTACCTAGTGAGTTGACGCAAGGAATCTTACTCTGCAGAAAGTCTCGTCTGTAGATGCAGATTAATTGTGGTACTTGCTTACTTAATTTTTCTAAGAACCACAATGCTTTGGACAAGCCGACGAACAAAATCAAAGATGTTAGACAGTCTATAATGACAGTGGATTTTGTCTCTGTGGTTTTTAAAATGTGTTCCAGATTATAAAAATCTTTATCGTTGACGGTACTGACGTCAAGCTGATCTACATCAGCCGTGTAATAATCACGAATATTTACATTCTCCGGCCCAAAAAGTTTAGGTTCGTATTCATACGTGGACTTTGGATCGGAGAACAACAGTAAGTCGAGCATCAGACTAGAGTCTTTATCTTTCCACATCTGTATCCATCCTGCAATTAATTTTCTCGCGTACATCGCGTCCGCCCCTAAAATATGTGCAACATAATAAACGTTCCATTCTTTGTTGTTAAAAGGAATAAAATAAAAAGAATTACTAATCTTTCCGCACCTTCGTCAAGCACGATGAATTTTGCGCCTTCTAACAGAGGCAGCGTTTTTATAGACATCATCGCGATAAATTCAATCAACAATCAACAATAACCACACAATTGTTGAAATATACGAGACAAGTGGTCGACGATCACCTTCGAAAATTTCGATGAAAATTTAAAAAAAAAAAGGAAACGTTTACCCAACCTGTTCTAAGATACAAGGTATTGGCATATTCCATTTTCAATTACTTTGATAATTCATCTTGTGGTACAAATCCCATGCATCATTGATTTGTAACTTATGCTGATTGACTACAGTATTGCTCAACTTGTGAAAAAGTTTGGTTAACTTGTTCAAGTCGAAGTTATCAAATGCAAGTTGAGGGACACTGTCGATAATACGAGGAAAACTGCGTAGTGGGGCATCGTCCTCATTGATGATTTCCGCTGAACACTATTCCCTCCGTAGCGGCGCACAATTTCGGTGACGTAAAGCGAAGTTAGAGTGGACAGGAAAAAGGAGATCATCGTTTCTCAAATTACGAACCGAAACGAAAATTGTTATCACACTTTAATTGAACATTTACAATAACTGGACAGCGGATTTTATACATTTATGACAAAAAATAGGTTCTGTTCCATGCTAAACCTGGCTATGCTCTCTGCTCTGTCTCTGTTCATACTGAAAAATGTCCTCTCCGTTATAAACAAGTGTGTTTAAAAACAAATACATAAAACAATTTAACGCATAGAAACAAAGTCAGTCTATAATTTACAGATATAAAATGTAATGTAAGCGTGTAACTTTAAAATTTACCGCGACATGACATAGATGGCAGCACTACGTTAGCCTCCCAAGATGACTGAAGGACGTTTTAGAGGTCGACGCTTCAACTCCGCAGAACTATGGCCCTCAACATGGTTGAGGAGCACTGTGATTGGTCACGAACTACGGCTGCATTATAGGTAGTCGTACGCAGAACGAGATGTAATACGTGATTGGTGCTGCAGAATACGAGCTTCGACGACCTTGAGAAGGTAGTACTGATTATAGTCGGCAGATAGCAGTTGGATCGACTCGAAAAGGGGTGCGGTACACGGTGATCGCCATACTGGGCGAACGTGACCGAAGACAGAGCGAAAATGAATACCAGAGTGTATGTCACATCGAACCTATTTCGCTCATAGCAGAGGTTTTTATTTTGACAGTGTGATCAGCGAGCGGCTCGCGCGATGTCCGGTACACCGGCCAAGCCCTGAGGGAGTCCAGAAACTGTGGATTCGTGCGCGTGACCGCGTAAGATCAGAAATATCGCAGCTCGGGTTTCCTGCGACTCGGGTTGTCGCTGCATGTGTCACTGTGAGTGCTGCTGCTACTGCTACTGCTACTGCGGCTGCTGCTACTGCTGCTGGTGCCAGATCACACATTCGAGACTTGACGTTCGCTGCTAGTTCTCCGTTCTACGTTCACGTGTCCACGCGCGTGTATAATTCCTCAGCGGCGGTGCACAGATGCAACATTGAGGAGCTACTCCGTCGGATAATAGCCACCGATGAGTTTGGCCGCGTTGTGCTCTGTTCGGTGCTGCTCCTTCAATTAATCGCGTGTGTGATGCCCGGGAGTCGCTCCAGCACGGACCCAGAGCACAAGTCACCGCGGGAAAGTGGTGAAGATTCCGAGGATGAGAGTGAGATCCTGGAGGAGAGCCCCTGCGGGCGGTGGCTCAAACGCCGGGAAGAGGTACACAATTTCTTCTTCTTTCTCTTCATATTCTTCTTCTTCACTTTTCTTGGTACCCCTCTTATCATCGTCATACATCTTGTCGATTCGTCTCTATTCGTATCATATGTTTGTCCACTCGTACATGGATAACGGGCTCACCACGGTTTGTACAGCTCCTAACACGTTGGACGTGTATGTTTCTCTGTATGTATCGTAACCACTGTCATCAGGTTCATACCACAGAGGTGGGGATAAATGTTCTCCGCGAGAAGCCTATAACTCTCGTGGGATACTTTGTTTTGATTGCTGCCGTGGGACTGTTGCATCTTCCGTGATGCGAAGACTAAACAAATTCTTATGATTGTCTGGAAAGATATTGTTTCTTTTATGAAATATATGTACCAAGATTTGTTTAAACTGTAATTCTTTGTGGACATTTTTTACATATTTTTTTTTTGTGAAGCATAGAATATACCTTCGATCAAACGGTATCTGCGAATCGATCTCCGACAACTTCTTGGCACTAAGCTTTTACAGACGGCAATCTCTTTCATATTTCATCCTAAAAATAAATCGGCATAGTTGGACCATACTTACGTTAACACAAGACTTGTTTTTGTTCTAACACATTTTTTCTTTGTTATTTCTTACAGCTTTGAAAAACAGAAAACTGTTGGAAAAAATGGATTGAAGTTTTGTTTTATAGCGCTTAAGGACGATCTTCTTTCTGTACACTAAACATCTGTTTATTTCAGCGTGTAATGCCAATAACGCCTGTTTCGGTTGAATAGTAGTACTAAACAAAAGTAAACAACATGTTTGTCTATTTGTTGTTCAATAACTATTATTTTATGTTAGGTATACGTAGGTTCCAAGTCCACGTTAGCCGAAGGCTCTACCTTTGGAGCAGCCAGAGGCAGTGAAAACGAAGTCACTGAAATGGAGGTATGTCTATTTAAACGAAAATAGGCTATCTCTTCTGTTTTGTATTGCATTCCAGTCTGTGTTTTTGGAAATGTTTGAGGATCCATTTATTTAATTTAGGAAGGAACACTATATTTATCGCTTTGGTCTAGTATAATGTGAATACCTACAATGACAATCCCTTCTCTAAGCAAGCAGCTTCCCCTCCTTAAATTCCTCGCAAGGTCACATTAATGTAATGGCAAATAGGCATGAAATTGTTTGAGTTGTGCTTCGAGTTCACTTTAAACTGAATGATTGCAGTAACATATTCTGTTACTCCATATATAAGATCCTTACAATGTATTAATAGCCTGGTCTTGTAAATAAATCGATGTATATATTACACTTGTAAACTATAGCTATAAATAAAACTAACTTTCTGCGTTTTATACTGTTGATTTGCATTGTGTAAACAATGCGTTGAGTATTTTAGAATCAATGTATATATGTGTGTGTGTTGGCTTGCATAAAGTAATGTATTCTTATGAATAATGTTTATTACTTAGGTCGAGCAACGTGATGTACCAGGAATCGACTGTGCCTACTTGGCTATGGACACGGAGGAGGGAGTCGAGGTTGTGTGGAACGAGGTGCAATTTTCCGAAAGGAAAAACTTCAAAGCACAAGAGGAAAAAATACAACTTGTATTCGAGAACCTGACACAATTAGAACACCCGAATATTGTTAAATTTCATAGGTATTGGACCGATACTCACAATGATAAGCCTCGAGTGAGTGGTCGAACATAATTCTGTTTCGATGTTCTTGGAATGCTTAATAATCGCTTATTGCTACTTATCGTGCTCTTTATTGTTTCACAGGTTATATTTATAACCGAGTATATGTCCTCTGGGTCATTGAAACAGTTCCTAAAACGAACAAAACGTAATGTAAAAAAATTACCCCTGCAAGCATGGAAACGTTGGTGTACCCAAATATTATCTGCACTGAGGTAACTTCTGATCTTTTTTTACTTTTCACTCATAACTATATATTTATATATTCTGTATATTAATTTGGTCGGAAATGTTCCAGTTATTTACATTCCTGTTCACCTCCGATTATTCATGGAAATCTCACTTGCGACACTATATTTATTCAACATAATGGACTTGTAAAAATTGGCTCGGGTAAGTACTTTCGTGGCAAAATCTAAAGAGGTTTTCATTTCGAGAAGGAAACTATATATATATATACTGAGAGTACAGAGTCTTGAACATATATCTGTACTTTATGTAATGAAACACTCCGCTAACAAGCATGAATATAGTTGCTCGTAGGTATTGAAGAGAGAGCACTTATCCTAAAATGAAATAATTTAGTGTACATTGGAATAGGAGTTTGCAAGGAGCTTCCCTTTTTTTATTCACAGGACAATGAGAGGCTAATAGTTTTGTTTCTCATAATTTTCACGGAAGAATAATAATGCAAAAAATAAAAATAAAATAAAATATTTCACAGTATAGGATTGTTAACGACCGATCGGTGAAGTTAAAAAAAAAGTAAACAACTGTAAAAATCTAACTGGTATTTATTTTGTTCTTACATGGGGTACATGCAAAGTACGTATATTGCTATTACTGTGGTTGTCTCGTACAATAAGCCAATTGACAGTAATAAATCAATTTTTCTACAATTACCGAATCAATCTCTGCCTGACAGATAATGTAATCGAACTAAAGTGACGTATGAACAATACTTTGATACAAATCCTAGAAAGATCATATTAATGTGTGGAAGAGAGAGGGAGAGAGGGAGAGAGAAAGAGAGAGAGCGTGATTCATTTCTGTCGTTCAAAGAAAATCTCGTTTGGTGTTAACGTAATCATTCTCGAATGAGATAACATTAATTGATTCTTGTAACGAGATCAATGACGTGTGAGGCAAAGGATTACTATTTCTACGGATATCCCCGATAACTCTACTGGAATAATCTATATATGTGAATTTAGCACTCCATTTTAATATTGAGACGATCACTTTTCTAGATACCATATCTTACGATCACTGTAACTGTGTTTTACTGTATTCGTTCTACGTACATATACATACATATGCATACATAGAAGTTTTTTTTTGTTGTACATGTCCATTAGTAATGCCAATCTGTTAGAAAGATTGTGTATAAACTGCTTTTACATATTAGGAGTAACTTGAGTCCTCATTTTTAATTGTAGCAGATAGGCTAAATCTAGATAATGAAACAAAAACACAGCAAAGATCTTCGAAGAGAGAGGAAGTACAAAAATCGTACTTTCGCCCGAATCCGGAGGAATCGATCGAGCGACAGCGACCTTTCTCGATTGGTGTAAATTCTGAAAAAGATGGTGAATTTGGTGGAAATACATTTGGCAGATAACCAACGACTATTGCCAGCTAAGTAATTTAGGCGTACAGAGGTAAACATTCCCATTTATGTATATATATTATATACATCTTAATTATTGATAGACTGGGGCAGGGGGGGTATGTGTTCCTATAATATATATTAATATATTTATTTCGTTTAATACTGTTAGTGCTGTATACATTGCACTATTTATCCCTCGAGTCAATGAATTTATCATCTGCGATTAAGGGCAGACCGTTTTCTGTACCTTGGTCCCCCTGAATCATTCTGTGCACGCATCTCCATTGTATTCTAATATTTTTTTGTACCCTTGGTCATCAATAAAACGAGATCCTTGAATCCCGTTCCCGTTGCTAAAAGTTTCATCGCTACTCTATGAAAGCGTCTCTTTAATATAATCAACTATACAATACATGTGTATATGTTTTAATTTATATTTCCATAAAACAGTATTTTGCATACTGCATCGTATCCGACTGTCGTCTTTAAAGAGGCACTTTCGTGGTATATAAATGTGTCCAAGAAAAAAAAAAGAATATTAACTGTACGAGGGCTCAAGTTACTCTTAGGATAAACTTTCAGTTACAACACAATTTTTCTAGCGGTTTATTAATTTACGTGTTACGGCAGAGGTGGCAGGTAATTCGAACGGAGGACCGTGTCTACAACCGTTTTTCTTATATTTTTGTATTCAAGACGACTCGCAGAATTCCTGCTGCCTCGTACAAACGATTTTTCTAACACGTTGCTTGTCGAGATCTATCGTATAAATATATATCACCTTCGTGTGTGCACAGTAGAACTCACGATCAATGAATCTAATATCGTTCTTCTTGTTCTAATTACAGTGGCTCCGGATGCGATCCACCATCACGTGAAAACATGTAGAGCAAACATGAAGAACATGCATTTTGTAGCACCTGAATATGGAAGTAAGGGACTCACTAGAACCGCACGTCTTAAAATGAACTCGCATTGAAACCGTTTGCGTTTTCTTTTTTTTCACAGATTCTGTAACACCTGCCATTGATATTTATTCGTTCGGTATGTGCGCCTTGGAAATGGCTGCGTTAGAAATCCAAGGGAACGGTGATAGCGGAACAATCGTAACCGAGGAGAACGTTCGGAAGACGATAGAATCTTTAGACGACGTCCAACAGAAAGACTTCATCCGGAAGTGTCTTCATGTAGACCCGCTTAGTAGACCAAGCGCCAGGGAACTCCTTTTTCATCCTGTCCTGTTCGAAGTACATTCGTTGAAATTACTCGCGGCCCATGCACTGGTCAATTCAGCTAGTAAGTGTTTGACACACGTATTCATTGTAGGACGCATAGAATTAACCCACGGGTCGTTCCATAATCCGAGAGAGAACGACTAAAAAGTTGAACTACCGACTGGTCGTTTGCATATGCAAATAACTAATGTATTCTACTCGGATAATATTACAATTTTCGTTATCTTGCGTCGTTTCACGACAGAAGATGCATTAGATATAGCAAATGAATGTTTATAAGTGACGCTATACGATAAGTCGATTGTAATGATGTAACTGGTTGAGGAAGAAACTGATAACGCGTTTCCGTCGTTGTTTCAGCCAACATTTCAGAGACGATAACCGACGAGGTATTGCAAAGGCTATACGGACCGGACACGGTGGTAGCCGAAATCAAATACCAAGGTCGACCGCCTCAGCAGATTCGGTTAAGTGATATCCCTGTTACAGAAAAGTTAGAGAAGTTTGTCGAAGATGTAAAGTGAGTATAACCCGATAATGGTAGACGGTAGTCGCAGGGGTGAGTTTTCCAGCACGGTCGTCGGTACATTAACGGTACCAATAATCCTTTGTGTCGACAGATATGGAATATACCCGTTGACAGCATTTATGGCGAAACTACCACCGCCAGTTCGGCCCAGGGCGATATCGCCCGAGGTGACCGAATCGGTGAAGTCGGTTACGCCAGAGCCGGTGGACGTTGAGTCTCGAAGAGTAGTTAATATGATGTGTAACGTTAAGCCTAGAGAAGAGAGTTGTGAATTACTTGTGAGTGGCTAAGCGAGATGTTACTACTGTGTAAGAAACCACCGCTGACAAATCGTTTCCTGTTCTTTACGCCTGGTATATATATTTTATAGATGACAATATTGTTACGAATGGACGACAAAATGAATAGGCAATTAACGTGTCCTGTGAGCCAAGTAGACACGTCGCTGCTTCTCGCGCAGGAACTTGTACATTTTGGGTTCATTAACGAGGTAATTATCACAGTCCCTTGAATGATCTTACTGGTATGGCGCGGAAGCAAGAGATTAGGCGTCTCTTCGAACGCACGTGTTTCTTTCTTCAAGTTAACGGATCGAATCAGGCTCATTCCTTTGACTTTCTTTCGAAGCGAAAAACTGAAAGCTAGGGATCGCGCGAGACGCCTAAATTTCTGCTCCCCGGGCATAGAGAATGATGCGTTCACACGAGCAACGTTTTAAAGGAAGTACGATGATTTTTTGTAGAACGACCGTGATAAGATAGCGAATTTAATCGAAGAGGCATTAAGGAGTTGCTTTAACAAGCAAATGATGACACCAGGAATGGTATCATTAACTAATCTTCCCACCCAAACTACTTTACTGCTGCCTGGTCCAGAATTTCCATGCTTGCAACACTTTGATAACTCGATGTATAACGCGTCAACATCCAATAGTGATAGTGTAACTAACCCGCTGCCAAAAACCTCAGGTCTCCCCGTGTCGAGTAACACGAGCAAAAGTCACGACGAAGCTGAACCACCGACGAATACTGAGAGCGGTAGTTAACCATCCAGGATATCTGGTAACTCAGTTCACTGTGCCACTTTGCACGCTCTATGTATAGACTGGCTATGTATTTTTATATTTAAGTAAACAGGAGGAAAGAATGGAATTAAAAACGATTAAAAGAAACAACAAAAAAAAAAAGAGGAAAAAAAGAATAAAAAGAAAAGGTGCCGTGGCTAAACCACTAGGCTCGACGCGCAGTATAATCTAGTATTGATTTTTTCTCGGGAACGCGAGATTTTTTTTCTTCACGAAGTTGTTCCACGTTGAATTTTTTTCATTTGTCGGCTCGTCAACCGTTTTTTTTTATAAGCTATAAAATAATTTTAGGGAGCGAGATTATAAACAAAAAAAATGAAGAAGAAAATAAAAGAAATAAATAAAGACCGTGTCCTACGATTTCAGTTGAGGAGAATGTTGAGATTATGAGTGTAACAAGTATAAGAAACTGCGTCTAGTTATTACGAATCAGTCTATTCCTGTTTCACGTGTCTGTTGTCACCCATCATTAGGCTGATATAAAGGGCATTTTTACTAGAAAAAACGTTTCAATTCTTCGAGAGCTTGGGTAAATTATTTAAAGTAACAATTGAAATAAAAGCAAACAAAAAGTGAAACGAAGGAAATTACCTTGTATCGCAACGTGACGAAATGTATCATAGAAATTTATTTTGTATATACAATTTGACGGATCGAGAGATGTCGGAAGAAAACACACACGAAATAATTATTTCATTATTAGCTACGGAATTAGCTTGGTCGTACAGCAACGCGAAAACGACGAACAAGACTACATGAATTCCACACTTATTTTCGCTTAAATACTCAATACGTGTTGTAATTCATCCACCCCCACCCCCTGCCCCCCCGAATCAATCAGATTACCAAATTTATATTTCCTGTTTACAATGAATGAAATAAAAGAAAAAGACCAGGTGTCGTTTCTTTTTGTTTATTGTTTCTTTTTCAAAGAAAAACAAAAACGATAAAGAGGAAGAACAATAGTACTCAGTTGCAGCCACGGCCCTCCTATACTTCGGTATTATTGATGTGATTAAACCAAGGTTATTAAATCTCGATAAAATTAGCTGAAATCCTTGTAAATAATTTATATTTTTAAGAAAAAACAATCTGTTGACACAGAGAACTAGTCATATAGGTATATTCGAGTGCTAACAAACTAACACCGACCTTATTATGTCTTTTTGCATTTATAACACGTGCTTGGCCAAGAGAATACTGCTCCAATTTCGTACCTCGGTAAAAGAAATTTCAGTGACGCATTTCACTAAGCGAACGACTAACCATACTAGTGGTAAAGAAGAAGAAAAAAAAAGAACTATTACCAACAACATAAACTTCGATCTTAAGTATGTAAGTAGACTTATCGAAACTAAATTGAATGTGTATAGCTTTATAATTCAAATTATAAAAACGAGAGAAAAAAGTGCGACGACTAAATCGTGGATATTATGAAAAGGGCTGTACGATGACAGTGATAAATAAATACTATAACTCGGAATTCCACTGCCTGAAATTTGTTTTTCGTTTCATTGAAACTGTCGCTCCTGTCTTCCTGATATCAATTTCGGCTTCTGCTCTCCTATATGTATACTTTGTACCTGGACATCTGTGGAAACGGAAAACATGAGTCCGAAAAGATAATGTATTCTATACAAAATTTATTTATGTGACCTTAATAGTGGAAGGACAAACATGAGCTGTCTTCGATGTAAAACATTTTTATGGATGGAGCACAATGGAAAAACGTCCTTAATAAAGAGTCTTCTTAGTAATTGATGTTTTTTAGAACATTTAATGAGAGAGATCGAAAGCGAGAGAGATCATCTTGAGAGAGAAAGAGAGAGAGAGAGAGAGAGGGTGTGTGTACGTGTTTGTAAAAAAAAATAGTGAGATTGTACATCTTCTGAGTTGTTTAGCTTAACACATTGCAAGCGTAATGTAATACTCTTACAACGCTAGGTCTTTGTTACGTGATCAAACATAACGTTAAACGACATTATAAATGACGATGATAATAATAACATTTTTTAAAAAGTACTGCAGTTCTTTTATTTGTTTAGATGCGTTCTGTCGAATATCCCTGTACGATTCTGTTACTACACAGGAATTGGTAAAGTGTTGCATCATAAAAACGGCTAACTTGTAAAATCAATTAAAACGTGTTCGAGTATTTTATGATGATTACATAGATCAATGCTTCTCAATGAGTTGCCTTATCATTAGGCCTAATCGCCATTCGAATAAATATAGTAGAACCTGAGTTACTCAAACTTTTTTTCGAAAATAAATTTTAAACTTCGCGCGCTCACGTGGCGCGAAGTAGTTCCGGCCGTTTGACGGAAGTTGGCAGTAAATTCGAATACGAAGCGGTGGGCGCCAAATTCAATCGATCCGAGAAGACGTTTCTACTATATTTTTATTACATAATCATTGAAAAACATTGAGCACACGTTACTTAAGGGGTCAGACTACTGTGAGATATCACCACATATTCGAGAATTCCCGCTTAACCGCTTTTACCCTATATAATATCTAGCTAATCTAAAATAAAATTCTAATTTGCCATTATAAATATTTAGCTATCAGAGAAAAATTCTAGACATGGAATAGATATAAATTAAGAACGCCGAGGGAGTTCTAGTCGTTGTAGCTATAAAGTAAATGACAGGGAAAGTTTTACAATTATTTTAACACGTTGACTGCCGCGTGAATTTTGTCCGCTTTACGCCACTGCACCATGGCAGTCGACGTATTAAATGTATAACATGCTAAAACGAATAGCGGAACCTCCGAATAGGATTATTTAACATTCCCCTGCAGTCCGCATATCAAAATCGCTTGGTTTTTCGGCTGGTACAGTAGTCGAACCCCTTAAGGAGTTAAGATTACGGACAAATTGACCCCATTACTAGACCGGTGAACACGATCGGTATATCAGACGGGATTTAAGTGCCGTCTGTGGAGTGCGTGCGGTTCAGCAGGTAATCAAGATCGTGAGAGATTCGGTCCAGCATACCGCTCGTCGTGGCTTCGCAGTTTGTGACCACGATCTCCGGCGCTTTTTCTTCGCCGTCGGGTTGCTTGCGTTCTGTAGTGTTCGCTATATCGGGGATAACGTTAACGTGTTCTCTAGTCTTCAGTTCGCTGGTGGACAACAACTCGACGTCGTTTGTAACGGCTAACGTGACGTCCGGCATGCCGGTCAGACGGGACTCGACGTCGGCGCTGCACAAAACTTTCGCCGAGGCTTCCGGCGCCGGATTATTGTGAGGCATGAAGATCTGCTGGCTCTGCGGCTCCCGATACTTTCCATAATCCCGAAAGCTGCAGCATTCGCTGCCGTTGAAGGGCTCGCTAACGCAACGGGACGCCCTTGGCGAAAAGACGGCGTCGAACGCGATCGTCTCCTGATACTTTCGCGGGCTGGTGCTATAATTCTCTAGATTTATGTCGTCGGAATGGTCGATGCGTATCTCCGGCAGAAATCGGTTGGCGACAGGGACGGAAGGCTTCGAGTACGAGGACGAGGACTCGCTCACGAACTCGCGCATATCTATGCTACCAGCTGCGATTCCTCGAGCTTCTATGTAGGGCTCGCCTAGGCCCAACGACGACGGAGGTGGCGCCGTGTCGTTCTCCACCTCTGCGCCGCTCTTCGAGCACACTGGCCAAAAGTTGAACAAATTTCAGCTCTAATAAGATATTTACGGTGTGCGGCCTAGGTTCCCAGTTGATATTCTTTCTGGTTTCTGAGCATCGGTCGTGTCCGCAAGCGGGGCCGTGCCGGGCTATGATACAGAGAGGCGGCCGCACAAGCAGCGAAATCAAAATACAATTTGAATGGTTACATAATGAAAAATCTTTACGCAAGATGACGTAAGAGAAGAGTAAATTTAAAATAAACTTTTCCCTATTCGTACATTCTCTGTAGTTTTTCTTTTTAAATCACAATCGAAGGTTATTTTTAAGAAAAAACATTTAACCCTTGCGTAGCCAACCGGGTACCCAGGTACCTATTTGCTGCATTTCTTTCAACAATTTGTTAATGTTTTAAATAATCTACACATTCTGATTGGCTACATAAGGGTTAAGGGGCGGCGTTTCGAAGACATGCATCGTACTGAGAATATCTACCGCACGGCCCTGTCCGCAAGTCTAGTTGTCACGTTAAAATGATCTTGGATTCGAAGATCCCGTACAAAAGACTCTAAAAGGAAGACGACCAGTACTCGGAAACTTCAAACATCGACTACAGGAACCCAGTTTTCGTTCAACGTACTGTTCCACCTGTTTGTAGCCCACTTTCATGAGATACCTTTAATTGGCTCAGATGTAATCTCCTCCTCTGTGCTCTGTTTCCATGCCAGTTTCTTCAGGATGGAATCGACGATTGCCAACTCGCCGCTCACGATGTAGACCATTATTATAACGAACCCCTTCAAGCATAGAGATTACTCAGAGATAATAGTTACAGCTAGTATTGTCAGGGAGATCTGCTTACCAGAACAGAGGACAGAGTCGCGAATACATAGTGGAAGATGATCGAGGTGGAGTTTATGTAGAAGATGGAGGACGCTTCTATCGAGATTACACCGCAAATCACAATGGCTGCGCGGTGAAGCATTCGTAGCCTGAACAAAAGGCATCTTAATTCTCCGGAAACTATGAACAATTAGCACGATTGGCAAACGTCTGTACCTTGCTTCTATTGCTTCTTTCTTCATAACGTTCTCCCCGACCAGAGCGTGCGCTTTGTGTAAAATACCTAAATATAGTAACGCGAATATGAGAAACATCACGGTCGCGCAGGTTACGAATATGTTGTAAACTCCGCTGCCAAAGATCAGCCACCAGGACTCATGTCTCCATCTCGTGCTCTTGTGTGTGAGCTCCGTGGCTAGCACAGCTAAGATAGGGACACCTGCGTCACATTAAATAATCGTGTTACAGCGAGTTTAATCTAGAGCTTTGTTCTTGTTCAACACGTTTGATTCTACCGGTAATTACTGCGATGACGGTGGGCTGGAAATGCTGGCTGGGTCGGACTTGCGTCAATCCTGCATAAATAATCAACGCTTCCGATATGGGAGCAGACATGCCAACGAGGAGGAAAGCTTCTAGAGATATCGCCACAACGGCATAGGAGCTCTGAAATCAAATGGCGCGTTCGCATAAAATTGGTCTGTTGGATGATAAAGTATCCTGCTGCAAGTAGATTTTTTTCTATTCATTTCGTACATC